>BSBM01000522.1:805000-1405000 GCA_027924585.1 Larix kaempferi
TCTCTCTCTCTCTCTCTCAAACACACACACACACACACACACATTATGGCCCTTTCCATTCTCAAACCCATCCCCCCTCCATCCATATCTATCTCCACCTTTCTCCCTCCATCCCTCACCCTACCTTCTCTCCCTCCCTCTCTCATCGCCTGTCTCTCTCTCACTTTCTATCCCTCCCTCATGTTATCTTTTCCTCAACCTATCCCAATCTCTCCATCACTCCCTCTCTCTCACACACTTTATGTCCCTTCCCCCTCCTCTCATATTCTCTCTCTCTCTCTCTCTCTCTCCATCGCCACCACTCACTACATGTCTCCCACCAACATTTTTTGTCCCTCCCTTCCTATCTCTTTATTTCGTTCTATCCCCATCTATCTCTCACTCCCTCTAAATCCATTCGTCCCCATTGTCCCTCTCCCTCCCTCGCTCTATGTCTCCCCCCCCCTTGTATTCTTTATTTCTCTCTCACACCCCCCTTGCCTCCATCCATTCCCCCTTGTCACTCAAGTCTCACATTCAACTTCTAACCCTATACCTCTTCAGAACCTATTCTACTCCTAATAGTGCTCTAAAGCTCCACTTCCCTTCACCCCCTGTAGCCCATCATGTTCTCATTCCCTTCATCTCTCCCCACTCAAGCTTCCAACATCCTTCTAAGCCCTTGACCCTTTCCCACCCCTATTAAATATTAACCATAGATTCCCTTTACCCTTCCCCACCCCTTCTCAAATATTAAACAAAAATTCCTTTGATTCTTCCACACCCCCTCTTTCTCAAGTATTAAACATGTATTTTATGGATTACATAACGCGAGCGCGTTTTGGAACTATATAACGCGTACACGTTATGTAGTTATCTAACGCGAGTGCGTTATGTACATCTAAAAGCCCGGCAATATTTTTGAATTTAAATAGAACGCGCTCGTGTTTTGTAGAGCCTAAACCAAGCCGAGTCACTTGCTCGCATGTCAACAATAATTCTACGTGTATGCTTTGGAGTTTGCTTCGGTAATTCCAAACTTGTGCTATGTTAATGAAAAACCAAAGCTAATTGGGTATTTCTTCCAGTTTATGGAGAAGCCTGTGCTTATCTACTCATTACAATATGCTACACACAGTCATTTTTGACAAAATCTTAGACACAAATAACATTTTTTCTACAGGTTCCAAATATGTAACTTTTATTTTGAAATATTAATTTTTCCTATTTTCTTTCAATTTCTTTTCTGTCCTACTTCCTTAACTTGTGAAACACACTGTTAGTATTTCTTCCATAACTTTTTCAATTCTCAATCATTTCAAAAAAAAATTGTATGGTGCACAAGAGGACACTAACCTCCACGTTCTATGAAAAACCCATTTCAAGATTTTTGCATTAAGACTTTCAAAGGCTCTACCCACAAAAGAGGTACTATTTTCGAGGTTTGATCACTTAGACAATTATAAAAAAATTATAAAATTACTAATTTAATTTTTGAAAAATAATGGTGCACAAGTGCTATGTGTTATCTACATGCATGCCGATTTGTGTAGCTTGATTCCATCATTTAGGCCCTCAAAGGCTCAGCCCACAAAAACATATACCTTATCATTTGCCTGAAAAATAAAAAGTGTCTGTTAGGAAAAATGAAACTTGACATAGCTATGCAAATTTTCAATACATAAAAGTTATATATTCGGAAACGTGATTCAATTTCCTACATTTCATCTTTTTTACTCAATGCAAGATATTTTGCGTAAGTAGCTCAAAAAATCGAAGTAAGTTGAGGGATGCCTGCTTTTTTAGTTTTCTATTGCATCTAACGCGCCAAACGTGATCCTCATTAGCTTGCACTAACTCGTAATTGAGTTTGATACATGTTATCTCCGTGGAGAAGAATAGAGGTCAACGCAGAGTGATGACTTGGACACCAATTTCCATTCCTCTCCGAGTTTAGTTATAATGGATGACCATGAAAATATAGGAAATGTGCATTTTGTGAGTGTGAAGATTAGTGAAAGATTATTAGGTCTCTAAGTAAACAATTAGATACCCTTCATGTAACAATTTCACATTTGAATGAAATGTTGGGTAACCACATTGAAGCCCAAATGTGTAGGAATGTAAATATAGAAGGGACAATGGAAAACAATAACAAAAAATACATTACAATTTAACATTGGGTTTTTCTCATAGTTTGCAATCCATGGTGGATGAACCTTTCGTTTCTATTGGTTCAATCTTGGAAGATTTCAAGGAAGATGTCACATCCTAACAAGAAGCTAGGGAGATGGAAGACAAAGTAACAAGTAAGCCGAAGCTTGGACATCACAAGAAGGATGCCAAAAAAATTTTAAAGCATGGTTTCATGTAACTAACCTTGATTTTTATTATGTTTTTCCATGTAATTAAGCTAAATCGACAATTTATAAGAATATATAGTTGCAATGAATTTAGTTTAACTAGTTAGAATGAGAAACATTGAAGTTCACAATTTTTATTATATATTTGAAATAAAATTATATATCTATATATATGAAAAGAGTAATAATATTTATTTACAAATATTATATTTATATATTTATATACCTAAGGGTTAATCATTATAGCCTCATTTATATTTTTTATTATATATGGGAAAAAAATTCAAATATATATAAATATAAATACTATAAATATAATAATAATATAATATAACCATTATCAATAAAATATTTAAAAAAAATATAAATATTATAAATATAAATATAGAATTTACACAAAAATATTATTAAATCTTTTTCCATCCACAACTTTGAAAAAAATTATATATGTAAATATTTAATGTTAAAATAAAATAAAATAATTATTATTATTATTAAAATGTTTATATGATACAAATAAATATAAAAGCCATCTACATTGAAAGTTGCAATATCAAGTTAATAATACTTGCCATACTTTTACATCTATTGATGGGCTTTTGTGTGTTACATATTTACTCACTCTTATATGTATCTAATTTTTTTAAACTCTATTAATAGGTTAATTAATTTGATTAAAAATTTTAAAAAAGAATTGACTGGGTTTTTGGGTATTGTCTCTCAACCCTGAAGGGAATTGAATTTTGGTCTCCTTGCTAATGAGACCCACACTTTGACCAAGTAAGCTAGCTAGAAATGGTTAATTAAAACAATAAAAATAATTGAATATATTAAATTTATTTATATATTTCAACTATAAAAATTTGATCAATTTTATATAATAACTTAATTTTTAAAATAGAAAAGAGAAAAGGAAATTGACCATTTTGAAGTAAGTATTAAACTTGTATTATTTGTTTTGTGGTAGTGAATATTAATAAGCAACAAATTAAATATCAAGAATTGCTTATTCATAACTCAACCACTCGTTATCACATATAAACTTTAAAATGGAAAAGAGAAAAGGAAATTGACCATTTTGAAGTAAGTATTAAACTTGTATTATTTATTTTGTGGTAGTGAATATTAATAAGTAACAAATTAAGTATCAAGAATTGTTTATTCATAACTCAACCATTCGTTATCACATATAAACTGATATATAACTATATATAAAATCTACCATAAAATAAATCTTAACAATAAACTTATCTCATCCAAACAACAATAAACTTTATCTCATCCGAACATCCTTCCTCCTCTACTCTATCCCAAATTGGAAAATATAAATAACTATTAATACATAATAGCTCCATAATTGAAACCAAAAAACCATCCCAAATTGTAAAATATAAATAACTATACATATAATTATACATAATAACTCTCCAGAATCGAACCCAAAAAAGTTTGAATATATAAATTTTACATGGGTAGAGCACTGAGATATGGATTTAAGAAGGGAAGTCGGTCTCCTCGATGGTTTGCAGACAAGGCGTCCACGACCTGCTCTTGGAAATCAAGTGCTCCCTAAACGTCGTCTTCACCTCCGTATCATCACCCCTCCGCACCAACCTCTGGCCAGGCAGATCAGACGTCGAATCCGGACTCCGACGTCCCTGCGTTGCTCTGGATGCCTCTTTTCTGGCGGCAGCGTACAGCCTCGCTGCCAAGGCCACCAAATTCTCAGCCGATTCGAGGGCTTGGAGCGGCAGTAGAAAGTAGAGCTCGCCCAACCGGAGCTCCTCCTCGGGCTGCAGCGACGGGCAGCTGGCGCCGTACAGATCACGCGACTTACAGATGAAATGGCCAGGGTGGTTTTGCAGTACTCGCTTGGCCCTAACCGGCGCCGGAAATTCGTCCACTTGTCCGCTAAGGTGGACGACTCTAATAACGTCCGGAGTCGCCACGTTCGTCCACCGGGCACACGAGGCCATGGATCCCATAATTCTTCTTCTTCTTTGGTGGAAAATGCAGTTGCGTGAACGCAGTGTTACAAAAATCGAACGCGGGAGACACAATGGGAGGCCAACCGCCTGCGAATGCACAAAGGGCGTGGAACGTGCCCGGAAGTTCGAGATTATGAAGCCGCCGGGTGGAGAAAATGAGGAGCGTGGAAACGTTGGGCGATTGCAGACTTTTGGGGTTCTGGGTTTCGTCCCGTGAGTGCTGGCTTTTATTAATGGTCGCCGGGAAAATATAGGAGAAGAGAATTGCTGAGTTAACAGCGATGGCTAATATTCCACTGCCATATGGAGTACGGAGTACTGCTACGTGTAAATAATGTGTGGGAGTACGGAGTACTGCTACGCGTAAATAATGTGTGGGATAAGGTGCACTCTTAGGGTGCAGTACGGTGCAGTAGGGCCAGGGTAGTTTGCAATTGTGGAGGTTAAGTTTCAATTCTTGTCGGCCAGTAGTTGGGTGGGAACCACCAAAAAGACAGATTTGGTGACAGCATCTTTCAGGTGGGTAGATAGTTATTTTTTTCAATTTTGGGGCTAGCCTTAGCCTAGGTTATAGATCCATCCTTGAGGAATTCCTAATTCTAAAATTAATTAAAAAAAAATATTTTTATTTTTTATGCATTTGGAAGTATTAATAACCTCATTATATATTTATATTCTTCACAAACAATGATCCCCTAATGGATGGAGTGTTTCTAAACTCCAACATATTGAGATTTTGTATCAAGTTAAACAAGCTATTATGATTTGAAAAACAGAATTGAATATAGTTATATATGAATAATAATATATAAATTCGAAATTCTACTAAAAACCAACTAAATTTACAAGTAGAGAAGGTGCTAGGTGGTTGTAGAAGAAAAGGTCGAATGTCTATTGTTTATAGTTTTAACCCATATTTTTGACAAAACTAAGACATGCCAATAAGAAAAACCAGACTAGGAGTAGTAGAGAGTTTTGAACCTAAAGATTGACAAGATCCCCCACATATCGAGGGTTATGGCTACAAAAACCAAACCTAAATATATTCAAAATCCACAGAACATAGACAAAATGGAGCCTAAGGAGAGAAAAGATCTAACCATGGCTAGTCATCATCAAATATTAAAATGGGAGGAGAAGTGAGCGGCTCGTCACCTGGAGTTGCTTTCTTGGCTCTCGAAGTCTCTCCCAGTTGATGCCACTACTGAGCACAACAAAAAATCAACTGAGAGGCATTGGTGTTCATACGGTCTTGACTGAAAGTCTTTCCTGTCAATTCACGAGCCAAAGCATTGAGCTTGGCATTGAGATGAGTGTCTGAGTCCATTTGCGCTTTGGTCAAACGATAGAGGAAACCTTATACATGCAACCAAGATCATACCGTAAAGATCATCCTAAAACTAACCTTCTTCATAGTCCACCATGGCTTGGCCTACGAATGCTTTGATATATCATACAAGTCCAAGAGTTTTGGTGTACCAAGTTTCTCTGGTGTGGGTGGAGCCCTATCAGCAACCATATTTCCCAATTCCTCAACAAGCCTTTTTGGAGCAGGCTTCCTATAGCACCATTGAATTCGAGTTTCCATATCTAGGATGAGGCTTCTACCTAAGGGATGGACCATACCATCAAAGCATGCCTTAGATTTCTCTTGGTCGTGAACAAGATGAGGCATATGGGAGTGGCGAGGACCAGTGGTGGTTTTTCACTCGATATTCTAGGAACAAACCGCAACTAAAGTTGAACTAGAAGGATGATGAGAAAAGGAGGGATTGTGACCAAGAGAACAAGGAAGGTGCATGGAGAGGATGAGGAGCGGATGGGAGAGTCAAAAGGTGAAACAGTGAGGGTGAAGGAAAGTATAATGATTTCTCTCTCGGAGCACGACCAGTTTCCATCTCATTTCCCAAATGAGAGTAGTGCAAGAGATGGATTTGGAAGTAGGAACCATGAATTTATGAATGATGACGGGTCAATACAGAGTAAATCCAAACCAAGAGCTACGAGTTCACTTAAGTGGATCGAACATGCCATGCTAGATAATTCCATAATATTTTCAAATTGCAAACCTTCTTTCTCTTTGATCATGCAAACGGACCTCCTGCTAGCTAGATATCCATTCAAATCACCCCCATATTTTTTCATTGGCTTGATGTGGGGGAGCATATCTTGTTGGTTGATGAGTGTGCATTCTTCCTTGAGGCCAAAAGATGGCATAACATACCAACCGTTGTTGATATATTGCTGATTCATTTCCACTCTTGAGTTGGTGAGTTTTTTAGCAAGCTTGTCAACTTCCCTTTGAACATGGTCGGGAACAATAGGTGATTCCTTATTCAACGTCAAAGAAAGCTTGTCCATTTTAGATGCCAATCTCCAACTTGGTCTGACTTTGCTTATGGAAAATCCGTTGAGCATCTTGGAAAGGATTTGATAATCATTTTGGAGTCACCTTCCACAATGAACATGTTGTATCCATTTTGATTGGAAATATGGATACCTCATGTAATAGCATAGAGCTCTGCTACATTGTTGTTTTCGATCCCAAGAAAAATTGCAAATATGCGAAGAATGTTCCCAAAATTGTCCCTAAAAACCATGCCATAACCCGTGGAAGCAAGGTTCCCTTTACTTGCACCATCGAAGTTGAGTTTGATGAAGCTAGGATCAGTAGGTGACCAAGAGGTGGGACTCGCAAAAGGGCACAAGGGGGGCAGGGAAAGGGAGGAGGATGTTGGTGGTAAGAGGCCCCATGCTAAAAGGAATTGTCAATCTTTAGGTTTGCTTTTCCAATCATCTGCATCCCAAGGCTTAAGGAGAGCAGTTTCATGATATCAAATTGGATCTTTTTCCAAATCTGATTTGGTTGAAGAGAGGAGTCTTGAAATATGCACATGTTTCTTTTCTTCTAAGTTTCTTAGAGAAGGAAACCTGGAAAGAGTTTCCAAGTGCGATTAACAATATTGTTGTCAGAAGCTTGTGGATGCTAGTTGATAATGATCTCCTTGATATTGTCTCTATTATGATCCTTTTGTTGGAATATGCTTGTTCCTTGATCCCATAGAGAGTTAATAAAGATGCAATAGTTCAACAAATTCTCCATGTCTTCAGGATAGGTGCCACAAAGAACACATTTGGAGGTCCCATCGAAGCCTCGCTGGGTGAGACGATCCCATCTGAGGATTTTTCCTTGAACCACTAGCCAGGTAAAAGTTGCAGAAACCTTTGTCCACATGTCCTCTGTCCAAATTTGTTTCCATAGTCATTCAATTGAAGTATTTCTATGATTGGCCAGAAGGAAGTATGCTTATTTGAGATTGTATGTGCCTTGATTTTGATATCCCATCGAAGAAATTTCTGCCCATTGTGAAAATTGAGCCTTCATGATTGAAGGTCCTTCCAAAAATATTGCCAAGGGAACTCAAGGGGAGGGTTTGGCCAGTGGTATTTATCCATCCAAGTATGCCATTCATTATTATTCATCGAAGGAGTCCAAAAATGAGACTATCCTACCGTTGGAGGTTAGAGTGGCTAGACTAAGGAGGTCATTGCCGGGATAATTGATAATCTTAAGAAATTGTTGCCAGGAGTCCTCTTGGAAGAAAGTCGTATGCCCATATTGAATTTCCCGAAAATCATGTTGTTGAATCAGGGATCTATTTTGCTAGGCTGCATTCCAAATTAAAGAACCTAGAATGGCACCTTGAAGACAAATGAGGTCTTGATGATCCATGTTTGGGGCATACCTTATCCCCCAAATATGAGCCCAAAGGGAGGAAGGATGGGTAAGCCATCTCCACTAGTTTTTGGTAGTTTGAGCTTTATTTTATATGTCTAGATCCCAAGTACCCAAATCCCCTTGCAATTTAGGCATACAAAACTTGTTCTGAGCCACTAAATCCCATTTGCGAGGAGTCCTTTTGGAGCTGCTCGAATGAAAGGAGCATTGGAGGATTTAGATTGCATTGAGAATAGATTTAGGGGTTGTAAAAATGGATAAAAGATAGGAACTCATACTCTCAAGAACAAATTTCAAGAGTTAGATGTCTTTCTAGGTTGAGGGATCAGAAAGTCCATCTAGAAATGTGCTTCTTCATCTTTACTATAAGATTTGTCTAGGTAGGATGGCGAACTACGGAGTCGATGAGAGGGGATCCCAAATACTTGGAAGGGAAGGAACTATGATAGAAAAGGAGAAGTATTATTATTTTGACTTGAAGAGCAAGAGGAACGTTGAAGAAGAAAATTTCAGATTTTTATCTATTGAGAGAAATCCTGAAGGCATCAAGAAAGGTTTGAAGAATGGCTTTGATATCTTAGGATTTAAGGAGGGTGGAAGAAGCATGAAACAGGGTGTCTTCAACAAACTAAATATGAGAAAAAGCTAAATCATCATCGGCAGGATGAAGGCTACATAAACGCCCATCCTGAACCACATCCTTTAAGAGAGAATCCAAGCCCTTTAACCATAAGGATGAAGAGGAATGTGGAAAGAGGGTCTCTTTACTTGATACCTCTTAAGGGGTAGAAAGTGGCTAAAGGAGAGACATTTATCAGGATAGAAAATAAATCTGAAGAGGTGAGAGCGAAGATCCAGTGAATCCGGAGAGGAGAGAAGCAAAAATCCAAAAGGGAGTGCTCGATGAAGTACCAGGAGATTTTCTTGAAGGATTTCGAAAGATCCAACTTTATGAGCATTCCATATTTCTTGTATATATTAAGAGTATGGGTGGTTTCATGAGCCAAAATAATACCATCCAAGATCTGGCACCCTTCCACTTATCCCAATCACTCTTCTGAAATCAGATGGGGAGGAATTAGTTTGATCCTCTTAGCAATCACTTTGGTAATAATTTTAAACATAACCTTGCAAAGAGAAATTGGACTAAATTTACTTGGGTGAGAAGGATTTTATTCTTTTTTTAATAAGTGTAAGAAAGGTGTCATTGAAGGTAGGTAGGATATTTAGATGAGATGTGTACTCTTCTATTGCTTCCCAAACATATTATTGCACGATCTTCCAGCAATGATGATAGAAGTTAGTTGTGACGCCATCTAGGCCATGTGATTTCCCCCTTGGCATTCTAATGATTGTAGCTTCCACTTCCTCCAAATAGATTTTCCTCAGAAGACTTTCATTATGTTCCTCTATGACCAATGAGGGGATGTTCTACAAAAAAAATTTCATAGTTACTTCTTTGTTGATGTTTTCCTCATAGAGAAGTCTATGGTAGTATGAGATTAATTACACCTAAATGTCTTCACGTATGGAGAGATTCTAACCTTGATCCATTTAAAGGAAGGAATTTTTTTTATGATGACAGTGTTGGATCATCGAATCATGGAAAATGTTGGAGTTCTTTTCACTATCGTTGAGCTATCTAATACAATACTTTCTCCTCCAATGGGTTTCCTCCTCCACCATTCTTTAATTAATGTTATCTTGAAACTACATTTCCTTTTGAAGGAGGTAATCTAATTACCCTTGCTCAATTGCTTCATGTTAAAGTTGATTCATATCTTCCTTTAATTTCCTTCTGGCCTCAAAGATATTACCAAAGACTTATTTGTTCCACTTCTTGTGTTTTACTTTGATGAATTTGAGGCATTGTTGTAGATGATACATTTTAGAACCATAGTGTTGTATGGATTCATCCGAACAATGATATAGAGAATTCATGAATTCTGGATGGTCCAACGAAAACTTCTCAAATCTAAAGGGTCTGTTTGCGGGGATTGTATGCTAGATCAATTTCAAGACTAATAGATTAGTGATCCAATTCAAATCTAGGGAGGATGTTCTATTCAATGGAGATTCCAAAACTCGCAAGAGGAGTGGAGACCAAGAACCTGTCCAAGCGAGAAGCGATCTGTTGTGTGCCACCCTGCTTGTTGTTCCAAGTATGCTTTCCATGTTTGGTCTCAATGTCAACCAGGATGAGAGTTGGGATGAGAGAAATGAAGGCTTTGCTTGCAAAGTCCAACCAGTTCAATTCTCCTTTTCTTTTCCATAATTGAGTTTATCAAATTGAAGTCTCCCTCTAAGATCTAGTGATGGTGCTAGGATAGTTCTCATATTAGGCTTAGAAAGTCCAGGAATTTCGGCTTGGCTTCCAAAGAAGGAGGACCATAAACATTGGTGAGGACATTAATGGAATTTGAGCCAATTACATGGAAGGAGGCCGAGAGAGTGAATAAAGTGGAGAAGAAATTTGTTAGATGGATAAGATTTGGATTCCATAGGATGGAAATGCCTCTAGTTAATCCTTTAGCATCCATAGTGATTGATAGGAAACCTCTCCAATAGAAGCGAGCAATATTTTGGAGGAAGTCTGCTACAAATTTGTTCTCTTGGAGAATGAATACATAAGGAGATTCTTGATGAATCTTCAATCGAAGAGTACATTGTTTACTCTTCCCACATAGGCCTCGTATATTCCAGGATAGAATATTCATGGGAAAATTTATTGAGATAAAGGAAGAGATTGGATCCAATCCAGAATATATCTATGATCACTTGATGTAGTGATATGTTCTCCCAACTCTGCCAATTTCTGCTGGTTTGTTTTGCATCCCTTTTTGGAATCTCTCCTCCTTCCTAGTGGATGCGGAATTGCTTGACCAAATTGGACTCCTGGAAAGCTTTTGGATGGGTCTGAGGGAAGATCCTACTTCCTGAAGATATATTTTAATGATCAATACTTGAGAAGATGGGATATTTTGGAGATCACCACTATTATGAGCTTCTATTATGTTTTGCAAATCTTTTTCATCTAACTCAAGTTCATCTTATTTGCTTGTCATCTCGTATTGATCCTCTTCCTCTATCGTGCTACCTTCATATGGATCAATTTTCCTTCTTTTTCCTAGATCTAAATAGGTATGCTGCTTAACAAAGTTCGATCCTTTTGGATTTGGATTGTCCTTCTCGTTACAGGCCATTTATGTATATTTCAGAACTTCAAACCAATTTGGGTGCGATGTAGTCTAGACAGGAGGAGAAGAGATTGGTTTTCAAGAGCCTTTCTATTTGTTGCTAACTGTGGAGAATCCCTCAGGGTTAACCTGGAAGGAGCGGGTGATAGGATGGGCATTTTCAACTAAGGGACAGTCACTGTAAAGGTAGCCATGTTTGTGACACTTTTGGCATCTAAAGAGGATATGCTCATAGTCTAGGGTTTGAATCCATTCACTATCTTGGGAACTGAGAGAGATGGAGTCAGGGATGGGTTTGGAGACATTCATATTGACACAAATGCGAGCAAATGATGTATATCTACCTCGTTTAGTTTCCTCCAATATTTTTATGAATTTATCCAATGCGTTGCCGATGCCCATAATAAGGGTTCCCTCTTTCCAGTATTCGTGAGGGAGAGAGTATAATCTTACCCAGACATGAACTTTTGAGAAATATTCTTGCTCTGGGCTAAAGTTATATTTTTAGTAGTGCATGAATATCCCTGCATTGTTGAAGAAATATGGGCCTTGATCCACTACATGCTCACGGTCCTCCAGATTGGAAAAAATGGCCATGAAAAATCCCTTTGATCCCAGCTTGAGATCTATATCTTGTTTTGGTTTCCATTTATTAGCGATCCATCCTATTCAGGATATTTTTTCAGGATTATAATACTATACTTATGTATAGTATCGTAGGCGATTATTTTGGATTGAAAAAAACATGTATATAGATAGGTAGGCAAATATTAAATATGAAACATACAATTTACTCTTGAAATATGTAAAATTTGACGAATATTATGATAAAAAAATAGATTTTATGTAAATTTAGGCGATATTAGAGACTAAAAATTACCAAATAGTGAATTTATTTTTTGAAAAAAAACCCGAAAAATAGCCAATTGGCGAAAATTTTCCCTTAAAAATTACCCTGATCCTATTAACACCTTCTCATTGGGTCAAAATCCCATAAATTTACATATTAGGGCATGGTCTTGCATATGCTGCCGATAGGAGCTCAACTTGCTTGAAGTTACTTCTAGGCATGGGATCGAGTCTGCTTTCACGAAGCATCCCCTTGATGATGGATTGATGTGATGCTAGGGGGAGTTGTGGATTTGAGCTGCTTTGGCATCCAATACAGTCTTCGGGATTGATTATTTAGTGACCTCTGGCTAATCTCCCCCTCCAAGGGAGATTTTTCAGGAGATTTGAATGACGAAGGTTTTGTAGAAGAAGGGTGCAAAACGACCGCATCTCGGTGGGAGGGAGATCTGTAGGAAGAGCTCCCTCTCCTGGTGACAATGCGATGGGAGGATATAGAGGGAGAGCTTAGGCTTGCAAATCAAAAGAAAAATTCTAACTTGATCTCTAAGGAATTGAAAGAAAAAACTCGTGTTTTATAATTTATTAAGATCCATCTTAAACCCGGATCTATCAAGCACCATCGGATATTTTGATGTGTAATTTTTTTTTTTATCTTAAAATTTTTACACGACAGGAAAATAATATATCTCAAGAAATTATTTTATGAGAGAACATGAATTTTTTTTAATTACTTTTTTTATTTTTAATGACATAACCTTATGTTACGATTTACTTTTTTATTTTTATAATTTATTTATTTATTTTTATTTGTTTATATTATGTTAGGAACCTTAGTAATGCATCTCACTCGTACTCGATAGAGCACCTTAGTCCTCTCCGTGCAATCAATTAAATGCATATAATTATTTAATTTCAAATATATTTTCAAATACTCATAATTTTTTTTAAATTAATAATTTATAATATTTTGTGAAACTAATTAATGATCGATTAATTTAGTAAACTTAAATTTATGAGTAGTAAAAATATTGAAACATTATAAATTTTTTATTTAATGGATAAAAGGTAAATATCAAATTTCATAATATTGAACGTTGTGAGTGAACTATAAATCATAATACTTGCTCTTCGAGTGAAAATAAGTTGGAACTGTACAATATCTTTTAATACTGACTTTGTGAGTGAATCATACTAACTTTGTGAGTGAAAATAAGTTGGAACTGTTCGATATATTATCATACTCAGATTTTTGAGTGAAAATAAGTACATTTGTCTTTTTCAAATTTCTAAGTGGTTCGGTTTGTCAACAACAGTAGTATATGTGAGCACAGCATTTCAACGTTGCTCTGAGAAACATGTGCTCCTTTTCAGTTTTCTTACTACGCTATAACGTCAGCACTCATTTGTGAAATGACGAAGGCAGACAAGACAGGGTGTACCGTTTATAGAAATCATGGAGCAGAAGCAAGGCAGGGTAAAAAGTTATATATATATATATATATATATACACATAGCAAGGCAGGGTAAAAAGATATATATATATATATAAAGAGAGGATGTTTTGAATTTAATATATGAATACACTCTCAGTAGATTTTACAATTAAAATAATGTGTTTTCTCGTAAGTGATTAAAGTTTTTAATGTTGTAAATAAATTTTTAGAATTTTAAATTTGGATTAATTATATATTACAATTTCAATAATTAATTAATTAATTTATTAAATTTATAAAAATAAATCTATTAAAAAATAAATAAATAAATTTAATTTTATATCTTCAATTAATTAATTTATTAAATTTATAAAAACAAATCTATTAAAAAATAAAATATTTTTTATTAAATTAATATTTTTATATTTATAGATGTTATATTTTAGAATTTGAGGTAGATTTATATCTTTGCCCTTCCTAAATTACACAAGGATGAGACAAATGTATTGTTATAACCTATTAAAAATTTAGTATTTTATAAATTGAAATTTAAAAAAATTAGTATTTGATAAATTCGAATTTAAAAAATTTAGTAGTTATTAAATTTTATATTTTCACAAATTATTTATTAAATTATAAAAATAAATCTATTAAAAATAAAACATTTGTATTAAATAAATATTTTTATATTTATAAGTGTTTATATCTTAGAATTTGAGGTGGATTAATATCTTTGTTTTTTCTAAATTATAAAAGAATGAGATAAATATACTTTTGTAACTTATTAAAAATTTAATTTAAGAATAATCTATATTAATATTCATTGATATATGATTACATTTTAATTTTAAATTTATATATATTATTATTCATTGATCAAAATTACTAATTAAAAACTCATTAGACATTGAAGCCATTTACCTATGATGCATGAAGCAACAAATGTGGATACATGAGATTAGGAAACGAGGCTTTATACTTGTTGAAGAATATAAGTTTATAGGAGAATCCACTTGTCCATAAGAAAATAAACTCAAAAGGGCTTAAATAAGTCACGTTGGAGCTTCATTGCTTTCAAATTTTTCAAAGCATACTTCAATGAGGTTGAGAGCTTCATTGAGGACGATGTTTTGTTATTGCGACATTGGACATGTTTCATGTATTTTGATGGGAAAAGTAAATGTTTTAGTATTTTGTTTGGAGAAGTAACACATATTGAAATCTTAGTGATTATATCAATTTTTATATTAATAAAAGTGAATTGATTTGGTTACGTTTAGATTTCATTTTTTATTTTTTTATATGAAGGATTAATTTATATTTTAAAATTTGGAGTGGATTCTCATCTATGATTTTCCTAAATTGAAGTAGGATGAACTAGTGTCTAGATTGATTTTATGGGCATCATTCAAAATTCAAAATAAAGAATTATATATACGTAAATAGATTACTAAGAAATATCAAAAGCTCATATGAGTGTTTAAGACCCATACCCCAAGTTTACACAACCATACATTAACATATGTACTCATCGAATTACAAATCTATACATAGTGAAACCAATGCTTGAATATTGAGCAATGTATGAGGAAAAAACATTGCGATTCTCATTAAGAGAGTGACATTTGAAAATATTACATTAATGTCTACGATGACAGCTTGAAATATAGAGAAATAGTTTATTCAGAGAGAGAATAGATGGATGTTACAGATCCATGAAAGAGGGAGAGATGAATGTTGCTCCGAATGAGTAGTTTTCTTTCATGGTTACACCCTCCTTCAGTAGATTTCGACTCAAATATTTAGATCTACAACAATGAGTGTGCGCTCCATAAAATATTAGTGATTTACAACCATTATATCAGCCCTCATGAATTTTATATAGCCATAGGTTCTCCCTCCTCAAGAATAAACCACCACAAATTACTATTGTTGCAAAACACCACAAGCTACACACTGCTTCAACTAGAACTCAAACACACCACCATGAACTAGACCCTAATACTGTAGATGTTCACACAAACACCTAAAATTAATTTCCATAGATAAATTTGAAAGTGGTTTCCTTCTCAATCATTCCCATGAAGCATAGTGAAGAGATCTCGATGATCTCCTCCTCTCTACTAGCTAGGGTGGAATCTTCCACCACTGAAACTAGTTCACAATTGTAAGGGGCACATATCCCAAGCTATCAAGGCACTCATATCCCAATCTATGAAATCCACAAGATATCTCCTATTCAAAATAAAAATGTTGAAAATCCATTTCCCAAGAGGCTTGCATCCTTTTTATAGAATCTATTGAGCCCTTACCCCCTCATTCTAGAATTCTCTCATAAAGTATTTAATAAAATATTAATAAATGTTAAATTTTCATGTGAGAATGGTTCCTTAGAATACATTTACATCCTTTCCTAATGTTATTTGACCCAATATTACTTTACTTCACTTGGAAATTGGAATTAGCTATGCATAATCAATTTTTGGGGAAATTGCACCTTCATGTGGGCCCACCTTCAACTCTAGCACCCTCGTTGTCTAAAAATATGACCTGAAGCATGTCATATGGTGTCATAAGGTGTCATAAGTTGTCATAGGACCCAATTCTTTTCATAAGTTGTCATAAGATTCCTTTTGGGAGTTACACTTCAACAAGTGCACCCTCTATGGTTATTTTTAGCTAGATGCCTTTTCATGAAACTTCATTGTCCCATTCTGGCTAATATTGCATTAATAATAAATATTGGACCTCATACATTAAAAATTCATGACCCATGGTAGAACCTTAATAATTTATCATGAACTTACCAAGTAACTTAGGCCATTTCATCCCCTAGTCCAATGGAGTGGTCCACAACAACAATCTGACGACATTCCAACTAAGTCACTGTAAGAGAATTGAACTTAGGTTGCTTAGCAAACGAAACCCACACCTTAACTAAGGAGCTAGAAGGAATTGACTTTTTTATATTTAATAATTTAAATCTCACTATTAATATGAATTTGGTTATTTTATGAGCTTATATGGATTTCTTTAATTACTTTTCAATTGGTTTCAATTTTTTATTTCATAAGTTTTCATTTTTTTTATTTTTTTTTTCATAAGTTTTCATTTGGTTTATTTTTTTATTTCATAACTCGACATGAATTATTTTAATAACCTTTTATTTTTGTAAAACACCTTACTTCTCTAGGTGCAATGACCAAGAATAAAGTAAATTTAGTATTTATCTCAAAAATAACTTTAACATATATTTTCTCTTATATTTTATTTTAAAGAATATGCCTAATTTTACTAGATGTTGACAAATACCTACCAAGATATTTTTTTAGCCCCCTCCGAATACATCTTTCCAATTTAAAAAACCAATATTTTTATTAGATACCCCTTTTTACACCCAGAATACTTATAAACCCTCCATACCCTACATCCCCCATCAATAACTCCTTTTTTCACAATTTAAAACCCCCCTTTATGAATGAAAGTGATAAGATATTAATCAACGAGATGAAGCCCCATGTGAAAAATACATTAAATACTTTAATAAGAATTAAATTATTGTATATATAGTACAATATTTATAACAAATAATAACAATACTATATATTAGTGAAATATAAATACAAAGAGAGGGAGAGCATGCATGGGGTTATAATTGACCTATGCTAGATGGAAATTATGGATTTATTCTTCCTCTCTTATTGCTAGATCCATAACAAGAAAAAAAGACTTGTTTCATACTTTGAGGACTTTAAGGCAACTCCTTACTAAGCACCCTTCACACATATGCTTCAACATCTGGATAGGAGCATTGAGTCTAATAAGATGGAGTTATGAAGCACATGTGGGATAAATCACTTTTTTAGGGTGGTGATTTTACTTGCCAAGAAGGCATCTAGCCTAGTTTCTTATCACATGGTTTTTTATCTTGGTTTGGTTGGCATTGGGGATATGTATATCATAGCAACATTGTTAGTTTTGAGGATATTCTGTAGGTAATTAAGGCCCAATTTAGTTATCATGGATTACCATGGAAAGATAGGAAATCTGCATTTTGTGAGTGTGAGGATTAACAAAAAAATTACCATGTTTTTAAATAAACAATTGAATGCCCTTCATGTATTCAAAAACTTGGGTAATCACATTAATCTTGTTTTTAAATAAACAATTGAATGCCCTTCATGTATTCAAAATCTTGGGTAATCACATTCAAATCTATATAACTAGGAAGGTAAATATAGAGATCTTGATATACATTACAATTTAATATTGGGTTTTGCTCATAGTTTGCAGTCCATGATGGATGAACCTTTTGTTTCTATTAATGCAATCTTGAAATATTTTGGAGAAGATGCCACACTCTACCACACTCTAACATGAACCTAGAGAGATGGAAGAGAAAGTAGTCACTGAACCAAAGTTCGCAATTTTTATTTATATGTAAATGAAAATGCTACTATTTTTTTACATGTGTAGTGCGCTGAGATATGGGAAGTTGGTCTCCTCGATGGTTTGCAGAGAAGGCCTCCACGACCTGCTTTTGGAAATCAACTGCTCCCTAAACGTCATCTTCACCTCCGTATCATCCCCCATCCGCACCAACCTCTCGCCACCAGACAGATCGGATGTCGAATCCGAGCACCTATCCCGCTGCGCTGCTCTGGATGCCTCTTTTCTGGCGGCAGCGTAGAGCCTCTCTGCCAAGGCCAACAAATTATCGGCCGACTCGAGGGCTGAGAGCGGCAGTAGAAAGTATAGCTCGCCCAACCGGAGCTCCTCCTCGGGCTGCAACGGCGGGCTGCTGGCACCGTACAGATCACGCGAGTTACAGATGAAATGGCGGGGGTTGTTTAGCAGCACTCGCTCGGCGCTAACCGGCGCCGGAAATTCGTCTACCTGTCCGCTAAGGTAAACGACGTCCCTGATAACGTCCGGATTCGCCACCTTTGTCGACCGGGCACACAAGGCCATGGATCCCATAATTCTTCTTCTTCTTCGGTGAGAAACGCAGCTGCTGAGGTGAACACAGTGAGGCCATGGATCCCATAATTCTTCTTCTTCTTCGGTGAGAAACGCAGCTGCCGAGGTGAACACAGTGTTATAAAACTCGAACGCGGGACAAACAATGGGAGGGCAACCGCCTAAGAATGCACAAACGGCGTGGAACGTGCCCGGAAGTTCAAGATTATGAAGCCACCGGGTGGAGAGAATGAAGACCATCGAAACGTTCGGCGATTGCAGAGTTTGGGGTTGGGGGTTTCGTCCCGTGAGTGCGGGTTTTTATTAATGGTCGTCGGGAAAATACAGGAGAAGGGAATGCTGAGGTAGCTGCGATAAGGAATACTGACAATACTGCTACGTGTAAAACATCAGTTTACCTGTTTGGGATAAGGTGTACTCATAGTGTCGTTTTTAGCTAGTGTAATGTCACTGTCACTTTGTGAGGAATTTTGTTGCAATTTTAGTCATAGTGTGGTTTTTAGCTAGTGTAATGTCACTTGTCACTTTGTGAGGAATTTTCTTTCAATTGTGCTTTGTTGAAATTTTGATCAAGAGTAAACATGTAAAATAATAAAGATCAATAGTAAACATGTGAAATTTTATTATTGTTGAAATTTTGATCAATAATAAACATGTGAAATTTTATTATTGTTGAAATTTTGATCAGTAATAAACATGTGAAATTTTATTATTATTATTTGAATATTTTTTAAATTAGTAATAGTGTTTTTATCATTAGGGAAGATTTGTTGGCTTGGGTTAATACCCATTGAAAACCCATCCTCACATACTGTCCTAGGGTTCATATGCTGGTCAATAGATGGGTGGTATTTCATTTTCTTGAAGAATCACATGCGGAGATGATTTTGGGACAAACTGTCTAAAGAAATGACACCCAGACTTCAATCCAGCGACTCAGCGTAGCCATTTTTGGGTCCTCCTCAAGGGTTTTCCATTGGAGTTATGGTCATGTGAGGTTTTTATTAATCTTGCAAATCACATTGGGAAGTTTATCTTCTTTGATGATAAGTCATTGTTCCGGGTGGATAAGAGAATGGCTTTGGTTTTAACTGAGATTGATGTGGGTTTAGGCTTACCGGATGTTATCAACATTCGTTGTGGGGATAAGATTATTCACCAGCAGTTAGACTAATTGAACACTCCATTCAGATGCTTTTCCTGTGGGGAAGTTGGTGGGTCAGTGCAAGCTAATGAGGGTCACTTTTGGCGCGTTAGACGCAATAGAAAACTGAAAAAGCAGGCATCCCTCAACTTACTTGGATTTTTTGATCTACTTACGCAAAATATCTTGCATTGAGTAAAAAAGATGAAATGTAGGAAATTGAATCACGTTTCTGAATATATAACTTTTATGTATTGAAAATTTGCATAACTATGTCAAGTTTCATTTTTCCTAACAGACACTTTTTATTTTTCAGGCAAATGATAAGGTATATGTTTTTGTGGGTAGAGCCTTTGAGGGCCTAAATGATGGAATCAAGCTACAAAAATCGGCATGCATGTAGAGAACACATAGCACTTGTGTGTCATTATTTTTCGAAAATTAAATTAGTAATTTTATAATTTTTTTATAATTGTCTAAGTGATCAAACCTCAAAAATAGTACCTCTTTTGTGGGTAGAGCCTTTGAAGGTCTTAATGCAAAAATCTTGAAATGGGTTTTTCATAGAACGTGGAGGTTAGTGTCCTCTTGTGCACCATACAATTTTTTTTTGAAATGATTGAGAATTGAAAAAGTTATGGAAGAAACAT
The DNA here is from genome assembly GCA_027924585.1 of Larix kaempferi. Taxonomy (NCBI): domain Eukaryota; kingdom Viridiplantae; phylum Streptophyta; class Pinopsida; order Pinales; family Pinaceae; genus Larix; species Larix kaempferi. The sequence continues at coordinate 825,326 of BSBM01000522.1, forward strand.
TGACAGTGTGTTTCATGAGTTAAGGAGGTAGGACAGAAAAGAAATTGAAAGAAAATAGAAAAAATTAATATTTCAAAATAAAAGTTACATATTTAGAATCTGCAGAAAAAATGCTATTTGTGTCAAAGATTTTGTCAAAAATGACTCTGTGTAGCATATTGTAACGAGTGGCTAAGCACAGGATTCTCCAGAAACTGGAAGAAATACCCAATTAGCTTTGGTTTTTCATTAACATAGCACAGGTTTGGAATTACCGAAGCAAACTCCAAAGCATACACATAGGATTATTGTTGACATGTGAGCATGTGACTCGGCCTGTTTAAATTCAAAAATATTGCCGCGCTTTTAGATGTACATAACGCGTACGTGTTATATAATTACTTAATGCGTGCGCGTTATATAACTACTTATCGCGTACACGTTATATAACTACATAACACGTACGCGTTATATAGTTACAAAACGCGCTCGCGTTATTCAAATCATAAAATACATGTTTAATAGTTGAGAAAGAGGGGGTGTAGAAGAGTCAAGGGAATTTTTGTTTAATATTTGAGAAAGGGTGGGGAAGGGTCAAGGGAATCTATGGTTAATATTTAATAGGGGTGGGAAAGGGTAAAGGGTTTAGAAGGATGTTGGAAGCTTGAGTGGGGAGAGATAAAGGGAATGAGAACATGATGGGCTATAGGGGGTGAAGGGAAGTGGAGCTTGAGAGCACTATTAGGAGTAGAATAGGTTCTGAAGAGGTATAGGGTTAGAAGTTGAAAGTGAGACTTGAGTGACAAGGGGAAAGGGGGATGTGAGAGAGAAATAAAGAATACAAAGGGGGGGGAGACATAGAGCGAGGGAGGGAGAGGGACAATGGGGAGGAATGGATTTGGAGGGAGTGAGAGATAGATATGGATAGAACGAAATAAGAGATAGGAAGGGAGGGACAGAAAGTGTTGGTGGGAGACATGCAGGGAGTGGTGGCAATGGAGAGAGAGAGAGAGAGAGAGAGAGAATATGAGAGGAGGGGGAAGGGACATAAAGTGTGTGAGAGAGAGGGAGTGATGGAGAGATTGGGATAGGTTGAGGGAAAGATAACATGAGGGAGGGATAGAAGGTGAGAGACAGGCGATGAGAGAGGGAGGGAGAGAAGGTAGGGTGAGGGATGGAGGGAGAAAGTTGGAGATAAATATGGATGGAGGGGGGATGGGTTTGAGAATGGAAAGTGACATAATGTGTGTGTGTTTGAGAGAGAGAGAGAGAGAGAGAGAGATTGATGGTTGGGGAGAGAGAGACTAGAGGGAGTTGTGAGCATCATATTCTCCATCAGCATCATATTCTTCATCATCATCATCTTCATGACCATCATCGTCATCATCAACATCTTCATCATCATCACCATCATCATCATCATCATCATATTCCTCATCAAATCAACATCTCCATCATCATTATCATCATCTTCTGGACATCATCATGATCATCATCTAAACATCACCATCACCATCATCATCAAAATCTTCATCGTCATCACCATCACCATCACCATCACCATCACCATATTCATCATCATTGTCATCTCTAGGTTCCCCATCAACATCAACATCTCCATCATCATCATCTTCTTCATCATCATAATCTTCATCACCATCATCAACATCTTCATCATCTTCACCATCATCATCATCATCATCATCTTCCTTGAATCAGATCAACATCTCCATCATGTCACCATCATCTTCATCATCATCATCATCATCATCTAAACATCACCATCACCATCACCATCATCATCATCATCATCTTCATCATCATTACCATCACCAACATCATCAACATCTTCATCGTCATCACCATCATCATCATCATCATCATTGGCATTTGTAGGTTCCTCATCAACATCTCCATCATCATCATCTTCTCCATCATCATCATCTTCATCACCATCATCATCAGCATCAACATCTTCATCATCATCACCATAATCATCATCTTCATCGTCATCAAGTCAACATCTCCATCATCATCATCTTCTTCATCATCTTCACCATCATCATCATCATCATCATCTTCATCACCATCTCCATCATCTTCAACATCTCCATCATCATCACCATCACCATCATCATCATCTTCATGACCATAAACATCTTCATCATCATTGTCATCTCCCCCTTCCTCATCAACATCTTCATCATGATCATGATCATCATCATCATCATCACCATCTGAACATCACCATCACCATCATCGTCAACATCTTCATCATCACCATCATCATCATCATCAGCAGCATCAGCATCAGCATCATCATCAAAATCTTCATCGTCATCACCATCACCATCTTCATCATCATTGTCATCTCTAGGTTCCCCATCAACACATCTCCATCATCGTCATCTTCTTCATCATCATCATCTTCATCACCATCATCATCGTCATCAACATCTTCATCATCATCACCATCATCATCATCATCATCATCATCATCTTCCTCATCAGATCAACATCTCCATCATGTCACCATCATCATCATCATCATCATCATCATCATCATCATTACCAGCACCATCATCATCAACATCTTCATCGTCATCACCATCATCATTGGCATCTGTAGGTTCCTCATCAACATCTCCATCATCATCATCATTGGCATCTGCAGGTTCCTCATCAACATATCCATCATCGTCATTTTCTCCATCATCATCACCATCATCACCATCATGATCTTCTGAACATCATCATGATCATCATCTAAACATCACCATCACCATCATCGTCAACATCTTCATCATCATCGCCATCAACATCATCATCAAAATCTTCATCGTCATCACCATCACCATCTTCATCATCATTGTCATCTCTAGGTTCCCCATCAACACATCTCCATCATCGTCATCTTCTTCATCATCATCATCTTCATCACCATCATCATCGTCATCAACATCTTCATCATCATCACCATCATCATCATCATCATCATCATCATCATCATCATCCTCATCAGATCAACATCTCCATCATGTCACCATCATCTTCATCTTCATCATCATCATCATCATCATCATCATCATCATTACCAGCACCATCATCATCAACATCTTCATCGTCATTACCATCATCATTGGCATCTGTAGGTTCCTCATCAACATCTCCATCATCATCATCATTGGCATCTGTAGGTTCCTCATCAACATATCCATCATTGTCATTTTCTCCATCATCATCACCATCATCACCATCATGATCTTATGAACATCATCATGATCATCATCTAAACATCACCATCACCATCATCGTCAACATCTTCATCATCATTGCCATCAGCATCATCATCAAAATCTTGATCGTCATCACCATCACCATCTTCATCATCATTGTCATCTCTAGGTTCCCCATCAACACATCTCCATCATGTCAGCATCATCTTCATCATCATCATCATCATCATCATCCGAACATCACCATCACCATCATCATCAACATTTTCATCATCATCACCATCATCTTCATCAACATCATCATCTTTATCATCTTCATCTGCATCATGATCATCTTCATTGTCATCACCCTCCTCATCATCATCTTTATCATCTTCATCTACATCATGATCATCTTCATTGTCATCACCCTCCTCATCATCATCTTTATCATCTTCATCTACATCATGATCATCTTCATTGTCATCACCCTCCTCCTCCTCCTCATCTTGTGCACTTATGCACTTAGGGATTAATGTTTAGAAGAGGGTCTAAAGGCCTTTATGGGGGAGGGGCTCTAGGAACAAGGTAAGATAGAGAGGGCAGGGGGGAGGGATAAAGGCGTAGAGGGTTAGTGATTAAGGGAGAGAGTGCTATAGGGAGGGATAATGACGAAGATAAAGAGAAGGTGGAGAGATGGAGAATGGGGTGGTAGAGACATGGCTGGAGTAAGGGAGAGAAAGAAACATGTAGGGAGGGATGTAGGGAGAATGAGGGACAAATATTTAGAAAGAGATAAGGGGTATCTAGGGATTATTGGGAGAGAGCTAGGGGGTATTAAACCATACAAAACATTTGTTTTGTATGTAACCATATAAATTATTAGTTTTCTTTTGATTTTGTTCGTTGCCCTAGCCATGCACCTAACCTATTTATTGTGCTTGACTATATCGCGTTCGCGTTTTTGCACTACATATCACGTATGCATTTTGTATTTATATAACGCGTGCGCGTTTTGTAACTCCACAAATAGTGGACTGTTGCTGTTCGAGAGCAACTTCACTCTATCCGAACCAAATTAACAGTCCCGCGATTTTTCGAACAACACGAGCCCGCCATTGGAAATTTTTACATTCTACACCAACTCCCTTATTTTTTTTTATGTAGGTGCAGCATTGAGGACATCTTTCATGGTTGCTCAATGTGGTGTTGGGTTATATGGCCATATTTGAAGAAAATAATTAGCAAGCTTGAAGAATCTCCAATTGAATAACACCAAAGATAAGGCCTTTGAAAGATTCATTTTGCCTATATTTGAGGAGCACACAAGATAAGATATCAAGCTTCAAGACCAACAAGGAAGAACTTCCATTTGCTTATTATTGAAGGGCTTGTAATTGAGGAGCAACAAAAACAAACTATATTGAATTGATCATTGTGGTGATGGGGAATGCACGTAACCGAGTAAACAAATCAACAAGGAAGAAGAGACCTCAAGAAGACATTGAAGAAGAGAAAGAAAAGAAAAGAATATACATGATGAATCGGAGGCTTTCTTTGGAAACTAATCCAAATCCAATTGTAGAGGATACCATGGTTCATCCTATTAATCCACGACAAGAGGGACCTTCAATTTCCACAATAGTTGTTGAACAAGCACCCCATGGAAGTAATCAAGAAGCAAAACATAGGTGCTCATTAGGGGATGTTTCAAGTCCCACTTCAAGTCAAAGTGATAAGTTACCATCTCAAGATGAAGCTCACGAAGAAACACCCAATTTGCTATCCGGATGTGGTTATACAAGCGACGAAGTCAGAGAGGCGTTGGACATTTTGCCTATTGTTGAAGAAGAGAATGTTATCCACACCATCAATGAGGATGTTGGACTTCCACAAGGGGATGTTGGACTTCCACAGACCATCGATGAGGATGTTGGACTTCCACCATCCAACTACCAGGAAGAGAATGAAGGACACCAAGCTACTACTGAAACACCAGAGCGTCTTGGTGATGCGCTACATGGTACAATTCCAACCCCTTTACCTCCATTAGCAAGCACACGTCAAAGAACTCCGAAGCGTATACAAGTTGATGAAAGACTTATGAATTCCATTGAAGGTACGCTATCTAAACGTAGTATTGCTTATCAAACTCAACAGATACTTGATAAATATTTTGTTTCTAAATGTGATGGAGATAAATGTAGATTATTTTTATCATTGTTAAAATCTAGGAGCATGAATGTTGTTAGGAAAAAGTTAGGGATAAAGATGATAAAGAATTATGAACCAAGTTCTCATATAGTTAAAAGCCTAGTAGATGCATTTGGTAAAATTGGTAAGAACACACGTTCAAAGGACCGCAATGCTGCTCGTCGTGTGTTGTCACAATCAATTGCAAATAAGAACACCAGGGCCCTTCGTATTCTCAGGCCTGCATCCGAACTAGTTAATTTGAATGTAAAAACCCTCCGTAGGTATTCTATTAGAAGAGAACATCTTGACACAACCGATCAGACAGATTTTTGGGCCTTTGTTGGTCGGTTGCTACGTCGTGACATGAAGCTAGTTGATGCAGTAAAGGGACTAGTGCACAGTTTTTGGCATGATCACACAAGGCCTTCTTCAAACCGAAAGGATGTACTAAAACTAAGAAGGGGTTCAAAGGATCGTGAACCACATACTAAACATCTTCTTGATATAACACAGACAGAGCTTTACGAGAAATTTAAGATTGAGCATAGACAATTGAACTTGGGGCAAAGATATTTTGAGAAATGTAAGCCATGGTATGTTAGAATAAATACTCTTCGTAACACTTGTTGTTGTAGATACCATGTAGAATATGAATATTACTATGAAACATTTTTGTACATTCATCGTGTGTTGCATACTAACATTGTGCAGGATTGCTCCATGACAATACCACCGACTTCATCAAGAGAATTCATTCATAGCATCATGTGCAATAGGCCCGAGGGGAAAACATACTATGCAAAATCTTGTTTGGATGGAACATGCTCCAACTGTGCTGGAATGGCATTATTGAGCCAATGTATGCACGAGAATGGAGACAATGAATTTGGGAAAATGGTTACAGACATGAAAAGTTTCAAATATATCAACTATGAAATAGTCCCAGGGAAAGAAAGCAAAAAAATACAATTGGTGACATCTCAGGTATGCATTTATATCTATAAAATTATGTTGTAACGGTTACATTTCAATCCTTACTTACAACAAAAAACTTACATTGAGATCATTTTGTGTCACTAGGTACAAGTTGGTGACTTCATAAAGGAATTTAGTTAAAATACAAATCAATATGTTTAGCATGTCCACGTGGCACGATGGCAGGATGAGAAGTTTAGAATATGCAGAAATACATTTCCCCTTGGTACTATACTTTCAGTTGTTGATTTTGCCGAGAACTACACTCTGCAACCTCAAAATGAGATCCAAAGTTAGTATTATCACTCTGAGCAGGTTTCCTTGATGGTCCATATCACATATAGGCATGGCCCGAATAGCACTGAAGAGAAAAGAGAAATTCTGAAGGAATATCACTTCTACATAAGTGATGATAGGTTCCATGACTTCCACTATGTACGTCATTGCTTCATCATGTTCTATGATCACTTGAAGGGAAGGAACATACAGATGGATCGACACTGGATTTGGTCTGATGGGTGTGCTGGTCAGTTCAAAAATGCACGCATATTTCAGTGGTTGTGTTCATTGCATAAAAACTACAAAGTGCCACATATGTGGAACTATTTTGAGACTGGGCATGGTAAAGGAGAGCATGATGGAATCGGAGCATGTGTCAAAACAGCCCTACGAAGAGAGGAATTGAAAGTATCTACAAAATCTACTATTCTAAATGCTCAATCTATAGTCAGGTGGTGCACGTCAATAATGGGAGAGGAATCACCTATGCGAGTAGAATCCACAAGAAAGAGACATGTGGAGAGATTTTTTTGGGAGGTGGTAGACATAGATCGTTCACATGCATGGGAATGCAAGATTGTGCCTGGGACTCATGGCTTTCATTCGGTTCGAAGCTCTGATAACCCAGTATTTGAAATTTGGACCAGAAAACTCGCTTGTTTTTGCCCGCCTTGTTGTGATGGTGACTGGGATGGGTGTGAATCATTGGATTGGGTTGATGGATGGGATCGCATATCACTTCCACTTGATCAGCGTGCAATTGTTGAGTTAACTCCGTTGGAAGAAGACCAATCATCTATTTCTGTAGATTTTGATCATGTCTCAGACCTTGTACAACCCGGTATGATGCATTTCCTTAACATTTTTTGTTTGTTTACGTAGTCTTCAAATGCACATTAATGGCCTTGTATCGCACGAAAAATATTTTGATCATATACCTACAATCATATAATGCATGGCACATATACGCAGTGGTTGCTTCAAAAGATACTGAATGCTATGATGAATACTGGTTGGCACGCTATATAGATGGAAAGCAAACCCTCATTATGTCCATGACTGACGATGAAAACAACCACTTTCCAACTGGGTCTATGGTTGTTAAAGGTGAATACTTGACACAGGACAACAATGGAAGAAAGAAGGGTGGATATGTTTACAGGGATTACAAACCAGGTGCAAGTGTGTATCACTTTACCAACTTAATCATTGGCACAAACCTTCAGGTACAAACAATGCCTAGTCGAAATACATCGAAGGAACGCTACTTCTTACCGGATACAGAGCATGAGAGACTAATGGAGACCATCAGTATAAGAGATGATCCGGAGGGCTTGGTTGTATGATAATAGATGGGATCTAGCATGATGAGGTACGTTACATACTTTTGATACTATACTATTTATACTATTTGTAATTGAATATTGATATATGCTCAATTTTCACATGTATGTTTCATATGAATATGTCAATTTTGCGTTCTTGATATGCCAAATTTATGTTTACATTGTTTATAAATATGCCAAAAGTTCTCTTGTATGTCAAGTTTATGAATATGCCATTTTTTACATATGATCAGTAAACCCTAAAATTATATTATTTTCATCATGTTGGTTATTGGCTTCACCCAACAAAATTAATTCAATTCATGCTCACTATATTAAACAATACACTTATATTAAATTTAATTCATGTATTGTTAAATATTTCGTAATGAATTAGCTATTTGAGAGCACCACCTTAGACCAAGCCATCATCATCAACATCTTCATCATCATCACCATCATCATCATCATGGACCTGCAAAACCCTAGTTTCCAAAGTGTCTAGGCAGGTTCGGGTTGGGAACACTAGCCATACCCGCCCGGTGGATGATTTTCCAAAGTTGACCCCCGTGTGCAAAAATTGCACACTCCCACACTGAGCAAAACCCTAGTTTCCAAGATGGACCTACAAGGTGACACATGGGCCACCGGGTAGGAGGGGAGGGGCACCCCTAGCACTATCCCGGTGTGCTGAATCCAACGGAGTCGACGGTTCGTCGATCCGAGCCACGGTTTTCATTCTATGGCTCGTCCCATCTCACCACCAGAAGGCCTTCAGGGACACCTGCTGGATACCTACTGGGGGCATAGAACTCCAACCGTGCAACAAAACCGGGTTCCGAGGAGTCCTGCAGGTGTGTCTAGACAGGTTCGGGCTAGGAACACTAGCCATACTTGCCCGATGGATGATTTTCCAAAGTTTACCCCCATGTGCAAAAATTGCACACTCCCACACTGAGCAAAACCCTAGTTTACGAAATGAATGTACAATGAAGCCACTGGGCCATGGGGAGACGAGGAAGAGGGCCCCCTAGAGGTAATCGCACGCCAGGAGACCAACGGAGTTGACGGTTCTTCGGTCCGACGTCCGGTTTCCGAGTTATGTTGAGTTGCAAGTCGCATGAAAATGCCGTTTAGGGACATTTGGTGAATTTCCGTCTGGGAGCCAAAAAGAAAACGGAGCAAGAAGATTGCGTGCCGTTGGCTCCTGCAAGTGTGTGTGGGCAATGCCGACGTGGGAACACTGCCAACACTGGCTCGGGGGAGGTTTTTGCAGAGTTGACCCACCAATGCAAGATTGCATGCAATTAAACTGAGCAAAACCCTAGTTTACGAAATGAATGCACAATGAAGCCACTGGGCCATGGGGAGATGAGGGAGAAGGCCCCCTAGAGGTAATCGCACACCAGGAGACCAACGGAGTCGACGGTTCGTCGGTCCGACATCCGGTTCCCGAGTTATGTCGAGTTGCAAGTCACATGAAAATGCCGTTCAGGGACACTTGGTGAATTTCTGTCCGGGAGCCAGAAAGCAAACGGAGCAGGAATATTGTGTGCTGTTGGCTCCTACAAGTGTGTGTGGGCAATGCCGACGTGGGAACACTGCCAACACTGGCTTGGGGGATTTTTTTGCAGAGTTGACCCACCAATGCGAGATTGCATGCAATTAAACTGAGCAAAACCCTATTTTACGAAATGAATGCACAATGAAGCCACTGGGCCATGGGGAGATGAGGGAGAGGGCCCCCTAGAGGTAATCGCACGCCAGGAGACCAACAGAGTCGACGGTTCGTCGGTCCGACGTCCGGTTTCCGAGTTATGTCGAGTTGCAAGTCGCATGAAAATGCCGTTCAGGGACACTTGGTGAATTTCCGCCCATTTTATAATTTAAGCCACTTTTAAATATTTGAACTTCCATATTATTTTTGAAAGAGTAGAATATTTCAAAACTCCTAAAGAGACAAAAACACATGATCAAAAATCCTAAGGCTGCAATTTAGAGTAGCAATAATGGGGGTGATGGAGTTGAATTGATCCTATGGAAGATAATGATACTAATATTATTGAGAATAAAGGGATAATAGGTTGATCCATGACACCTTTGTTTGCATGGATGAGGATGCACCTATGTATGAGACCTATGATAATATTCATGATGTACATCTTATTGATAAGGCACATAAAGGCCTATAAAAGAGATCAAAGATGAGTCACTTTGTCTACTAATTTGATGTTCATAAAATTGAAGGTATTGAATGACATTTCAAACAATGGTATGACAAAGATCCTAATGTATACACAATAACTCTAATGATAAATATAAGTTTTTAATATTTTTTGTGATTGTAATAACTACATTGCGATATACATTATTTAGTACATAAATTGATTTTTTCTTATCGATTGTTAGGTAATATTTTCCTATAACCATCAAATACTTTACCATGAATGTGGGATCAATAGATATTGAACTAATTAGGTAATATATAAGGTGCCCCATAAGGTTCTTTGTCATATCCCTATAATTCTAGGTTTTTGATGATTGTTTAGGTTAAAAAACATAGCACATTTTATGGATTATCATGTACAAAGATAAGTGAAGATGGTATTATATGAGTGGCTACAAATGGTTCTCAATTTACGATCATCAAGGAAATATTACCCATTTTTAAAGAAGAACCTCATAATGTTAGACTTTCATTGGTAGTTGATGGCGTCAATCCATTTAAAGAGATTAGATCCATTTATTCAGTTTGGTTATTTTGTGTTATAAACAATAACCTTTCTCCTTAGATGTCAATAAAGAGGGAACACACAATGTTTGCATTAATTGTTCTAGGAATTTATTTATGGGAATATTTGCATTAACTAGCAATTGCCCTAGAATGTGCAATGGGTGTGCATGAGTGAGTTCATTGAAACCTTGAAAAACATTGTATTGCATTTAGTTTGATTAAATTACATGAGCAAGAACTTTGACATATAACTTGTAATGATCATCCATAATCACAAATTTTAATTAGATACCAATTAGTGCATGCATGTAGTGAATTCGTTGAAACCTTTGAATGTAATAGTTTGTTCTTTTGACATAGTGCATTCATGAGTAATAGATAATCCACACAAATAAACACATTAGATTGACACAAGAACACGTGGAAACCGAGGAACAAATACAAAGTGAAATGTATCATTCATTTATAAGTGAAATGTCAATGTGCATGTCTCCAAAAGTACATGTATCCAAAAGTACACATATATCCAAAAGTATCCAAAAGTGCATGTCTCCAAAAGTACATGTATATCCAAAAGTATCCAAAAGTACATGTGTATCCAATGAAGTCAATGTACATGTCTCCAAAAGTACATGCACAATAAAGTCAATGTACATGTCTCCAAAACTGAATGTATCGAAAAGTACATATATATACAAAAGTATCCAAAAGCACATGTATCCCATAAGACACATCAAAATTCAAGCTTCCTCTTGTTCTTTCCCGACGTTGATCCTCTAGCCACATCTCTAGGATCAATGTGTGTCTCTGGATCCTGCAAATTAAATATCAATTGTTAAATTCAACTAACTATGTACACTAATACATTAGCTCAACAATTATCAACTGGTGCATGGAAAGTGCATGAAACACTTGGTCACTGAAGGACATCTCACCTCAACTGACAATGGAGATTGCGTTGCTTGTGTAGCAAATGGAGCCGTTGGTTGAACATCCAGGATGGTCGAACCAGGGGGGCCAAGAACTGCTCCTCCTGGTGGTGGCTACAATGAAAAAATGTTGAAATAGTTAGAAATGCATGAATAAACAATAGACAACAATAATAAACTATGTAAAGATAATGTTTAAATAGTTACATACCTGTGTGTGATCAATTGCCATTGCAGATGCGGCACTAACTGCTGCATCAACCATCGATGCGAGGTTTTTAGTAGACAACTCGGTTTCCTGATGCAGTAAACATGCAATTCAAACATTAACAAAAACGATTTATGCACTGGATTTCAAGTTAAACAACAAATATCATCGAAGGATATACATTACCATGGTGTGAGTAAGCCCATGGTCATGGGCAGCTGAGAACGCCTCACATACACACGACCCTTGTTCACGAATAGCCTGGAGGGAGATACAAATCTAGGCAATGGTCCAGATGTCTCGGATGGTGCCTACAGTCAGCAAGTGTTCATGTAGTTAGACATGCATGATTCAACAAACAAACATGTATTTAAAAAATGTCATTTTTAATTGTTTACCTAGAGCCCAGATGTTTCATGGGACGGTATGACCATGGGGGATACCTCCACATTACCTTGCCCCAGTGAAGGATCTGCCATCTGCAAGTTTAATAATTGTAAATATTAGACTGTAGATAGCATTAATGAACTAAAATGTAAACTATGTGGAAATTAACAAATTAACAAGTATTAAAAAACTGAAATTTTAAAATGTTTACCTCGGTGTGAGATATGACAATAGGTGGTATATAAGATGGGTCTACCAAATGGGTAGCATCATGCCCCCCTGTAGAGTCTGGAACATCCGGCTCTGGGGCGTCGCTGCCGGCATAAAGCATCAACTGCAAGTTCACAAAATTAATATATTAGCTCAAACTATATATATGTGTACAATGACGAAAATAAATGAAGAATTTATTACAATTAACCATAAACATACCTCTCTTAAAAACCCACTGAAGGCAACATCTGAGGAAATACCATAGCAGGGACGACCACATGATGTGCACTCATGAGGATCAGTACTAGGATGGGGATGTGTCGATGGTCCTGCACTAGTGGATGGTCCTGATGGTCCTGCACTAGTGGATGGTCCTGATGGTCCTGCATGGTGACGAGCTGGTGTATGTACCACACCAGGAACAGATGTCTGTTCCTCACCCATACGTTGAACCATCGTGCCATGGCGAACAACTTCCCGTGCCAAACTCAAAAATGCATCCCATGTCTGCGGAATAATACGATGTGCAGGTGGGACATCTGGCCCAGGCAACTGCCTGCGAGGTGCAGGGATAGGGTGATCCTGGTCTCGAAGCCTGGCATTGGGTCGGTTTTGGGGCATCCCCCCACCGATCCCCTGAAAATGCAAGATGTCAAAATAGTTAACGTGTTTATGCAACACGAACTTTGCGTACATCTTTCGAAGGAAATATAAGGGAATTTCCCTGTTGTTGTGTGGTGGCATATCAAAAACCATGTACCATCTGTCCATCCAGTTATCAACAAATGGTTGAAATGTGCACCACTCAATGGAGATATGTGGCCTGTTTGCATTTGGGATTTCCCCCGTCCGAGGGTCCCTAAACAATGCAAATATGAGCTCTTTGGATATTTTCAACTTTTTTGTTGCATTGTAGTCTAGCCCATCAGCATATTGTTGTCTTTTTCTTTCTCTGTATGATGCAATATCATATAGTACATTGGTAGATTGTGAAATGGTGTCAACAATTGCATCCAAGGTTGATGCAAGCGAATGGTGAATCCTGTCACCACCACTAAAAGCTGCACTTATGCCTCTCAAGTGGGCAAGCTCAATCAATATCTCGGCATTGGTATCCATAGCCGCAACTGCAATAAAGACATTAATACGAAAATCATTATAAACATATACATGGTATATAATGACGTCTCTTCAAAATTGAACATGTATTAAATCAAACTCAAGTAAGCAATTTAATGGAATTCACTTACATACATTTAAAACATAAAATTAAACATTTGACAATTAAAAAGTAAGTTAGTCAGATTGGCAGAGAGGAGGAGGAGGAGGAGGAGGAGGATCAGGGCAGTGATGAGTTTGTTGATTCAGGCATGGAGGAGGAGGATCAGGGCAGTGATGAGTTTGCATCTATGTGTCTCAATGTCTCATTGTGATTTGTGATTGTGAATGACAAATGTGTTGTGATTTGTGAATGATCTAATTTCTATTGAATATTTCATATTTGTAATTGTAAATGTAATTTCTATTGAATATTTGTAATTGTAAATGTTAAATTTTATTGGATCTATATGTCTATATTTTTAAATTTTAATATATTTTAAAAATATATTAATTCCGGGGGTCACCATGTCCTACGTGTCCTAATTCCGATGGTCACCGTGTCTAGTGGGGACCAGGGATCAAATTTGAAGGGTGGGGTCCCATTTCACTATGAAGGGCTATGAGATATTGAACCCTTCAATGCTGCCATGTAAAAATAAGTTATTCTTTTCATTTGAAAATGTAATAGTACATCAAAATTTCAATGTTTACTGACGTAGTAAAGTTGAGAGGCTTTATTTTCAGTGGATATAGCAGACCTGTAAATTCATAGGATGTCAAAAATCTAGTCAGCCTTGAAGTTGAGCTCCTCAAAGAAAACGAATTTCTTTAAATATGTTTATGGCAGGCTGGCATTGCCAGCTTCACTCCGCAAACTATCCTGGAGGACTGGAAGAGATAGGGTAGGTGGAACTTGGATGTAGCTCAACCACAGTGGAATAGGGGTATAAGAAAAAGCTTGTTTCTATTCATGCAATATTATATATTGATGGTCGGAGCCATGGGAGCATGGAATTCGAGCATTGACTTGATACAACAAAGAAAACAAAAGGTGGAACTCGGGAGTTGCAGGATTGACTTGATACAACAAAGAAAACACAGGGTGTGAGGCTGGGAGCCGTAGACGGTAGGATTAACTTGATACAACAAAGAAAACACAGGGCTATAGGTAGGGGCCACGGGCAAGAGCAACAACCTGCAACATTACAAGAAGTTGATGGATTGTGGATTTTGTCTGAAATGCCAAATTCGCGGGGGCACATTAACATAATATGTTATACATTGAATACTCAATTAACTCACGGAGTCAGCATTCACAAATTGGTATGTGATAACTTGTAACTTGGTAATCCCGCTAGCAACAACACGTATGAGCCACCTACCAGGTTTAATAATTTTGTTGATGCCATTAAATGTGTTAAACACGTAAGCGCTTGCTACAAACACGAGAACTTCGAAGCGTTCAAGCCATGGGCTGCTTAGTGTAAGCCCGTCCACGTAAGTTGCTCAATGATATTATTAGAGGCCCAATGGTCCATGATCCATGGATGATTGAACACGTGGATATTGGAGAGTAACCGAGTCCCACTCCCAAGTCACCTAGCTAGTAGCCGCATTCCCAATTTCCCACTAAAAATTGTTGATGGGTGAAATTTGAAGCTACCCTTCTGTTGCAATTTTAAACAGTAGTGGTTAATTTAATTATTGAAGGGCTTACCATGAAATTAAATTTTTTTTGCATGGTAAAATTTGAAGTGGCCTTCTATGACGTGTGGGTAAAATTTGAAGTGGCTTGAAGGCTTCAAATTTGAAGCCTGGTGGGGACACTCGTGTCCCATGTCCTCGTGTCGGGTGACTTAGATGAATACATTGTAGAAAGGGGGGAGGTTTTTTTTTTCAATTTTTGGTTGGATTATGAATTTTTGAGTTTTTGAAAAGGGATTTATTTTAATTATTCACTCATCTTGGTTGAGGGAGATGTGAATTTAATTAGAGATTGGGTTATTCCCAATTTTATCAATATTACAAAACTAGGTTGTTTTAAACAATAAAAAAATAGTAATTTAGGTTAAGAAATGATAAAAAAATGGTATGGGTGAATGAATTACCTGATTAGATGACAATCCACCGGTGAATTTGTCTCCCCTCCAGCTAAATCGAGCAACACCGATACTTGAGTGGGCCACAAACCGTCCTCGTCCAGGGTCTATTTCGCGTTTCTGATGCATGAGTGCCGCGGGTGGTCGGGAATCGTCGGGACTGTGTATTTAAATTCATTTTTAGATTTACATAACGCGTACGCGTTTTGTAACTACATAACGCGTACGCGTTTTGTAACTACATAACGCGTACACATTATGGTTACCTATCCTACATGTCCAATGACATGTTAGGCTCGGGTCTTACCATGGCAGGTGCTAAATATCAGAAACGCATTATGTTTTATGTATCAAGAACGAGTTTTGAAAAAAGTAGCATTGCATCTAAAGTGACCCTCATCTTCTTGCACACACCCTGGTCATCTTTGGCATGATTGTAGATCGTCTACGCTGGATATTGAGGTGGAGAATGTTCGGGATTCAACTCTACAGTAGGAGCCTTCTTCCCTTGCCCGGTCTGGAGGTTTTGAATCGTTGTTGGAGACTACTTCAACTGACCCCTGTATGTCCTCCACTCTCATGGGGAAACTTAAAAATGATTTCCCATCCTTTTTCCAGTCATTGTTGGGCAGAGACATTAATCTTTTGGATGATATAGAAGGGGACATTACTGGCAATACTAGACAGTCATCCTTATGATCTTTTCATCATTTTGTTGGGTTAACTCTACGTAGTGAGATTATGGAGGCAGGGACGGTGGTGAATGCGTTTCTGGGGGCTAAGTCCAACTCTCTCCATATCTCCCCTCTTGACCATATATCCAATACTCAGTTACTGCGGGATGAACTCGAGGTTCTTTGACCATTTGAGGGTTCCACTTTGTCTTTGCGTCACACTTTGGCATCGACTACTGGCCTAACTTCTCAGGGTACTACTTCCGATGGGCTCTTTAAAGATCCTCTTCAACTTTTCTGTGGTGCCTCGGAGTCTCCTTTGCCATTGGTTCTTGCTAACCCGAATGTTACCATTCGAAAGAAAAATGGGGGAAGGTGGAAAAAATCTTTGGCTCGATCTTCAGTTGGGGGTGAAGACTCACTACTGGTAACTGGTACTGACCCTTCACCCTTGCCCGGGATTACTACTTCTCCTACTGAAATGATTTCTATTGTTTTTAGGCCGCTTAGAGCAAGGACGAAGGATTTGGTTATTACTCCATGAATATTTTTTCCTTAAATATTAGAGGGGTTGGGAGTGCCCCAAAAAAGTTAGCTCTCCGTAAATTACTGGTTACTGTTCATCCAAATATGGTACTACTACAAGAGACATTGGTGACTGGGGTTAAGGCCCGGGCTTTTATTGGTGACTTACTTCCAGAATGGGCCTACTGTTCTATTGATGTAGTAGGACATTCGGGAGGCTTAATTTCTGCATGGAATTCTGCTCTTTTTTATTTTAGACCCTACTTCACGAAGGGTGACATTCTTTTGTCTGGACATAGTTGAGAACTCAATATTAATCTTCAAATGTTTAATTGTTATGGGCATGTTTATTATAAATTGGGTTATTGGTCTGAGCTCAAGAGCAGTGGGCTATTAGACCTTGATTCTCTTATTGTGGCTGGTGACTTGAACTTCACCCTTGCTACTCGGGAGACGTGGGGATCGAGGGCACGAGATGCCAGCAGTAATGATTGGTTTAAAAATTTGGTGGATTCCCATCACCTCATTGATGTTGCTCCTTCCCCCTTTTTACCTACTTGGAGGAATGGCAGGAAGGGACTGGATGCTCTCGCAAAAAGGATTGATCGATTCCTGATTCAAGAAAACCTATACTCTGGACTTGACTTGTGTTGTTCTTGGGTGGAGAATGTTCACATTTCTGATCATATGCCGATTATTTTGAACATGGGAGTTATTGGTGACCGTATCAGTTATCCTTTTAAGTATTGTCTGATTTGGTCGAATGATAGCACTTTCATTCAATTAGTTACTCAACATTGGGAACAATTTTCGGTGACTTTTCAGGGTTCATCTATGCACAGGCTTCCTTCCTTTCTCTGGTCTCTCCTTGGATCCTTCGCAAAAAGTTAGCACTCAACTTTGAACTGCGCCAGATTGATTATAAACTAAACATACTCTACTCGACGCCACTGGGAATTACTGAGTCGAATGAGATCAACTCTTTAGAGGCTGAAAAATATGCCATTCTTTTTCGTGAGGAGGAATTGTGGAGGCTCAAAATCCGGGCACTATGGTTATCCTGTGGGGACTGCAACACCAAATTTTTCCATTCCTATGCAGCTCAGAGACAATTAAAAAAATCTATCTAGGACATACAGGATGATCAGGGTATTAAATTATCCACTCAGCAGGAGATTAAACAAGAGGCCATCTCATATTTCTCCAAATTATTTACCAAGCCACAGGTAAACAATCTCGAGGCCCAGTTTAAGATACTCTATGTTATGCCTCGGTTATTTACGGAGGAGGAGACTGCTATTATTGGGAGCCCTGTATCTATATCTGAAATAGAACATCTTGAAAGGCATGGCTAAGGATAAAAGTCCTGGACCAGATGGCTGGTCCAGTGAATTTTTCGTTCAATTTTTTGATATTCTTGGTCCTGAATTGGTGAAGCTGGTGGAAGAAGCGTGGTGCAATGGTAAAGTTTCCGGAGGGGTTAATGCTACCTTTCTTGCATTAATCCCTAAAACTACCAATGCTTAGTCATTTCAAGATTATAGGCCAATATTTCTTTGTAATTTAATCTACAAAGTGATTTCCAAAACGATCGCAAATCGGATTAAGAAGGGGCTATCTAGAGGGATTTCAAACGAACAATTCGGCTTTCTACATGAGAGATTGATCTTTGATGCCGTAGGGGTGGCCCAGGAGACTTTACATTCGGCTAATGCTAATGATCAGAAGGCAAGTGTTCTAAAATTGGATTTGGTTAAAGCATATGACATGGTTGATTGGTCTTTCCTCAGGTTACTATTACTAAATTCTGGAGTGGACTATTTGGCTACGCAGTGGATTATGGGGTGTGTTACTTTTGCCAACTTTGTTGTATTAATTAATGGCTACCTGACTTCCTTCTTCAAGTCTACTTGGGGTCTTCGTCAGGGATGCCCCCCCTCTCCACTATTATTTCTTCTTGTCATAGAAGGATTGAGTCAACTGGTTTTACAAGCAAAGTTGAATGGTTATAATAAAGGGATAAAAGCTTCAACTCATCACTATATTACACATCTGTTGTTCGTCGACGATGTTCTGCTGTTTGGTATCGGGCATATTGATGAGTGGTTGTACTATAAATCTATAATTGATCTATTCTGTTTGGCGAATGGTATGCACATCAGTTTTCCCAAATCTGGTTTTTACTCTATCAATTATTCGATGGACTTTCATGAACAGATCAGGGAACTCATTCCTCTAGAGACTCAGGATCTTAAGTTGGGTTTATATTATCTAGGGTATTTTCTTAAGCCTTGTGACTATAGAATCGTGGACTGGAACTGGTTGATCCAAAAGCTAGAATGCAGATTGGCCTCTTGGACCTATCGGAAATTATCTTTGGGTGGAAGGTTGATATTATTGAACTCTATCCTTCTTAGCATGCTTGTATATTGGCTCACACTAGTTAATGTTCCTAAAGCTATTTTGCATGTGATGAGGAAGCTTTCATTTAATTTTTTGTGGAATACTAGTATGGAGAGACATAGGTTCCATCTGGTGGCTTGGGATCACATTTCTTCTCTGGTAGAGAAGGGTGGATGGGGTGTTCGCAATATATTCTGGGTCACTGATGCTCTTCACCTGAAAAGCCTGTGGTGTGGGTTATTTGATTCAGGGCTGTGGGGAAATGTGATATGAGACAAGTATCTTCATTGTTCTTCGGTCAACAATTGGATCAGAGGCTTCTCAAAAATTAGCAGGCGGGCCTCTTCGGTGTGGACCCGGTTAGTTAAGTCAATTCCCTTGCTTAAACGCTGGCTGGCGTGGCGTGTTGGGAATGGTTTCTAGATCCGATTAGGGATCGATCACATAGTGGGAATAAACCACCAGACATTAATCTCGTCTCGGACATTACTTCATTTGCAGCAGAAGGGCATATTTTTTCTTAACCAGGCCCGTTCAAGCGATTTGATGGCCGGCGTGGGAAATTATTGGCACAATGCAGGTACACTCGGTCTTTCTGATATGGAATCCTGGGTGTGGGAACAACACATTGCTGAAATTTCACATGTTGGTATCACATTGACTCTTGAAAATGATGAATTGGATTGGTCCTTTAACAATTCATCTGGTGCAATTAAAACCAGTATGGCATATGCAACTATTGCTGATTCTATCAATTTCCCAGATCACAGGTGGTGGCACTCATCGGTATGGCAATGGGAGGTTCCTTTGAAAATTTGATGCTTCATGTGGATGGCACTACAGGACTGCGTTCTCATGGGCGAGAATTACTGGCATAGAGGAGGGTTGGGATCTATGGCCTGTCAATTCTGCAACCTAACATCTGAGACAGTGGACCATCTGTTTGCAAAGTGCTCGGTGACAATATATTTGTGGGATGTCATTTCATATCAATCTCAGCTTATGGGACAGTGGGTTATTGGCACTTTGGAGGAAAATCTTCATTACTGGCATCAGCATCAGCGCAAGGTTATTTCATTCCCATCACTTTTTATTTGGGGACTGTGGAGGTATCGGTTCTCCATCCTTCTTGGGGACACCAATTTTTCTATGGTGGGAGCTATCAGATATATTACTAGTTTCACTATGGGTGCTACAGTGCATATAACAAAGACCAAGGTGGTGAATATTCAGCCTCCTTTATTCCACTCTCACACACCGGTGGTCTATTTTGATGGAGCAGAACATGGTGGAAAATGTGGTGCTGGAGCATACTTATTGTCTGAACATGGTTTGCATTTTGAGTTAATTTTGGGATGCGGTGTTGGTACAAATACTCGGGTTGAACTTCTCGCCTGCTGGGGAGCACTAGTGACTGCCAAGAGTAAGGACCTTCCGACAATTCATCTCACTGGGGACTCCTCTCTCATTATCAATTGGCTCAAAGGAAAACACCGACTGCAGATTCCACTACTTATACATTGGAAAAAACATATTCAGAATCTGATAGGGAGATTTGAGGCTGTTCATTTTTCTCATATCACTCGGAATTACAATGACAAAGATGATTCTCTTTCCAAAGCTGGACTCAGTCTGGATGAGGGTTGGGCACATATTCGCAGTTTCTAGGACAGTACTCTCATCGAAGACTCTCGGCTGAGACTTTATTGAACTTCTTCTGTTGGCTAGGGTAATTTTGGATATCTTCTTTCCTCTTTAGTGGTTTTAGTTTTAGAACTGTCCATTTGTCATTCGAACTGATTGAACTATTGTATTTTTGCCTATTATAGCTTGATCCATATCAAGGTCCGATCATATGTATTGACTGGTTTACCGATGAACTTTCGCCTTAGTCGGTATTATTGTAACTTCTTTGATTCATCCTTTGAATAGCAAGAATTTTTTTTACTTCTGTAAAAAATATATATATAAACACCCAACACACACATATATAAAATAATTACAGAAATAACAATTCATATGATTATAGAATTATATAATGTTTATTGTAAAAGGAAATGTTTCTTTTAAATTTCAACAAAGCAAGATTCTACAAATATTGACATCATAAAAAATATGAAGTTAAATAAATTATTTTGATTTAAAAAATAAACTTGTTATAATTTGATTTACTTATGTTATTTGCTTATTTTAATTTATTAAATAGAATATTTTGTTTATGATTTATATTTTTTAGTTAATTAAATAAAATAACCCAATTTTTTTTAGATATAATTGTAGTTATAAAAGTAATTTAAATTTTATTTGTCTTTGTAAAATTATCCAATAGAATACGTTGTTTATGATTTATGATTTTTTAGTTAATTAAACAAAATAGCCCAATTTTTTTAAATGTAATTGTATTTATGAAAGTAATTGAAATTTTATTTGATTTTTTTTTTAATTTGAGTTTTTTATTTGAATATTTTTTTTATCATGTTTTTTTAATATTTTCAACATTTTTCAATTTATGGTTTTTATTTGAAAATAATTTCATGATATCTTAGTTGGATAATCATTATAAAGATATTATTGAGTTAATAGATATAATTATTTAGTTATTGATTATATTTATAAATAATTATAAACACTTTATTAAAAAATATTATAATTTATAAATTTTTTATTAAACTATAAATATTTTATAAAGCTATAATTTTTTTATAAAACTAAAATTAACAACTAATTATTTAGTTAAATGTAAATTGGTAAATAATAAAAATGTTAAAACATGGAAAAAATAATGTCAAATTTCAACACTAATTCAAACTATAAATCATATTCATAATATTTAACATTATGAATCAACTATAATAATACTTGACTTTGTGAGTGAAAATAAGTTGGAACTTTACAATATCTTTGTATACTCGGCATCCCTCTTGTGTGTCTAGTTTTGTGAAGTGGGGCATTCAATCTTGCAATGGAGTACGTTTCTTTTGATCAATTTTCTAAGTGGTTCTATTTGTCAACAATAGTAGTACAAACATGTGCTGTTTTTCAATTTTATGACCACGTTTTAGGGTTCTTTCCCTGCTTTCCCACTTCGTGTTTCATGTTTAACGCATTTCATGTACATATATACCTCTTAAGAAGTTTTGAATTCAGCATAAGACGGAGCTTTCAAAATTTCACTATAATGTATTATTTTATTCATGTAAAGTAGGTAGATGGTCTATTTGACAAGTAAGACATCACAACTCTTCTCATTGGTTTATCAACGCATTTTTCCATGAATGAGTATGATATAGATTATGTAATTAAAAATTAAAAAATAAATTTGGAATAGTATATACTTAAATTTAAATATATTCTATAAAAGTTACTAAAAATTAAAATTAATATAGATTTATTTTAAATTTGAATTTACTAAGTGATGTTTAATTAAGATAGATCTATGTTAGTATATATTTAAGAAGTAAAATATTTAAGTGAATTAAATATATTGCTATTAATTTAGTGTTTGGTTACATCTTCTTCTTCTTATTATTTTAGACAATCTTAACAAATTTACTAATTAAAATCTCACATATTGAATGATTTGTGTATTTTATTAATTGCATTGAGCATTTATCTCATTTACCTTGATGCATGAAGCATGATAATGTTTTTATGAATGAAGAAACAAATATGGACACGTGTGATTAGAAAGAGACGCTTTATATTTGTTGGTGTTGGAATGTGTAATTTTAATATTACATGTGTAATGATGTTTAGTCTTATGTAAAATGAGTTATCCCACATGCGTCATGGATAAATATTCTCCTATTACCATTCATTATATAAAGAGAAGGATAGATTAGTAGTATGTTTATGCATATTCTCAATATTCTAACATGGTATTAGAGCTAGTTACTATGCTCTAGCTTCTTTGGTAATTTCTTGTTTTTTTATTAAAAGCAATATTTTCTTCAAAAAATTATTGGGCACTTCCATTCGCTACATGTTTGATAAAAATTTTCAAACTCTAACCCTCATCATTTAATTTTAATAAATTTCAAGAAATTTTTTAACTTTTCCTTTTATTTTTATGTAAATATGAGTAGAAATCTATTGTAGACTAACTTAGCCTGAATGATCTATCTCTTGGTTTATAGATTTGGTTGTTTTTCTATCTTTGGTTCATGCTTTTTGCATCTTTCCATTAGGGCAACTTTTGCTTCAACGTTTCTGCAGTTATAGGGTTTGTTTTTATAGGTATGCAAATAGCGATAAAGGAAAACACGTATGTACATGTCCTTCCTTCATGAAAGGTGCGTGCGGGCTATAACTGTACTTCACAGAAGGTGTGTACACCCAATTTCGAGTGAAATTTTCATTATGAAGCAATTTATTTATGCTAATATATACATACGAGATACAAATCTACTGGTTAGGTGAAAAACCTACTAATTAGGTTTCATAATTAGTGAGAAATTTCAAGTTTTTTTGTCACTTTTCTTCTATCTGCAACAAGTCATTTTTGTGCATTAAGGGTTTAGTTTATTGTCACACTATGACTTCAAAAGTTGTTTTATTCCTGAATTACTCGCATCTAACTATTTTTCATGGAAGAGAAAGATGATTGGTGTTCTCAAAACTAAGAACTTACGTATATTAGTTAAAGGTGAACAAGCCAAAACCATCGTTGAAAAAGACTTGGTAATATGGGAAGATCGATGTGATCAAGTAAGAGGACCCATTGGGGAAACAATTTTAGATAGTTTACAAGTACATATTGAGGTTGAGGATAATCCAGTTTAGGTATGGAAAACATTAGCTTCTTATTTGATACAAGTGACAATGTTTCTGCTTACTATCTTAAAAAGAAAATCCCTGAGTTAGATCCTAAAATTTTTGATAGAATTTTGTTAAAATTAAAACCTATAATTAAAAGTTAAATAATTGTGGTAGCCATTACAAGAAAAATAATAATGCTCTTACTATTCTTATAAAATATATGTTATCTTCATGCTTTCATATGTTCATCCAAATTAGGAATAGGGCCATTGAAATGTCTAAGGGTACTCTAAAACCCCCATTTGAAGACTTTTGTAAAGGTTTGATATGTGAGTAAGATAGACTATTTTATTTTTGTCAATTGTCTAATAGTAAAGCTCTAATGACCCATAGTAAAAAGAATCCTAATAGATGTTTTAATAAAAAATCTAAACCGCATAGTCAAGGATCAACCTCTCACTCTTCTAATGATGATGCTTATAACATGGTATCTAATTAAAAAAATTTGTAAAATCCTTCCAAGTATTGTGGAAAAACCGACAACCATGAAAAGATTTGCTTTAAATGGAGATGTGAACTTGTGAAAGCAAAGAAGAAGTCTTTCGAAGAACAATAGGTAGCCTCGTGTTCCTATTTTTTTCAACCTTGTAAATATTATTCTAATGTGGGATGGATAATGGATTATGGTGCATCTAACCACACGATCGGTTTAGCTTGTTTATTTAATTCTTATGACACTAAAATGAACATAACCCATAAATGATCTATAAGTGATGGTAAACATGTTTTAGTAATAGGATATAGTAATTTTAATGTTCCTAATGGTACGTTGGAAGATGGGTTTCATGTTCAAGGAATTCCCATTAAATTGCTTGCTATTTCTCGTGTATGTCAAAAAGGTTATAAATTTGATCTTGTCTTGATTAATATGTGTTAAAAGATATTGAACATAACTTCAAAATTGTGGCTTCCAGTCCTGTTGATCATAATGCTTCATTATATAAGTTTATGGGTTTTAATTCAAGTAAAATAAAACATATTTATTCTTATGTTGCTCATGTTAATGAACTATGCAAATTATGCCATGAAAGATTAGGTCACTTGAATTATGGAAAAATGAAAATGTTAACTAAAATGATACATGGCTTGCCTTCAAACTATTCCACTAAAGGTGTTTGTGAGGGATGTGTTCTTGGTAAACATCACAAGGAAATGTTTGATAAAGTTAAATATTCGCTTGTTAATGAGAAATTGCAACTAATTCATAGTGATATTTTTGGTCCTCTTGAAACTCTTTCCTTGTCTCATGCATTCCATTTTCTTATTTTTATTAATGATTATAGTCACAAATCTTGGATTTATTTCCTAAAACATAAAAGTGAAACCTTTTGTATATTTCAAGAATTTAAATCCATGGTTTAAAAACAATCTGTTAAAAATAGTAAGACTTTGAGAACTGGTAATGGGGAGGAATTTAATGCATATTTATCTAAGCATAGAATTCAAAATCAAACAATTGTTCCCTATATACCTGGCGAAAATGGGGTGTTTGAAAGGATGAATATGACTTTGGTTGAAATGGCTAGATGTATGCTTTATTCTAAAGGATTGCATAAATGCTTTTGCGTTGAAGCTATTTGTTGTGCTAACTGTATCTTGAATAAAGTCCCTACCAAAACAATTTTGCAGGTTACTCCTGAGGAAAATGGAATGGAAGAAAACATGATATTAATAACTTTAAGGTTGTTGGTCACACATTCAAGATAAAAATGGAAAAATTTAGAACCCAAGTCTCACAAATGTATTTTCATTGGTTATTTTGAGGATCCCAAAGCATACAAATTATTTGATGCATCGACCAAAGGTGTTATCATTAGGAGAGATGTTCAATTCAATGAAGTCTCTCTTGCTCCCAAGTCTGTTGAACCTCATGTTAACTTGAATTTTCCGTCACCTTGTATTACCCCTATCTCTATTATTCCTTCCTCAACTTGTGTGCATTATCTTGGTCCTAGATCACCTTCTTACTCAAGTGATCCTCTTGAATGTTATGAAGAGACTAGTGTGGTTCCTCCACCTTTCTTCTTATTTGGGCCCAAAAAACTCTTGAATCTATAGGTTCCGAGATTGGTATTCCTTTTGATTCTTGAAAAACTATATCTAAATTTTATCTTGTGACTAAATTGTTTGCCACATATGACCCCTCTACATATGCTAAAGCTAAGGATAAACCTTAATGGGAGAAATCCATGATAGTTGAATATGACATTAATGAAGAACAAGACTTGGACTCTTGTTTCCCTTCCTTCTGGAATGAATTTAATTGGATGTAAATGGATATATAAAACAAATTTCACTGTTGATCGACATACTGAAAAACATAAAGCTCGGTTAGTAGCAAAAGGATTTTCTCAACAAGAAGGTATAGATTATACTAAATTTGCTTTTCTCTAGTTGCTAAAATGAACATGATGAGAACTATTATTTTTATTGTTGCATCTTGTCAATGGGAAATACACCAAATGGATGTCTAGATTGCATTTTTAAATGGTGATCTTTGTAAATACATTTATATGCAACAACTACTTGATTTTATTATTGTTGAAAATTTAAGTTTAGTATGTAAATTGAACAAGTCATTATATGGTTTTAAACATGCACCTACAGATTGGTATAAAAAATTGATGCTTATTTCTTGAAGAATAGTTTTAAGTGGTGTATATTTGATCTAAATATGCATGTTACAAACTTTGATGATGATGGTATCATAGTGGCACTTTATGTGGATAATATTATTCTTATTGGAATCCAACTTACATTTATACTGGACATGTAAGACAATCTTTAAAATGAATTTAATATGACCGATTTAGGCCTATTTCATTATGTTTTAGGTCGACAGATTTGGCATACGACTAATGGTATATTCCTCTCATATCCTAAGTATGTAACATATTTACTTGCTTGTTTTCATATGAGTGATTGTAAGCCGCTTTTACCTACACCATTTCTATTTGGTGTAAAGTTAACTATTTATTGTGATACTCCTCTTGTTGATGCCACATTGTATTGCTAGCTTGTGAGAATTTTGATATATTTGACACACAATAAGGTTAATCTCTCTTTTCCAATCAGTTCTCTCTAGAGGTTTATGTAAAAATCCTCATGAAAGCCATTGGAAAGAAACAAACACGATTCTTAGATATTTATAGGGGACATTGCATTATGGTGTTTTCTATTCTAGTAGGGATACAACTTCACTCCTTGGTTATACATATTCTAATTGGGAAGGGGATACTTCAAATATGTTAATATTTTCCGCTACACCAGAACTCGTAGATATTGATAAAATTCCAAACCAACCAAATAAACTTAAGTGAGTGGTTAGTCCCATGTTTTGAGGGTGGTAGTTAGTCCACAATATTAATTCCCAAAGGTGTCGTGGTTATTCCAACATCCCCCTTCCGATGTAACTCACAAGAATTGAATTTGGGACAAAGCTCTGAAACCATGTTAATATTTTCCATTACACCAAAACCCATAGATAGTCATAAATTTCCAAACTAACTAGATAAAACTGAGTGGGAAGTTATTCCCATGTTCCTAGGGTGCCAATTAGTCCATAATATCAATTCCCATAGGTTCAATGGTTATTCCAACAAGATAAAATATCTAATGTTGGATATATCTTTCAGCTTGGTTCAGGTCCGATTTCATGGTACCATAAGAAGTTGATAACTCTTATATTTATTCTTGTTGTTTTTAGGGAAAGTGTTCCTATGGTTGGGGTGAGGCCAGAAACGTACTGGGGTGAAAGATAGACATTCAAAGTTCTACAAATACAATATTTAAGAAAAAGTTTAGGGTTTAAGAGGATGTGTACCTTACAATAGAAGGTTGATCCAAGCCTCTCCTTGAGTCCTCCTCTTGCTATCCAATGCAACAACCTGCTAAACCACTTCAAACCTTCCTCAAACCAATTTGTCTACAACAATAAGATTGATATTCAAAAGAACATGAAATGTTGATCTAATAAACATCAATCAATAATCAAAACTAAGATATATATGAAGAAAGTTATTTGGAAAGGGAAGAATGTCCAATATTTATTAATGAATGAAGTAAGTACATCAAATTACCTTCCTTCAAGCATGGCCAACTTCATGAAAAATTCAATTTTGAATCTCCTACTTCTCTCCTCCAAGAATCCCAACCTCCAAGCAATGCATTACGGTTAGTGGCAATTAGGGCACAAGTGAGGGGGATGAGAGTCCAAATTACTCTAGAATAACATTGCAATGGGATAAGTCCCTTTCATGGTCCCATATCCCTCTATTATATAGCAAATGAAGAAGATAGGGTTGAAGAGGAAGTAGTTACAACTGAGGAGATGGTTCCAAAACCACCCATTTTTTGAGTTTTTATATTTTTTTGGTATTTTTGAGGTACATGCTGGTGAAAAAGGGAGAAAGGGTGTGTAACATGCAGGTGAAAGACCTTACACTAGCGTTTTTGCAACAAAAATGCAGATGAACCATGTTCCACCAACGTTTTTGTGGAATTTAAATGAAAAAACTGCCTTTTCTAAGGCTTTTCAGGAGAAGTTTTGGTATCCAAACTTGTTCATAACCTTCCTAACTATCAAATGGACCATGAATGAGGTAAGGCTATCCTAATAAACTCCCAAACATGGCTCTTCTATCCACAATGTCCTTTTGTGTGACTCACAACAGTCTCATGAAGTGTTGTCACTGAAGTGTCGTCATGAGAGCAAAACATGCAAATGTCATCACGGACGGAGAACTGCCAAATTTGGATATAAAAAATTCCCCCTAATGTGTCAGTTGAGAGGGGAATACAATGGATGAAATACATTATAAATAATGAAGAGTTGGTTTATGGATTCAAAGAAACCGGAGAAACCAAGAATCGTAGGCTCAAATGAAGTACCTGAAAGAAAGGAAAATGTCAGACAATCTCATCCATGGGATAAATGTCCATGTTGAAATGGTGAAACATGACCTTGATGTATATATCATGTCCACTAAAATACAAGCGTGGATCCATGAGAATAATATAAACATGAAAATAGCCACATAAATACAAAGGTGGATCTTTGTCAAAATTGGAGATCATAGCCATAGAGAACAAACTGGATCTATGTATCATCAAGAGCCAAAATAAGTGTGTCTCAGTCTTGCGCAATAATAAAATATGATAATGCTATTAAAGGCCCAAGGTATCCAAACCATCTCAAGGTACAAATCCTAACCATGCGAATAAATTAGTTGAAGTCGAACATGGAGAACATTGTTTGATTACCGATCATTAATGTGAATCGTTAACAAATGAGAGGGAACCCAACAATGATGAAAATGGGCCCCAAGGTACCTAGTACATTCTAACAAGTGTGAATAAATGTTCTTGAATTCGAACACCTGAATATTACATCGAATAAAATACATTAATGTATTCCCATAACTCAATGGTGAGGAAAATTTCCACTAATGATTACAATCCCCAAGGTACTACCGTAAGCTCTAAACTTCATTCCCAGAGAAAGATGAGTTGGAGTTGATGGGAAGAAGTCCGTTGGAAGGGAGTCTTTAAGGAATCCTCCATCATCCAACACGAGTAACAATCAAAGGTTGATCTGAGTAGGATTGGGTACATGATGAAACATATAGACACCAAGGAATGACCAGCATATGAGGTCAAAGAAACTGGAGAATGGCCGACACATGTTTTATCCTTGAGCAGTGAGCATGACATAGGAGTGACTTAGGAAGCTTTGAACATAAAGGGACCATGATATAAATCCAAAATGTAGGAGACATTAACAAATTCTCCATATGATTGGAAGAGTAACCCATCATAGGAGTAAAAAATCTGAGATCAAGTTTATCATAAGGCCAAAACTAGAACACAACTTGTTTGATAGACTCAAAACATGTGCTTTGTTCAGGGACATAGTTGACTTTGCTTCCATTATATAGAAATAAATTTGACATCCTTCCCTTTCCTTTTCTATTTTTAGGTACCTTTTTCATTTTTTAGCGAGCTTGAAAAATAAATAAAGCATGTTTGATAAGGATCCAACCATGAGTAATTTAATGAGTCCATGGAAGTGAAACTCAACACTTTATTCATTGTTTTACGAGTTTGAAGATAAGATAGAAAATTAATTGATAATATACTGATCCGTGGATTTTAATATCGAGCCCGAATTTGTTCATACTCGTCGGTGTTTTCATATTTAAAGAGTTTGTAAAACTTCAACAAGAAATCTATATACCATCTCGTGGATTTTATATGGAGCCTGAGTTGGTAAATGCTCGCAGGGTTTTTAGATTTCGAGAGTCTAAGAATCCTAAAGAAGACTCCAAGGGGGTGCGTTTTTGTAAAGTTAGTCTCCTCACCCCTAAAAAGGATAAAATAACGTGAGAGAGAACTCTTCTATCCAAGTATGACTAGAGTATTCCTTTTACTTATATAGTCTGAAAGGTTAGGAAAATGGTAAAAATTATACTATAGAGATGACCTTTAAATTACTTTAATGAGTATGAAAGAGACAAGTTGGTTCGACAATATTTTCCTATTTAAGGAGTCTGAAAAGAGCTTAAAGAGGACTCCATAAAAGTCTTTTTTCATGAAAGTTTAATGAGCCCAAAAAAGTAAACTCATGGCCTCCTTATTGTTTTTAACAAGCTCAAAGGAGAGATGGAAGAATTCTCATAGCCTCCTTACTATTTTTAACTAGATCAAAAGAGAGATGGAAGAATGCTCGTGACCTCGTTATTTTTTTTAATGAGCTCGAAAGAGAGATGAAAAGATGCTCGTAATGGGAGGAGAAGAGTGTCAAGGGCATACGAGACTAGTTCTAAGTGCATGGAACAAACTTATGCATAATGAAAGGAACATGAGTAATATAAGGACACTCAGGGTGTGTATCCTCCAGGTAAGGGGTGTCAAATCGCAATGGAAAAATGATACATGGCTTAATGGAAATGACATAAGAGATGAAGACTTATATAATGAGCTCAAAACATGGAATTCATCATCAGGATCATAGGAGCAAGTGGGATCAAAGTAAATTCATATGCGACTAAACAAAAAAATGGGATCTTTATAAGGAATGGTCAGAAACATAAGAGGAAGAAAGATATGAGGCTTATTCTCAAATTCATGGTGAATCTAGAAAGTCTCCCGAGCCTATGATAAAAAATCAGCATGGGCACCAAAATTTCATAGGGATGATGACTAAGGTGACCCATCTTAGGTAGGATCTACTGTTGGACTGGTGCAAAATGCATATAGGGATGGATAACACACCAAGATACAACAGGTTTGACCCTACGATGAATTTGGATGGAAAAAGGTTCAAATGCATCATAAAAGTGGGGATGCCTAAACCTATATGCAAGGTTCTGAATATAACTGACATGATCAAACAAAATGTCGAAAAGGACCAGAAAGAAATTATGAGTCCTGTCTCCAAGAAAAAATAATACCAAGATCATAGCTAAAAAACGTGTAAAGAAAGATCCGATACAGGTCATTGTGGTAGAAAAACTTTCAACTTTACTATTATTGACAATAGGCATAATAAAGGTAGAGATAGCTAATGAAGACTCTATAGTACCAAAGCCTGAGGACTTACAATCAATAATATCAACTTTAGGATGAAGATCAAGGTTGAATGGTGAGATGGAATCTTCAGGAACAAATTCATCATCATATGAGTTGAAAATTATAGAAGCAGAATCAAACTCACCAGGAACACCAATTTTTGGGTCTATGGGAGAGTCCAAAGACTCAACAATGGTAGGATCAAACTCTAAATGAAAATTAGGGCTTGACATAATCAAAACTAGATTAACATCCAAATGAATGGTAGACTGCATTATAGACCCTAAGAAAACTTCATCAGAAGGAAGTATATCATCCCAGATAGAACACATGTCTACACATTCAGTTGGATCAATAGGGTGGAGAGCAAGCTCCGATGACCGTATTGGATGGATCCTCTAGTCAACTTTCGGAAGTGAGTCCTGATAAGGTAAGCATGAACTTAGAGGATTCTCCTCATTAGCAATTGAAACCAAAGGATATAAAGGTTGGTTGAACTGAGTACACCCAACTTCATATATTAAACACTTCCAAGGGTAAGATATTGAAGCGGTGTTTCCAATACTAGTTGAACCAATATATATAACAAGAGTAGGAAAATCAAACATTCCCATAAGAGATGAATACATTCCTACTCCCAAGTTTTCTCTAGCTAGGCGTTCTTTATCAATCTTAGGAATGTTTGATTCAAAAGAGGCCATGTTATTTATTTGGGTAAATGACAATTGATCAACTATGAAAATCCTTCCTTCATGAGGAAACATTAAAACCCCAAAAATGGATGATGGAATAGCCTGCATGGCATAATTCCAATTCCTTCCTAATAAAATATTGTAATCAAGAGGAGTGTCCACTACCTCAACTTCTACTGAGACTACTTTTCCTGCTAACTGGATGTCAAAAGAAGACAAAATACCATGAGGATGGAAATATCTTCCATCGAGAGTAGCAAGTAGACTCGTAGACAGAGCCAACTCAGGAGAGCCTAAAGTTCGCTAATAAGAAATACCCATAACGCATGTAGACACACCTTCATCCACAATAGTTCATCCAATAGTCTTGGCACCATGAAATACTTCGATTTGAAAGGCATTGTGATACAGAAAATGAGGTTTGATATCAGACATGTCAAGTTTCGCCAACATATTAGTGGAATCAAGACTTCCTATAGATGTCAAAAGTGAATTTCTTTGCAAAGGGAAAATTTGCAAGACTTCCAAAGGAGACATTGCACATGGTGTTTAGGATAAATATTCCATAAAATAATAGTTAGGAGCATCCCTCACA
Source organism: Larix kaempferi (assembly GCA_027924585.1). Taxonomy (NCBI): domain Eukaryota; kingdom Viridiplantae; phylum Streptophyta; class Pinopsida; order Pinales; family Pinaceae; genus Larix; species Larix kaempferi. The sequence goes on from BSBM01000522.1 coordinate 858,242, forward strand.
TTAGGATTATGTGAATCCCACTTGTAGACACCTTTCGATATATTTTGCATTGGGTCTGTCAGCGGCCTCTCGATATGAAGAGGAGATTACACTTCAGGAGTCTCTTTATCTTTTTGTGACGATTCCGGGATATAATTCTTGGCTCTGGTTTTCATTAAAGTTTTTGAGTGAATCATATTAATGTATGATTGATCGGATGATGTGGCACCTTGGGTGCTCCAAACACTAAAACCACCAGAAGCCATGTTTTGTCCCTTGGGAAAAGGATCCTTCATAACTGTAGGTTGTTGATGTTTTAGTAGCTTCTGAGATTGTTCCATGAAAGGGCATTGATGGGTTAAGTGGTATTCCTTGCAAAGATTACAAGGAAACTTTACTTTTTTCCATTCTTTCTTACCCCCCTTAGCATTATCATTAGACTTGGGATTATTTTGACTACCCTTCCCCTTGTTTCCCTTATTCTTTTTACCACCGGGTTGTTGAGTACCCTTTTGATTAGACTACACACTATGTACAATATCTATTTGGGAAGAGGGAGTGGAAACAATAGTTTCCTCTACTATAGAAAGATTAACATATATCTTTTTCACTTTCTTAGCTAAAGCTTCTACAGTAGGTGTATCAACGAAACCAACAATGCCATCGGCATGTGGTCCATGCTTAGGTTTTGCAGGATCAATGTTTGGTCGTGGTGCATCAAGAATAATTTCATATAAGATCCTAGATTGAGAGTAAATCAAGTCTAGCTACTGGGATATGAGAATGGATTCTTCCTCCGACGTGAATCCTGAAGTAGAAACATCTTTCGATATATAAGGTAAAAGTGATTTCAAAAACCGCTGTAATAAGAACTCCGAAGGTATATCAGCGTTAATCATTATTTTCCTCCTTCACCACTCCTGAATATGGTCAAAAATATGGGTGTCCTTATTTTTCCTAAAGGTAGACGGAAGGTCTATACCAGCATCATACCGTATAGGAAGGTGGAAATGATTGAGGAAGAATGTCGCTAAATCATAGAAACGATGGTAGGAAGAATACATTAACTCAATGTACCACTTAGCTACTATGCTGGTTAAAATTTTCTGGAAGAGTCTCAACCGTATAGAGTCATCACTCAACGAATTGGAGGAAAACCATAATTTGAAAGTGGTGACATGGTCCCCAGGATCTTCACTAGTCTTTCCTTTAAATTTTGGAATGTCTAAGGGAAATTTGGATGGAACAGGAGGCAAAGTCGGATCATGACAAACCAGTTCATTCATTAGTTTCTAAATATGTGGAAAATTCAAAGTTTCTAGGAAGGGTAAACAAGGTTGATCTAAATGCAAATGTGTTTGGGGAGCTAGGAGAGGAAATTTTCCTGAACCAAAGTTCCCATAAGGTTGGTTGGGGTTACCCCCAACCATCAACTATGAAGTGAAAACGTTTTGAAATGGGCTCCACCCATATGAAACTAGATTTCCTACTTGGGACCCATGGAACTAAGGTTGAGAGTAACTCCCTCTAACTGAAACAACAAGTGAAGAGAAAGCGGGTACTACCACTTCTAACAAAAAGTGAAAAAGGAGAACTCCCTACAAATATAGTTGATGATTGAAAATTACTCGGTTGAAAACCAAAACCTGTAAAAGAATTTTGACTTGTAAAAGGTACAGTAGTGTGAGCACTGAGCAGGTATAGAGCCTACAAAAGGAGTAGAAGGATGAATATGTCCCCCAAACCAAGGGAATCCTTGAAAAAGCGAAGCATAACTACTAGGACCAGTCTGAAGGATAGGGGGTGATGTAGAAGGAACACTAGAGATCCTAGTAAAAGGTAATCTAGATGACTTGGTGTTAGATCCAAAGGGTATAGAAGAGCTAGAAACTTGAGTACTAGATGACTCTAAGGATGCAGAACTAAAGTTAAAAGATACAACTCGGGCAGAAGTTGACTGAAATGAACTAGGTATCTACACACTAACATGAGGAGGAGAGAAATATCTAGACATGATAGTTGATGTAGGAGTATAAAAATTTCCCTATCGTTCCCCTGTATTGTCCATAATGAAACTAGATGTTATCCTATATGCACTTAAACCAGGTTCACCTAAAGAAGTTACCTGCACTACTAATGGATCATAAGTTCCAGTTAAAGGTGGGTTAAAGGGTATTTCAAAGCTTTCATCTTGCAAATATTCAATCCTAGTTGTGTGTGAAGTAGGTGTAGTGTACTTGCTGAGATCAGGTTCCCCAGGAATGTCAGTTGTCCCAGTTGGATCAAAATATCCACTTATGTTTATTCGTCGCCATTGAGGTGGCAGTGGAGGCTCCATTGTAAGTAGATCAAGGTTCTATAACCTTCCATATCTACGAAGAGGATGATCCTACACAGCTAAAATTTGAAATTAATGAAAACCTAGGGTCAACTAAACACAAGTAAAACAAACAACACACCACTATGAAAAATCCTAAGTAGTCCAAACCAGGAAAACATATGACCTTCCAAAGGAACGTTTGGGATGATGAGGGACCAAAAAAAAACAATGAAGGAATGAAGAAAAGTTACCTGGGGTCCATAATACATATACCTTGGGGCCAAGCATTTGAATCACCAACCTCCTTCCCAAAACACTCCAAGGGATTTCCTACCAAGTTTGTCCTAGGTACAGTAGAAATAACCTTCTACCGTCACCTGTGTATGAGCCCTAAATTCAAGATAATAAGGTTACCAACCTTGTAGAGAGGGTTCGAGGGGATAGTCGTAGGTCAATTTAATGCACATGGGAAGGGTAACAAATCCCAAAACTCAATAGCATCGATGATACTGATAAGTCCTCTTATGTGCACCAACCCTGGGATATGGTCAATTGAGTGTTGGAGGGCCATCTCCTCTACTCAATCTCGCATGACCTCGTGCTTGACTCTAGTGTGAGTGGAGATTCCCGGTTCACCTTCTACAATACTATATCTACCTAATGATAGGCCACTATGTTTGAGTTTTAACTACTTTGGACAATTTAAGACAAACTCTAGTCCAAAGTACTAGCCTAAGCTAGTTGATGATCATCCCTAAAAAAGATAAGATTACTAATAAATTTTAAATTAGTGTTCTTTTAAAGGGTTTTTATGTACTCAGAGGGAAATGGCATATACTCATAGGGTAATGGACGTGCAACTAATGGTGTTCTGACTCATGCACGGAAATAACATGATAAGTGCATAAATAAAATTAAAAATACAATGCTTTAACTTTTCTTTTTCTTTTCAAAACTAAAGAATTGATAATGCAAATCTAATGATACAATGTTTTCTTTTCTTTTTCCAAAATGCAAGTATGCATATGCAACTAACTTATTGAAGATATGTTTGTCACTAAACTAAGATGCTTGTAAAGAAATTGACTTGTTTTTCAATTTTCTCTTTTAACATGAAAAGAAAAATACTTATAAAAAAGTATACCACTCTAAGATAATAAAAAAGTGATTTAAATCTTTGTACCTAACCTATAATATCATAACTTCAAATTTCTTAAAGTACTGAAAACAACACACTTGAAGAGTAAACTCAAACCAAAAATCGAAGTTAACTCTCTTTTGGCATAAATGATTCTATCAAAAAGAATGAAAGTAAGAAAGGAATCAAGAAAGAGACCCTTTAGGAGTTTAAACAACTCACATATAGTCCAAAAGCATAAAAAAAAGTTGACCAAAGCATAAGCAATCCAAAAAAACCTTTCAAGCATGAAGGTGTATGGCATAACTCTTCAACATGCTTTCATTCAAAAAGAGTATTTTCACTCAAAAATGTATAAATAGGCTCAAGTAACCTTAAAAGGTTCGAAACCAAATCAAATTGGAGAAAATAAGTTCAGTTAGACTCAAAATTGGGTCAAAAATATCAAACTAGTTCATAAACCCCCAACTTGGGTGTGGAAAGCCCCAAATTCTTCCAAACAAAGCCCAGATTGCTTCAAAAATATCCCAAAAAAAAATTAAGAGAAATCACAAGATAAGACACCACTCTGAAGGGTTCCTACACAGACCTAGGATCAGCAAGGACTCCAAAAAATGAAACCAACCCCCCCCCCAAACAATTCTTAAAGTGAAAAACTCACCTACAGAAGGAACACGCTAGTGTGTAACCACATAGCGGTGTGTAACATGAAGGTGAAGAGGCCTTCCACCAGTGTGTATGGAACAAACATGCTACTGTCAGTGCTAAGGCTAGTGTGTGGGTGCTAAAAGTCCCAAAAAATCAAAATCCAACTCAAGAAATGACAAAGGAAGTGTCTATCAAAGCTTAATGTCTATTCCTAACCTGAAATCAAACTTAGATATTCAAATATACTGGAAAAATATACTTGGATACCCCAAAGCAGATAGGCTTCTCCCAGTGGAGTTTCCAGTTTTGTTGTTAGGGAAAGTGTTCCTATGGGTGAGGTGAGGAAACCAACGTACTGGGGTGAAATATAGTCATTCAAAGTTCTGCAAATACAATATTTAAGAAAAGTTTAGGGTTTAAGAGGATGTGTACCTTACAAAATAAGGTTGATCCAAGACTATCCTTGAGTCCTCCTCTTTCTCTCTAATGCAACATCCTGCAAAACCACTTCAAACCTTCCTCAAACCATTTTGACTACAAAAATAAGATTGATATTCAAAAGAACAGGAAGTGTTGATCTAATAAACATCAATAAGTAATCAAAACTAAGATATATATGAAAAAAAAAATTGGAAAGGGAAGAATGTCCAATATTTATTAATGAATGAAGCAAGTACATCGAATTACCTTCGTTCAAGAATGGCACTTCATGAACCTTCAATTCTGAATCTCCTACTTCTCTCCTCCAAGATCCCAACCTCCAAGGAATGAATTAGGGTTAGATGGAAACTAGGGAACAAGTGAGGGGGATGGGAGTACAAATTCCTACAACATAACACTGTAATGGGATAAGTCCCTTTTATGTTCCCCTCTACCTCTCTTATATATAAAATTAAGAATATAGGGTCAAAGAAGAAGTAGCTACAACTGAGGAGATGATTCCAAAACCATCCAAACCACCCATTTTTTGAGATTTTATATATATTTTTTGGTATTTTTGAGGTACATGTTGGTAAACAAGGGAGAAAGGGCATGTAACATGCAAGTGAAATACCTTCCACTATCATGTTTTCAACAAACATGTAGGTGAACCATGTGCGACCAACGTTTTTGTGTAAAAATGAGAAAAAACTACCTTTTTTTAGGATTTTTCAGGAGAAGTTTTGGTCTCCAAACTTGTTCATAAGCTTCCTAACTATCAAATGGATCATGAATAAGGTAATTAAATCCTACTAAGTATTTCCTTTTTTGTGACTCACAACGGTCTCATGAAGTTTCATCACTGAAGTGTCATCATGAGAGCAAAACATGCAAATGTTGTCACGGATGGAGAAGTTCCAAATTTAGCTATAACACTTGTGAAATAGAGTACATGGAAGCTAAGGAAGTATCTAAAGAAGTAATATGGATCTGGGACAATATTATAGATCTTGGATTAGTTCAAAAGTCTCCTACTAAGTTAAGATGTGACAATCAGAGTGCAATTCAACTTGGATACAATTCAGTGTATCACTCAAAGACTAAACACATTGACCTTGATACTTTACATTTGAGATCTTGTTATAGATGGCATTATCTGTTTGGATTATTATCCTAGTGAAAAAAAAGCAGCTAATATCTTCACCAAATCCATGACAAAAGTGAAGTTTATGTATCTTCGAAGTTTTTTGGGAATGTGAGAAGTTGTCATCAAAGGGAAAGTTAATGTAATTCCATCTTCCTCCATATATATGTGTTTTTCTCCCTAGTTATCATTAAGGGGGACTATTTGAATGTGTAATTTTAATATTACATGTGTAATGATGTCTAATATGATGTTGTAATATTCCTTATCTAGGAAAGGAAGGGAAAATATCTCTAATTATATGTAAACGGAGTTACCCCACATGCATCATGTGGAAATATTCTCCTATTACCTTTCATTATATAAATAGGTGGAAAATAATTTTTCACACGTCATAATGGATGTAATTTTTCCATACCTCTTGGCATATAATAGAGGTAATGGAGATCCTTTGGCATATTGGAATGTTATTGTGATCAATATTGTAAAGATGTGAAGCATATGTGGAGAGGAGCTCAAGTATATTATTGGATATTTTTGAAGAATAAGAAGATTTTCCTTCTTATGGGTGTTTCTCCATTTGGGTATTTACGATGTATATCCAGTATATCATTTATTTTATCTTGTATCTTCTTTCTTACATAATTATTTGTTGTTATGGACAGAAGGCTATTATAGTAGATTCTTTCTATTGATTTGCATGTTAGTAAACATATTATTGTATGTTTATGCATATTCTCAATATTATAACAATTGGAAAATATAATTTTCTAGGATAATTCTCCTCTCCATAAGCAAACAAACTCAAAGGGATGAACTAAGTCATGTTGGAACTGCATTTGTTTCAAATTACTTACAATTGAAATAGTTTGAGTATTTCATTTGGAGAAGTGAGACATATTGAAATCTAATTTGTTTAGTAATACCATGTGTCACAGGCCTAGGAGTCGAACCTGGAACCTAAGGTTTCTCCTTCTCTCCCAAGCATGCGACACTTCACAAACTCCACTCCCAGGTACGTGGTCAACCTAGGGTGAAGCTTGCTAGAATAGGGCCTCCATATTATTCTTATTTGTAAATATTAGTTATTTAAACCACATGTCATAACCATAGTGACACCATAACACAATTACACACACAAAAAATAACACATGTGTAAAATGATGACATCAGAATATATTTTTCCCAAGTATAGCATAATACAATAGATTTTTAGTTGCAAAAAATGGAGGTTGCAAAAACTATAGCCTCTTTGTGAGTGCACCCAACTGAAAACAAATTTGTTTATAGAAAAACCCCAAAACCATAGTTTCAAAGACTTCTCTTCCTTGTCGCAACCATAGGTCGTCCTCTTGTGGATCCTATCCAACTTGCACCTTCAGGTAGCCATCGTAGCACTTTCTTGTCGCATTTAGTCATGCTTTTGTTTGATGTCTTTCCATATTTTTATTCCTTCTCACTTCACTTTGTCGAGGATGCATTGTGTTTCTTCCTCTCCATGCCTCTCACTTGGATCATTTGTACATGCGGGTGTGTACCCAAGTGGCATGTATCTTGTTGAGTCCCTTTTACATGCAACCCTTCATTTTGCTTGGACTGACTCATGAGCTTGGTTGATTCCCCCAATCGGTAGACTCGAAGATTCCTTGCCAATGTGTCTCAATCAAGGAAAATTTTAGGGGAGAAATTTAGCCCATGGGATAATTTTTGACCTTTTTATCCAATTTTTTTTTTGTCAATTTCCATTTTTTTTCTAAATTGATTCGTCCAAATTCCTTAGGATGACTTTTTTTTACTCTAAACATTGCCAAAATTGTCCAGAAACTATATAAAAATCTTAGAAATTCTAATCTTTTTAGAAAAATATTTCCCAACATTTTATGATTGGAAATTTAAGAATTAGTAAGATTCACCAAGTTTTTTACACTTTAAAACAATTATGGATCCTTAAAATTTCCTTGGCTCACTTAAGTCTCCATTAGTTCCAACATGTCGTCCACCACACATATTCCTCATCTATGCTTCTTTTCGAGTGAATATTCCTTGGCACGGGAATCTAACACCTTTCTAAGGAAAGAGAATTCACCACCCAACTGAGCTATTCCCTATTGATGATGAAACATATGGCTTTCCCGATATTCCATTCGAGAGTGAACCAATATTTATGCACCCCTAGTTCCTTGTGTGTTGTTTTCCATCGCATCACACAATCAATTTCCTCTTCAATTAAGGTTAGCAACATGCCACCAATTTGAAAAGTCCTCATTCCATCAACTAATGGGTTTCCAAGTGGACTTGAGGATTACCCAAGGTTGAATCCTTGCCAAGGGTGTTACATCCTTTCCAAATTAGAATATTTGTCATCCTCAATAACATCTGCAACTATTACATCTTTGTCAAACCCATGCTACTTCTGTTTTCTATCCAAATTTTCTATGGTTCTACACTTACCTTCTCACTCTTTGAACTAGATGGGTGATCAGTCCATCATGCCCGAGTCTTGAGATATAAATTCTCCACTTATCTTGGTTAAAATCCCTCCATGCTTTAGTTACCTTGTGCGAACATATGTAGTTCTTAGGGTGAGTTCATTACCTCCTCCACTTCATGTCAAACTGTTGTGGTAGCCCAACATTTCCCCAAGGTACCACTTTGGGGTCCCTTGCTTCCATTTTGGTTGTAATTTTATGAGCTACCTTCCTTTAAAGGAACCCAAGGCCCCTACTACCCATGCCAAAAGTAGTTGGATTCCCTTACAATATTATTTAATCAGAAAGGGTGGGCAGATGGCATCCATGTCCACTTCCCTCATTGGTCTCGATACTCAATTTTTTTGAACATGTTGTGATATCCATCTTTCTTAAATGGATCAAAAGGGTTACGTTCGTTCCAATATTTATGTCACCTTTGTCCAATGATCTCACAACTTTGGGGTTGATTTAGCATCCCTACCTAAGGATGTTGAAGATGAGATCAAATAATCCTACAAGGATCCCACATATCATATTCCATGACTTGGCTTGGAATCATAGTATTCCCAAGCTACTCAAATGTGTCTCTGGCCTATCATGCTAACCTATCTACCTATTCATTTGATTTTCGACATTATTGCATTGCCATGCAGGCATTGGCTATCCCATCAACCGTTTTCATTACCAAATCCATTAGATCCTTGATTCTAGCCACCCTCTTCTCTGAGTTCCTTATGAAATTGTGACTCATTGATTCCAAACTTTCATTCGACTTCTTCCTTCCTTCTTCCTTTCCTACACTTTCTTCATGGTGAGGCTGCACCATTCCTTAGCACGACACTAGTGCCATGTTCAAGATGGTCACTTTCGAGAATCATTGCTTCTTCCTCACAACATGAACATGTCACATCCCCATTCATTAATTGCACCAAAAGAGGGGGACAATAATAAATTGCGAGCTTCAAAAATTTTCCTCATGGCCATATTACGAATTCATAACAATAAATCTGCATGTGTAGGAGTATATATCTAAAACACAGGGGAAATAAACTCTATCCACACACACATAATATGCATAGACAATCATAATATTCACATGCATAAAATAAACATTGCATATCCAAATACAAAGAGAATAATTATCTTTAAACAAAGAATATCCAAGCAACTGGATGTGTAAGAGCAATTATCCACCCAGCTGTAGGAACTCTGTCCAACATATACTCTTTATTTTAAGAGGCCACCCCCAAGCTAGGATATGATGCCACCAGAGTGAAGGAAACACCTACATGCTTCTCTCTCTCAGCCGATACCCCATTCTACTCTCTATGCCTAGCGAAAATCTCATCTAGAGGTCTACATGAAACTAACTTAGCCATCACAACCATGATAATCCCTTCAACTACCCCACAAAACAAAATAAATTCATTTCCCTTCACTAATCCATAGTTCCCTCAAGAAATCCAACCCTTACAATGCTTACCAGTGTGTACAATAAGCATCCAACCTATGTTGTTGGAGAACCTCTTGTAGTGTTAATTCGTGGAATCACAAGTATCTATGAGTAGAAAAAATCAATGGGTAATGGTTCCTATATTTCCCAACCCTATGATCACCTACAACCGTTTGTTTTTCCCTCTAATCTGGATCTTTGTTTCAAAATTCCAATTTTTAGGTAATACAAAAATTGATAATGGTAATGAACAACAATAAGAATATCTACATAGTGTGGAATTAGATCATAATAATAAATAATGACAAAAATAAAGGGTTGACTCCAAAGGATATGAGAGAGTGAAATCATAACAGACATAACTTTTGACCATAGAAGAAAGGAATTCTAACAACTAACATAACTTCTAACCATAGAAGAAAGGACTTTTGACAGCTGGTATAACTTCCGACCATAGAAGTAAGGACTTCTCACAGTTGACATAACTTTTGACCATAAAATAAATGACTTCTATCAATTGACATAAATGTCATAAAAGTACATCACCCCATGCTCTAAAAAATACATGAGATGAATTTTTCCAACAACCTTACACATGCATTCAATGATTGGATTTAGTAGCCAAAAGAAAGTAATTGGCTCATTTAAATCACGTGGATGAAATTAGATGAGTTCTAGGATTGACTCTTGGAAATGGAGGATTTAATATCCCGTAAGGCCCCTTTCATCTTCCCCTCTAATGGAATCATAGCCCCTCTAGTTCTATTTACACAACCATATTGGACCACTTTGTTATTTTTCAAACATAATATTTACATAGCTTTCAAGTTAGCATGACAAGCCAACCATACGATCCAATTAAAAATGTTTACATAATATGTGCCTAGTAATTCACTAGTCAGATCTTAGGATTGATCTCCTCACTAGGAATCTATGATAGCATATTTTTGTCATTTACATAATTTTTAGTCAATACATCCCAAGTCAAAACGGGGGGTGTTATAGAACAAGGATCGACTCCTAGTGTGAAAGGGTTGCAAAAAAATCTAAGTGAGGCATAAGCACTGCCTTTTCTCTCCTTGAGAATTCTTGCCCCAAGACAACTTCAAAATTTCCCATGGGTACCATAGTGAAGTTCTCCACTCCACTCACGGAGCTTCAAAGACACTTTGTTTGTGACACCAACTACTTTTTCCACCCTAGAGTTATCCTCTTTAAAGGAAATTTTCCTTGGATCCAAGTGCAACTTGAGCTTCTTCACAACTTCATAGATTGTGAACTTCTCATTAATCAAACTCCACTTCTCAACTGGAGATTCTTCACAACTTGAGCTACTATTAAATTGTGAATGCATCGGTAAATCTGACATGCATGATAGTATTGATTGATCTTTTAGATGTTGGCTCCAAGCCTGCAAAAATAAGATGAACTTGTTAGATATGTGATTAAATATAGGATTGTAAACTTGAAGTTGTGTTTCGGTTATTCATTTTTGAATATATTGATGAAAAAAATAATAAAAAACTTATGTATCCATGGATTAGATTTTGTATAAATCTAGTTGATCTTTGTTTTGAACATCGTTCACGGGGTTTATGTGTATATGATCAAAATCCCATTTTATTGAATTAAAAAGAAAAATGGGATACAATTTTAAGGAGAAAATCATTCAATTCTGTTTATTACAATGGGTTGTATTATTTATCATGGAGATTTATATTGAATCAAATTGTTATTATGGTAGATCTGATTTTAAAGAGAAAAGCTTTCAAAATTTGTGCATTTACAATGTGGTGTATTACATATAGTGAGATTTGGGGTGGGTTGGTTTGCTTTTACCATCGATATGATTTTGGAAAGGATTCAAATTATGCTCAACACAAATGTTTGAATTGTTTATTCTAAAGATTGTAGTAGATTGGGTTGTCATCAGAAAAAGGTCATATTTCGGTACATTACCGTAACGATTGATCTATTTATTGTATAGATTATAATGGACTTGATCTCTGTGATATATTGTACAATGAAATGGTTGGTTTATTTATAATGGGTCTGGTTTGTAAAGATTGATATTTTGCAGATTGTTAAGGTACGGGTTTGGGAACATGGCTTTTAATATTGACTCTTATGCTCCAATGATAGAGCCAGGATTGAACATATGATATCATGGAGAAGCCTCGAGTTCACTAAGATGCCACGTATCGGTAAGTACAACAAGCAGTGTAGTTCAATTCCATTGACTATCACATAAGCTCTCAGTAACCAAGTTAGGTTAAATTACAAATGGTTAATTGATCCTCCATTTATGTGACTCATCATGAGCCACATTAACTAGTAAGAATGTCATGGAAATTCATGGACTGATGGTAAGGAGTAGGAGATATAGTGTTAGCGTTAATGAGTAATAATTTAATTAGCATGTTATTTATGATCGTTGTATTTATAAATCGGACTTTCCTTATCGCAAGGATGGAGTTTGAGTTGGATGTAGACCCGTCGGCTAATTATGAGAAATTTTGATCAGTTTAATTTATTTTTTGAGACTATATGGTGTGTGTCGGGTTAATCATAAGGGATCATTAGATCTATGGAATGGATTCTAAAGAAATTATTGGGTAAGATATGTTGTAGATCTAGATGTAGATTAATTTTTACAATTATCCAAGTAATTATTTTATTAGACTCCTTTTACAGTTTAAACTATGTGCTATTTACCAACCCCAACCGTTGTTAGAATATTAAAACCCACTCCATACTTAGGATATAATGTAGTAGTCACTTTTGATTAATTTCCTAGGTGTTGACTAGGTAATTGGCAACTAATTTCCTTCTTAGGCCCACACTTTCCATCATTATCTAGGTGTTGATGTCTCGGTTGTGCAGGTTAGATGCAAAGGTGTTGGAATGTTTCTAAGGCTCCCAACAGAGGAAGAAAACCCAAGCTGAAAGGCTTCAGAAGACCCTGCGCAAGGGCAATTCTATCCCCAACCTGTTTGGTATGGTGATCCCCCACGGATATTCGGCCTCCGCTGGCACTTTGAGAGTTGGTGATTCGACCAATTAGGTCAGTTTTCCAATCAAGGAAAACAAGGGTGTGAAAATGGTAAAGCTAAGCTAACCTAACCTATTTCAAAAAAGGAAAACTAATCTGAGTTAGTCCTATTCTAAAAAGAAATCTTGATATTGTGCAGATCAACCTTGAGATATGATGAACAAGTAAATTACCACCTTCAACAGAAATGTCTTTGATGAGTTACTTATTAACTTAAACCACAATCCATTAATGAAAATTAAAAGACAATAATTCAAGTACTTAAGCCTGTTCAAGAATCAATCTGTAATCATTTTTTAAATTGAAAAATTAACCATGATTATTATGTGCAACGAATCATTTGCAGAAACCGATAAAGAAAGTATTAATATTGAATAAACTCAATGAAATACCTCACAGAATCAATTAGTCATACAGGGAAACCAATATGATAGATCCATACATTATATATATGCAAAATGATAACATTCACTGTAGATGACAATCTGAAGTACACAATCAATAATTCTCAAATAAACTTGAGGAATAACAAGAGATAGATCAAAAGATGACTTTACTGTATTAAAAGAGTCTTGTACGGAAATTACAAAAGCTCTGATGAACAGAGTATCCCTAGCCTTTCTCCTGCTAATGTGTAACTCCAAAATTACCAACCTTGGCAGCGTCTCCTCAGTTCTGGAAGAGAAATATTTCCAGCTCTGTCAAGCCACCACCCCCATCAGATCATTGAATGTAGATATTTATATAGAGAAAATTATAAACAAAGATTAGATCCATTTCCCCAAATGCTGAACTAACTAGCTGAGTTGTTTCATTTGCCAGATCCGTCCATTAGAAAAATCTGGGAAAATCCATTTTGGAAAACCAGTCGAATCTCCCAAATGAAGAACTTTCTAAGGATTTGTCTCACTAACAAACTAATTGGACACCTTCTGCACAAAACCCATGTCTCGTATTTTCTAGATTCATCTTCATCACTTCCTAAATCATGTCCAAAAATTGATGTTTACCACTTGGCACATTTTTTATCATTCCAAACTTGGGATGCAATTCTTTAATTTGATTCTTCCAAATTCAAATCCACACCTATACAATTTAAAATAAAAATTAAAATATCATTCCAAATATAATAACAGAAATTTAAAACAAATAACAATTCATTTACAAATCAAAAAAATAATAAAAATGAACAAATCTTATGCAAATCCACTGTTCAGGCAGATTTTTAGGGTGTTTAAGCTATTCAAAAGGAAAAAATAATCTTCCCAAATCATTCCTCATCCTTCCAGATTTCTAACGGGCTATCACATACTTGATTTGGACTCATAAATCTCAAGATATACTGTTGATTCCATTTCGGAATGAATTGTAGCCGTTGATTTAACAATTAAAATCCATTATTTATTTTGATTATTTTCCAAATGAATAAACCAAAAACCAAAATCTATATTCCCCAACACAATCGAAAATCAAAATCAAATGTCCGGAAAAAAATTAGAAGGAAAACCAAAATTAAAACCAAATTAAAAAAACCCAAGAGAAAAATTAAGTTACGAAATTTACGAACCCGAAATTACATTATAATATAACCTAAGACAAACTTAGGGTCCGAAAAAATGCATGGATGAAAAGTGAAAAAGCGAAACCCGCAACCCTAAATTTCGGGTTTAGGTTTAGACATTTCAACAATAAAGAATTAATGTGTTTCCAAAATCCGCAACCCAAAATTTCCGGGTTTCGGTTTTCGAGTTTCAGGTTTATGCATTACAAATTGCAAAATAAATGTATTTCGGGTTTCGGGTTTTGGGTTTGAAAAACAACTTTCAAAGTAAAATATCATTTCGCGCATCCCGAAAATGCATAAAATACTTAGGAAGCTTGGAAAATTGCAATTTTTTTATTTATTGAACAAAGTAATGAAATATCAATAGATAAAAGTTCAGAAAGAAAATCTAGAAATTATTTACGAAGAAAATGCACTATCTGAGAACCCTAAACCTAGAAGTAAAAAAAAAACTGAAACTATTTACAAGCTAATTCTTAAGAAAATAAATGTTGGAAACAAGTTACGTATATAGGAAAAGAGTCACTTCTATAATATAGGAGAGTTAATGAATTCCATAAATAGGCTTCTAACATAATCATTTTCCAGGAATAGAAAACCAAGAAAGAATAACAACATTTCCTTTTGCACAATAATAAATGAAAATATTTTTAAATTGCAAAATGGAAAATGTATTTTCAAGGTCAAATTAGATTATTGAAAATAAAAGACTTATCCATGATCAAGCTAATTTCATATTGGTGAATATTGAATTTTAATCCCAGTAATTTCCAAATAATCATAAAACCAAATCTCATGGAAGTTAGAGAAATTAGAATCCAAACAAACTAAAACATGTGTTCTTTTAATTTTCATAACATCAAATTGTGTATAAGTTTAATAAATGGATTTAATGAACTACACAAATTAAGTTAATGAAAGTCAAAGCATGATCATAAATACTTAAAAGATTTCAATAAGCTTAAACTAAACATTAAAAATGTTAAACTAATATAAGCAAACAAACCCAAAGACTGAGATTATTTACACTATTTACATTATGATTCTAAGCATGCAAAAGTTAAATAAAACTCCATCCAACTCAAATATCAAACTAATGCAATATCCAAAATCATGAGAGAAGAAACCATAAGATCAATCAAAATCCCAAAATGAAGATACTCAACCAACCATCATTTCGAATAATCAGTTTGTGCAGTGAATACCAAATCTAGGTGGGTCATGTGAGGAACAACATAATAAATTAACCACCAAGATCATGGAACCAAATCAAATGATAAAAACCAACTCAAATGAATAAAAAACAAATAAGTAAAAATAGAAACAACTCAAATAATTATTCAAATAACGCAGTGTAATCTCATCCGTAGGAACAAAATGAATAAACAGTTAAGATTACACATGCGGAAGCAGAGTTGCAAAAACTTTATTCTTGCAAATATATACATCCTTCCCGCAATCTGCAATCCATAATGCGGGTGTGGGTTGCGGGATTATACTTGGAAAAAAAGGCATGAAAGTGTTTCCGAAATCCGCAACCTGAAACTTGCATGTTGCGGGTTTCGCTATTGTGAACTACCAAAACAATCGTAAAAATTAGTTTCCAAAAGACGCAACCCGAAACTTGCGTGTTGCGGGTTTTGGAAATAGAAACTAATGCAAAAATGAAAAGGCTTTCCCGAATCTCGAAACGCGACATTTCAGGTTTCGAGGACACATAATGCGACTATAATTACGATGAATTCTCGAAAGCCGAAAGCTGCACTTACTGGTTTCGGGTTTCGGGTTGGAAATCACCGAACATTATTATGAAAGGAAAACCCGCAATCTGCACATGTCGGGTTTCGGTTTTCGGGTTGAGGAAAGCAAATGACAAAATACTCAAAAATTGAGGCTTCCTGCAAGCCAAAAACACTTAGAAATTTTCAGATCGAAAGAAAAACACACAGAACAAAAGTATGGGTAAGGGATCTTAGGTATAAAAACCAAAATCTCATATTTACAAGAAAACTCACCCAACTACGTTTGTGTTTATTAAAAAAAAATGGGGCTCCCGTGCTTCATCTAAGCATGGGATCTGTTGTGGCCACAATAAATGGCGACACGCTGGGATGAAGGAGTTATCTCTACCTTACAGTATTGAAATCCATAAAAATTAGGGACAAAGATGAAATGCCTTCTCATGCTAAATTTCAAATAATCTGAATAGTATTATCACCGAATGATATAGTATAGATTAGACTTCAAAACTTCTAAAACATCCAAGTCATTCCATCATTACGCAATTTTTTTTTTTAAAGATAAACTCAATTTTCAAAATAAATTATTCACAAGATGTAAGAATCAAGAACTTTACTGCAAATTAACCTCGGGAAATCAAGCTAATCATATAAGACATATTATCAAGAAATGACTCCAATACCATAGGCAGGACACTACAGCCAACCGACGTCTATAGCCACGACAGGGATGCCTTTTGACCCAATAAGTTGCTTTTATCCCATCCACTAATTGAATATACAAAGCTTATCAATCCTTGTTAAAGATTTGCATCCTTGGAAAGAAACTGGAAACCACTGTCCTGACTTGGTGATCAGGTTGTGACAGTGTCATTCACACCAACTTATAGATAATGAGCGAGCTAGCTCATGATGAGACCCCGCGTCTTGCAACCATTTTGTGGATACAAGCCAGTATTGTAGCTTGGTGACCAGATTTTGATAAAGTCATTCCATAAGAAGGCATGACCAGGAGCAAGTCGGCTTATGATAAGACCTCCTGTTTCCCAGCCCATTCCCAGAGATGTTAAAGAAAAGGATTGGACTATGTTTAATGTTAATCTCATAAGAGACTATTTAATGGATGGGGAAGCGACTATACTCCTTAAGAGTAAGGATGGCGTAAGGAATCTATATATTTACTAATATCTACTAATATTTACAGATTAAAACTTCTTTCCCCAAACTGATTCTCTTAAAATAACTAAATTCAAACTTATGTTGAGTTACAGATAAAGTCCTAAGGATAATGATGGAAAGATTCAGATAGAATTATCAACACAGTCTATTATTTATTTTTCACAATCAGGGATTAACTAATCAAAATATTTGATTTCCACCAAGCAGAAAACGTTTATAAATATTTCCTTTATAGATAAGATTTCAAGACTGTAAAAGAGTGATAAGCTCTTTTATTTTTTAAAAGATGAAAATCATGAAAAACTCAAAACAAACTAGCAAGAAAAGAAAATGTGGGAATGGTAAAATCAAACATATATATACAACTGGAACCAAAAGTAAATCAAAATCTCACAACTATAGGAATTACTAAAAGAACAATTAGTGACTAATTTTTATTTATTTTTGATAAGTCATGAGACATCAGATTCAATCAAGTTTTTTTATTGAAAACAAATAAAGAAGCCTCAAGATTGAACTAAATTAAAATGTGCAGTTATGAAATTAAGAAGGCTCTTTTATTCCATTTCATATCAGGAAAGAATGAAAATTTATGCACTTTTCTGAAAATGTTGTCTCAAAACATTTCATGATAAAGTCATTATAGTTTAGAAAGTGAAGATATAACTTGAACATGAATGTTTTAAAGTAAATCCAATGATAAACAAGAGCATGAATAATGAAAAGTAAAAGCAGATAAAAATACTTCCCTGAATGCCTTCGATGAAGCCTCGATTTCAGTTTTGAAACTGATGTATCATCACAACGGCTTTATTAACAAAAATTTAAACCAAAATTAACTAACTTATCCCTAAATCTTACTTGTTGAATATCACCAAACTAAGTGAAGTCATATTTCCAATATAACCATTTATGTAACTTGAAATCTGCAAAAGAAAACAAGTTATGTATTAGCATTGGAAATTGCAATACTCAAAATGGAAACAAAGGACAAATCAAATCAATTTTCTTATGTACAAAGAATGAAGGATGACATGGAAACCTTTTGATAAATGATTCTTCCAACTAACCAAAAATTACATCATAAAAATCATATTGGAAGTGATATGATGTTTGTAATGCATTCATAGAAAGAACTGATATCTCATGAGGATCATAACTAAAATGAATCTTATCAGGAATATGATAAAAAAAAAAGCGAAAAGGATTCGGTAGATAATGAATTCTTCAAAACAATATCATTGTTAATAAATTGAAAATGAACAAAATGACAATTTGATGTTATCTTAAAATCAATTACCTCATTTTGTCCTTCAATCTGAAGCTTAGATCTAATGACATTAGATCCAGATGTGGTCATCATGTTGCAATTAAATAGACGAATATCTAATATAACATGAGAAAATATTGTATCCCTTTCCATATTACAAACTGAATCATAATCCTTAATGATATGAGATGAAATAGATGAAGATGGATCTATTACATGAGTAATGGTAATAAGAATATTATTGTCCTCTTCATCGCAATTTAGAGATAAACCAGATTGAACATAAATATGTCCCTCATTCTTAAAAGACTTACTTTGTATCCCATCAAAATCTGACCATAACATAATATCAGTTTGAAAATTATTAACATACAAATGCAATATTTGATTAGGAAAAATATCTGGATACAAAGAGAAATAAATGTCAGAATGTAAAAAATTAAATGCTTCTCTAGTGATAAATAGCTTTCATTAATTGTTTCAAGAGAAACATAATTAGTAAAAATCTGATCTGATTTTGAATGAGGGAACCTGATTGATCATGAGAAGAGGATAATGTAATATCAATAATAGAATCATCGTTAGCACATCGAATTGCAGGATCCAAAATCTTTAATTCTTCTTCCACTACATCATTTATAACACGAGTTTTAGGATCATTGCTTAACATAAGATTTGAATTGCACTCCTTATTCTTTTGTTCCAGAAACTGTGTATCACAAAATCCTAATTCTTGTGCATGCACAACAATTTCATTATTTTGAGTGGAATTAACAGGATTGGATCCTAAATCAACATCGACTGATGAACTAAGATAATCATCAATATGCACGTCCTTAATTTAAGATTTATCATTTTTTTCCAAATCAAGTGTATCAGAGAGAATTAGGATGGAAAAACCAATCAATTGTGTCCTTTTCATAAAGTTGGTGTCTCTCATGACACCTGCAACATATTAACATAAATCTGGAAAAGAAATCATCAAGAGATTCATCTTTGTATCTACGAAGATTTTCTAATTCAAACTATAATTCTCATGAGCACTAAGAAATAACTATATGAATTGTTTCAATGAATGAACAGATTTAGCTGGTAGAAATTCATACCAACTCCAAATTCTTCCTTCAAAAGTAGCAGTAAAAATTATGCATCTCTCATTCTCATTAGATAAATTTATAAAATCACAAAAGTAATTAAATTCAGAAAGTTGCTGAGATGCATAGATCTTACCTTCTTCATTGAAGCTCAATCATTTCAAGAAATTAGTTGTCTCTCTAGAAATACTTCCAGCAGGACTAGTAAAACTGAAAGCATGATCTAGAATAGTGATATGAGCCATTTCAAAAATAAATAAAGTTAAAGGAAAACAACTCAAAAGGGCTTACTTGCCGATCGACCCTCCTTTGTTAAAAATTATGTACAGAAACAAACTAAACTAAATTGTGTTCAATTTGCAACAACAAAATATGTAAAACCCCTTTTCAAATGCATACCCAGGAAAACTCAAAATTCATGTGTAATGAAGATGTCCTCATTCTAATCACTTTGTCTCATGTCAAAAATATTGTTTCTCTTAAAACTTGGAAAAGAACTAATTCAAAATATTTCATGACAGGATCATTATAATTTAAAAGACATAATTCAAAGATGAATGTCTTGAACCAATAAACTAATAAGTGAGAGCATGAAAAATAGAGAGTGAAAGAGGATAAAAATACTTCCCTGAATGCATCTAAAGAAGCGTCGTTTCCAACTTGGACTTGGCTTGTTGTCACAAGTATTTTATTGAAGAAAACCAAAACGGTAATCTAATTTTTAAAGAAATTATCAAACTAATCTACTGTACACCTATTCCTACACTACTTTAAAAATAAACAAAAACTAAGTATAATCAAATTTCCAATGCAACCAAAGAAGCATATGAAAACCTAAAAAAAAAAGATGTGAATAATCAGAAAGCATGACATGAATGCTTGAAAATAAAAATGGAAAAAGAATGCATTTAAGCAAATAAAATGAGATTTATGTACAAATGAAGAGAATGGAGTCTTACCATAATGATGAAATCTTGCTAAGAAATATTTCTCAAGCCAATCAACAACCCAATCATGGTATGTACAATGAAAATCAGAAAAATGACAGGAAAAGTTTGGAAGATTTATGCGATGAAATGGATAATTTGAAATAAAATCGACATTAGTATCATATGAATCCAAAACTTCTTCTTGAACAATTTTCTCCTAAGGAATACTCTCTTGGGTAAGATCAACAAAATCAGATCCAATTTGTTCTAATTTATCATTCTAACAATCATCATAAATTGGTTGATTAAATTGGAAATTTTCAAAGAGATCTAATTGTCTTTGAGTATTTACTTGAGAAGAATTAAAGACATAAGATGTTGAAAGTGTGGAACTAGTATTATTAACATTCTGATAAGATGCTTCTTCATCAAGTAATTGATTATAAGAAGAAAATGTTTCTTCATTGAATGATAAACCATAAGAAGAAAAATTCTGAAAATTATCATTAGAAAAGTATTCATTTCCAGCAAAGAAGAATTACAAGAAAACATAGATGAATGGTAGAGATAAGAATCTTCTTGATCTTCTTCATGTAGTTCATAATTAACTTGTACTTCTTTAATATTTAACAATGGAGAGTTAGAATCTGAAATATATGACTGAATGCCATTGTTATAAAATAGATCAGGATATAAAAAAAAAATGAAGAGAAAATAAGTGCATGAAATTCATCTCTTTGTAGAATATTTTCAGATCGAGATTCCGTAAGAGGGATTTTCTCTTCAAAAGAGATATGTATGAAAGGTTTCAAATCAGGATCTACTTCTTCTTGTAATGTAGTATCATAATTTTGTGAAATATGCTCTCTTACATAATCACTTAGATCAGAAAATGGTAATTGATAAAACATATCACAAGATTCAAAATCTTGAAGCTCTTGACTTATGCTAGAAGAATATTGTTCGATATTATGATACAGAACTATTCTCTTTTACATTAGAAGAATCTTTTATAAAAAAATGATCTCCTTCATGATTAATTAAAATTTGACTTTCTTGTGAAAAAGATATGGGCATATCAACATTTAAATTATCCAAATCATCATACTGATTATGATCCATATCTGAGAAGGAATTCATTTCTACAATTTGTAAATCCTTAGATTCTTCATGCAAATCTATACCAAGAGTTGGATGATGATCGATGTATAATTCATATTTATCATCTACCAATTGATCAGATTCATGTGAAACATAATTAATGTGCTGAAACCATTCAAGTACTATAGGGCTATCTATTAAAGGGAATCTACAATAGAGATTAAAAGTTCTAATTGCAAAACCTTCTAATGATTCACCTT
This sequence comes from Larix kaempferi, assembly GCA_027924585.1. Taxonomy (NCBI): domain Eukaryota; kingdom Viridiplantae; phylum Streptophyta; class Pinopsida; order Pinales; family Pinaceae; genus Larix; species Larix kaempferi. Next base: position 880,003 of record BSBM01000522.1, read on the forward strand.
CTTTTCTGGCGACTTGTTTCCATTCATTGCATAATCTAACAAAGTCATAATTTCCAAAAGAAAGTATGAAAATATCTACAAAATGTTCAAAAGAATGGATAGAGGCAAAAGGTAAGGTTACAAACCACTCTCTGATTCGTCCTTCGAATGTGAAGGCTAACAATCTGCACAAAACATCTTGATCCAAAACTTTGTTAAGGAGACAATTATGAGTAAATTGAAGAACATGTTTGTATGCTAATATTTCTCTTTCGGGTGAAAACATGAAGTTGGGAAACAATTTTGGCTTGTTTTTGACAAACAAAACTGCCAAATTTTATGTTTTTCAACTTCGACCTCTTCAAACCCATATCTCTCTTAGGAATTTCAACTTGAGGTAAACACAAAGGTTTTAGAGAATTGAATTAGCTTTCTACTCGTATTTTTTTTAAAAAAAATTATGGACATATAGTGGGACAAATTTGTTGTCAACATACGGCATATACTTGAAAATTTTAGGTATGGATAATGGGTGACCTGTGTTGATGATAGTTTTTTGATAGATGGTTATTCAGTTTAGGGAAAAAAATTGTAGTTTCATAATCTACACACACTAAGCTGGATCCTGGACTATATTTTGAGTTTTTTAAGACTTGGGAACTATTTTTTATTATTTATCGAAACAATGTATGTTCAGAAAATGGTACATTATCGACACATGTTTTTGTCTTCACATTTTCTTTTAAATGTGACTCTTATTGGAAAAACTAAAAACAACCCATTGAAGAGGACACTTCAAGGAATATCCTTGTATTTTTTTAAAAATTTTTGGCTGAGTCATTGTGATGATATTGAATTTTCATTGTGACTGATTTTTCAGTCACTAAATTTTTTAATGATAAAGTTTAGTAAAAAAAAATAGTAAAAAATAGTAATCCTAAATGAAATTAAAAAATATATATATTATGAGAAAGTAGATTGAATGATGTATCTACTGGTATAAAATACGACATGTAATTCTCATGTTTTACAGTGGTCCGACCTTGTTAAAGTGACACATTTTTGAATTCTATGGAAATGGTGCTGGAATTGTTGACCAAAAACTCTCGGGCAAGAAAATGTCTTCCAAACTCTAGGCCGAGAGTTTAGTTCAAACTCTCATTCGAGTGTTTTTTTAAAAATTTAGCGCATTGATTGGTTCAAACTCTCGGCCTAGAGTTTAAAAAACTCTAGGCCGAGAGTTTCATGTTGACTTTTTTTCCCCTGTTCATCCACGCGCCCTCTTTCCCAACTTCACATTTTTGTCACGGAATTGTTTCCCAGCTTTGCGTTTTCATCCTTTCACCATCGAATTTTACTTCTATCAAATGCTTCCACAAATCTATTTGAAATTGAAAACTAATTTGTCTAGAAAAACAACTAAAATCAGAAAAACAATTAAATACAGATTTTTGGGCCGGATCCATTTTAAGATAATCTGATTAAGATAGCTCAAATGACCTTACATGTCGGATGGACCTCCTTCTAGCGTCATTTGTTGATGCCTTGGTTGTGCAGATTAGTTGCAAAGGTGCTAGAATTTTTCCAAGGCTCCCAACATAGGAAGAAAACCCAAGCTGAAAGGCTTCGAAAGACCCTACGCAAGGGCAGTTCTATCCCTAACCTATTTGGTATGGTGATCCCCCACGGATATTCGGCCTCTGCTAACACTCTGAGAGTTGGTGATTCGACCAATTAGGTCAGTTTTCCAATCAAGGAAAACAAGGGTGTGAAAATGGTAAAGCTAACCTAACCTAACCTATTTCAGAAAAGGAAAACTAATCTGAGTTAGTCCTATTTTAAAAAGAAAGCTTGATATTGTGCAAATCAACCTTGAGATATGATGAACAAGTAATTTACCACCTTCAACAGAAATGTCTTTGATGAGTTACTTATTAACTTAAACCACAATCCATTAATGAAAATTAAAAGACAATAATTCAAGTACTTAAGCCTGTTCAAGAATCAATCCGTAATCATTTTGTCAATTGAAAAATTAACCATGAATATTATGAGCAACAAATCATTTGTAGAAATCGATAAAGAAAGTATTAATATTGAATAAACTCAATGAAATACCTCACAGCATCAATCAATCATACAGGGAAACCAATATGATAGATCCATACATTATATATATGCAAAATGATAACATTCACTGTAGATGACAATCTGAAGTACACAATCAGTAATTCTCAAATAAACTTGAGGAATAACAAGAGATAGATCAAAAGATGACTTTACTGTATTAAAAGAGCCTTGTACAGAAATTACAAAAGCTCTAATGAACAGAGTATCCCCAGCCTTTCTCTTGCTGATGTGTAACTACAAAATTACCAACCTTGGCAGCATCTCCTCAGTTTTGGAAGAGAAATCTTTCCAGCTATGTCGATCCCCCCCCCTATCAGATCATTGAAGGTAGGTATTTATATAGAGAAAATTATAAACAAAGATCAGATCCATTTCCCCAAATGCTGAGCTAACTAGTTGAGTTGTTTCATTTGTCAGATCCGTCCATGAGAAAAATTTGGGAAAATCTGTTTTGGAAAACCAGTTGGATATCCCAAATGAAGAACATTTTGAGAATTCTACTTTCAACAAACTAATTAAGCACCTTCTGCACAAAACCCATGTCTCGGATTTTCCAGATTCATCTTCATCACTCCCTAAATTGCGTCCAAAAATCGATGTTTTCCACTTGACACATTTTTTATCATTCCAAACTTGGGATGCAATTCGTTAATTTGATTCATCCAAATCCACACCTGTACAATTCAAAATAAAAATTAAAATATCATTCCAAATATAATAACAGAAATTTAAAACAAATAACAATTCATTTACAAATAAAAAAAATAATAAAAATGAACAAATCTTATGCAAATCCAAAATTGACTGTTTAGGCAGATTTTTATAGTGTTTAAGCTAATCAAAAGGAAAAAATAATCTTCCCAAATCATTCCTCGTCCTTCCAACTTTCCAACGGGCTATCACAGGGTTGATTTGGACTCATAAATCTCAAGATATTGCTTTTGGAAGATAAGCATCAGCAACCGTCGATTTCATTTCGGAATGAATTCTAGCTGTTGATTTAACAATTAAAATCCATTATTCATTTTGATTATTTTCCAAATGAATAAACCAAAAAACCAAAATCTATATTCCCCAACACAATGGGAAATCAAAATCAAATGTCCGGAGGAAAATTAGAATTCGAAAATGACTTAAACGAATCAAAATCAGGAAAACCAAAATTAAAACTAAATTAAAAAAACCTAAGTGAAAAATTAAGTTACCGAAATTTACGGACGCGAAATTAAATTATAATATAACCTAAGAAAAACTTAGGGTCCGAAAAAATGCATGGATGAAAAGTGAAAAAGCGAAACCCTCGAAATTTCGAGTTTCGGGTTTTGGGTTTAAACATTGAAACAATAAAGAATTAATGTGTTTCTGAAATTTTCGGGTTTCAGGTTAATACAAACTGCAAAATAAATGTATTCCCGAAATCCACAACCCGGAATTTTGGGTTTTGGGTTTTGGGTTTAAAAAAAACGTTCAAAGTAAAATATCATTTCCCGCATCTGGAAAATACATAAAATACTTAGGAAGCTTGGAAAATTGCAAATTTTTTATTTATTGAACGAAGTAATGAAATATCAATAGATAAAAGTTCAGAAAGAAAATCTAGAAATTATTTACGAAGAAAATGCAATATTTGAGAACAATGTTGGAAACAGGTTACGTATATAGGAAAAGAGTCACTTCTATAATATAGGAGAGTTAATGAATTCCTTCAAAAGGGATTGGAAGGATCAATCTGGATCATGGATACTTCAATGATGTGCTCTATGTGCCCACCCTGGTAGCTAACCTCCTTTCAGTTTATCAAATGACCCATACAATATTTCCACTGAGAAAGTAATTTTTACTCCTAATGTGGTTGAAATCCAAGATATCCTTATGGGAAGATCATTGCACAAGGAATTGCAGATCACCATTCCAAACTCTATGAGTTCTCTCATTTATTTTCTTACTCAAAACAAAGTGCACTTCTTACTCATGCAAATGAAGTGAGCAGACTTTGGCATGAGAGGTTTGAGAACCTCAACTACAAATATTTGAAAGAATTTCACGATGAGAAAATGTTTGAAGGGATTCCAAACATCATATTTTTTAAGGGCACCTATAAAGGTTGCTTGATTGGTAAGCATCAAGAGCACAAGTTTGAAAAAGGAAAGGAAAAGAGAGCCTCTTCTCCTCTCGAGTTGATTTACAGTGACATATCAGAACCTCTTCCTCACCTATCTTTGAATAATTCAAGATACATATTAGCATTCATAGATGACTATTCAAGATGCAGTTGGGTATATTTTCTAAAGTTGAAATCAGAAGTCTTTGAATACTTCAATTTTTTTAAAGCTTCTGTAGAAAATTTCACTGATAAGAAAATCAAAGTCCTTCGCATTAACATTGGAGGAGAGTATGTGAAGAATGTGTTTCAGTAATTTTGTGCAGATGAAGGTATTGCAATGTAGCACATTGTTCCTTACACACCACAAAAGAATGGTGTAGCTGAGAGAAAGAACAGAACCTTACAAGAGATGGCTACTTGCATGCTTGAGTCTAAAGCATTGGATCCTAAACTTTGGGCAGAAGATGTCAATTGTGCTACATACCTCCATAATAGAGTTCCACACAAAGGCCTAAAAGGAAAAACTCCTTTCGAATCATGTATGGGATACAAGCCATATGTATCTCATCTGAGATTCTTTGGTTCCAAAGCTTGGGAAAGGATTCCTTTAGAGAAAAGGAGAGCCTTAGAGCATCAAAGCAAAGAGTGCATATTGGTTGGTTATGCAAAGAATGCAAAGGCCTACAAACAACTAGATCTATCTACCATGAAAACCTTCCTTGAAAGAAGTGTCCAGTTTGAAGAATGGCCATTGCATGATGCCCACCATGTCGAAGGAGACAACTTACCGACTACTCCACCACAACATGTTGAACAAGATAACGAATCACCCTCTCATGAAAGTTCACCTTTTGACTCAGAAAGTGAAGATGAGCGAATGTTATATCCATATCCACAAGAACCTGAATATATAGCACTAGAAGATCCACCACCACTTCCAAGATGGGCTACCAAGAACATTGAATATGCTAGTGATCTTGTTGGAGATCCACAAGTTCCAAGAAGAACCAAATCTAAATTTCAAAATGAAATATTTGCACTATCTCATACAAATCCATTTATTTCTGATAGATGTTTTCTTATGATTGGATCAGATCCAAAAACCTTCTCTGAGGCCTCCCAAGATCCAAGATGGATATCAGCTATGGATGAAGAGTACCAATCTCTTCAAAGGAATGAGACTTGGGAGCTTATTTATGTCCCTCTTGGAAGGAAGCTTGTTCAATGTAAACGGGTATACAGAACAAAGATGGGATTAGATGGAGTAACAAGAAAGTACAAGGATCGCTTGGTTTCTAAAGGTTTCTCACAAGTTCAAGGGATTGATTATACAAAGACATTCGTTGTTGTTGCAAATATGGATTCCATCTGTCTTGCTTTGGCTCTTGCTGCATCCAAACACTGGGAAGTGCACCACAAGGATGTGAAGAGTGATTTTGTTCATGGATATCTAGAGGAGGAGATCTACATGAATCAACCTGAAGGATACATTGATGGTACTTCATTAGTGTGCATATTGAGGAAGTCCTTGTATGGGCTCAAGTAGGCTCCCCGAGCATGGTATGCTAATATGGACTTTTTTATATTGTCACATGATTTTCATAGATGCAAGTCTGATTCGAATGTCTACGTGAGACATGATTGTCAATCTCCTCTTCTTATTGTCCTCTATGTTGATGATTTATTGATTACAAGGAGTCTCTCTTCATGCCTTAGATCTATCAAAACAACCTTGCACAATTCCTTCTCTATGTCAGATTTGGGACTGCTAAAGCAATGTCTTGGTCTTGAAGTCTCTTAGAGTGATTCAGGAATCAAGATTGCATAGTCCAAGCATGCATTAGATCTACTTGGTAGGTTTCATATGACATAATGAAAACCAACAACATTTCCTTTTCTTTCAGGTATCAGTCTTGAGCATGGTTCTTCTTCACCTTAAATTGGTGGATAGTACCTTGTATCAGAAACTTATCAGGAGTCTTTTGTTTCTTACACATACTCTCCTTGATCTATCCTATGCAGTGAGTGGTGTCTCCATATACATGCAAGAGCCTCATGAGCTTCATTGGAATGAATCCAAAAGGATCTTGTACTATATGCAAGGGACAAAGACCTATGGTATTCACTATGCAGCTGGGTCTCCATTGAACCTAGTTGTGTATACAGATTTAGAGTGGGTTAGAGATAGCTCAAATCGGAAGTCTACATCAGGTTTTGTCTTCAAGATTGGATATAGTCCTATCTATTGTTCGAGAAAAAAGCAGAATGCTCTCTCTCTCTCTCATAAGCTGAGGCCAAGTACAGAGGTGCAGTGAATGTAGCCACACATTGCATCTGGTTGCATGGCATCTTGTCATATTTTGGGATTCCCTACAGTACTCCATCAACCATCTACTGTGACAATCAGAGTGTTATCAGTATTTCCATAGATCCAGTTCTAAGATAGAGAACCAAACACATTGAGATACACATTCATTACATCCGAGGATTAGTGCATGATTGTGCCATCACACTGCTCTATTGTCCTTCAGAAGAGCAGATTTCATAAATTTTCACCAAGAATTTTTCAATGAAAATGTTCACTCATCTCCAATCCCTTCTTGGGGTGAGTGATACCTTGGTTGATTAGCTTTTTACAATCTATATTGAGGGTTTTTTTTTCCCCACTGGGTTTTCCCTCTTTCATCACTTTTTTCTAGATTGTTGTATAGGGTGACCTTTGGTCTCAGTAACTAGGGCCCTAATTTCCATTTGTTTACTTATATTTTTCCTCATAGTCCAACTTAAGGGGAGGTGTTGGAATATTCTCACCATCTTATTTTGGTCTTGCATGCATTTTGCATGTAGACATGCATCCATGCATTATTAGTTGAGTCTCGTAGCACCTAGTCCTTACTTTGGACCCCCTAGAGCTTCTTTTTGGCCATCATTAGCCCTCCTATCCACTCAGAGTGCCTTTCTTACATCATTGGAGTTCCAATGCGCCCTCATTCATAATTTTAGGAGTTCACATAGTCAGTTCCATGATTTGGGGCACCTTGTCCCCTTAATTGCTCAATTAACTGATTGCAACTCCTAGTTTGACTGCTACTAAGTATAGGAGTTCCCTATTTGACCACTGACAGTTAGTTATGCGCCCATCCTCCACTATTTTGGTGCCCACGTGATTCATTTATGCTCAGTTCTACCTCAGTTAACTGATTATTCATCATCGGTGGCCACTGAACCTTATTGGGAGATGGTTCCAATGCAAACTAAGCCTAGACTTGAGGTGAATTCAAATCCTCCCAGGTGTATCAAATCCATTCTATTGTAACATATTTTGATTGCCAGCTTACAGCTAATTAATGTATCAACATCAGTTTTTCATTTGTGTTTCAGTTTTATGAGTGAATTGATCATTGTTTTCTCCTAATTCTTCTCAGTAATAACAATGTGAAATTGTGAGGTTTGTTTAAGATCGGTGATCTATCCCTGCGGAATTTCACAAATCTCCAAGAAGGATCCACAAAAGAAGAAACATAAGAGAAATTGTGCATACTACAATAGGGGATTTCATCTTGAGAATTCTTGTATGAAGAAGACCATTGACATGATGGTTCAACTTATTCAAAATAACAGTTCATCCCTCTTCCAGATGGCACAAGGAGGAATGAAGGAGGTTCAAATTATGAAGACAAGGAGAGAGTTCATGCTTTGATGACCAACACATCAAAATATTCCTCTTTCATCTTTGATTTTGGGGAATTCAAACATATGGTGTCCACAAGAGAGTATTTTTCCTCTCTTGATTCTTCTAGTGGTATAACAATTGTGTTGGGAGATGACTCTGAAGCTGCATCCAAAGGGAAGGGTATAATAGATCTAGAACATGTTTCCTTCACAAATGTCCCTAGTATTACTACCAATATCCTTTCAATCTATCATATGAATCATACTAGGTCTCCTAAGAAGGTCATATTTACGCTCAATGATATGGAAATTTCTACAGGTAGATTTTTTGCCATAGGTACTGTTGATCATAGCTCAACAGTTTACAAGTTTTCCCATTTTGTGCCTTTCTCATCACCCTCTACACTCCTCACTCATGCCAATGAAGCAAGAAAACTATGACATGGGATATTTGTCCACCTTAACTACAAGTATTTATCTTATTTGCATGAGAAGAACATTGTCATAGGGTTTCCAAACATCACATTTTCCATAGGAATCTGTCAAGCTTGCATCCTTGGAAAACACCCTGAGCACAAGTATGAGAGAGCTAGAAGTGGTTGAAACTCTACACCCCTTGAGCTTATTCACAGTAATATATCATGTCCATTCCCCAATTTTTCCTTGAATGATTCCAAATATGTCCTTACCTTCATTCATGACTTTTCTAGATTCTGTTGGGTCTGCTTTCTCCAATTCAAGTCATAATTCTTTGGATTTTTCAATATTTTTAAAGCCTCTGTAGAGAATCTATCTAGTAGGAAGATCAAATCCCTTATAACAAAAAATGGTGGGGAGTATAAAAAGTCTGATTTTCAACAAATTTGTGTTGATGTTGGCATTCAAATGCAGCATATAGTGCCCTACACACCTCAGTAGAATGGTGTGGCTGAGCAAAAGATCATATTTCTAAAAGAGATGGTTACTTGCATGTTGGAGTCAAAGTATTTGTCTCCAAGAATTTGGGCTTAACCCATCAACTATGAAACCTATATTCAAAATAGGGTTCCACATAAATCCTTTAAAGGAATCACTCCTTTTGAAGCTTGGAGTGGACACAAGCCTGATGTGTCTCATTTCATAATTTTTGGCTCAAAGGCATGGGCTAGAATACTTTTTGAGAAGAGAATGGATTTGTAGCACTAATTCCAACCATGCATATTTTTTGGCTATCCAGAAGATTCCAAGGGTTACAAGTTGCTCAATATTATCACTCAAAAATGTTTCACTGAAAAAAGTGTTCAATTTGAAGAAGAACCCTTGCAGGTAGTTGAAATTGGAGAATACTCTAAACCACCACCTATTGAAGTAAATGAAGCTTCTCATGAAATTATTATTATGATTTTTCTGATTATGAAGACCATATGATTGCAGATCCAACTTCACTGATCCAGGTGGATATCGGTGGCGGCCCACCTCTTCCAACTGGCTCAAAACAGTCTTCTGGCAAGGAAGTTGACTGTTCAACTAACCACCTTGGGGCCGCAAACTTTATGACGGTTCATCTTCTAGGGTTAGGTTTTTGGATGTTTGGGATTCTTTCCCTCATGCTTATGATAAATAGGCCCTTTCGGCCTCTCTTTGTATTCATCTTGGCACGAATGAGCATAGCAGCCACATCTCTTCTAGGAGATAGCTACCACCATTCTAGCTATTGTATTTTATAGTCTGTTCTATTTCCGCTATTTAATAGAATATGTGTTTACTGTATCACTGTGTTATTTGCAATATACCTCTGTATATGATTCTGTATATGCTATCTTTTGTTTCGTTCCCACATAAATCCGGATCAGTGGTATGAGAGCCCAGTGCCATTGTTGCCACCACACAGATTCAGCCAGAGGAGCCTGAAGAGTCGGAGGCAGAGGAGCGCCTTTTCCACTCACAGATGTGGGTGAAGGGAATTCCCCTACACTTTGTTGTGGACAGCGGCAACCAGAAGAGCTTGATCTTAGAAGAAGTCATCAAGAGATTGGAGCTACCAATAACGCCGCACCCACAACCATACACCATTGGATGGCTAAGCCAAGGACGAAGGATCCGTGTCAGTCACCAATGTCGCCTACCATATGGCATCAAGCCCTTCAAAGATGAGGTATTGTGTGATGTGGCCCCACTTGAAGTATGTGATGTTCTTTTAGGACAACCATATACGTGGAAGCGTCATGCTGTATATGAATCACGACCTCGCAGTGTCATTGTCACTTTGGGAGGACAACTCTATCGGATACCAGAGATAGTTGCACCTACCCCAAACGAGCAGGGAAGGAAGCTAATCTCCCACACTGGGAAATTTTCCCTATTCACAATTGCCACTAAAGGTGAACATCAGATCGTGGAGACATCCACAACCTCTGCAGATTATCCTTCTACTCAGCAGAAACAAGAAAAACACAAAGTTAGTGCAGCATCGCCTATTCGGGTACCTCTACAGTGCAAGGCCACGCATTCAAGGGGCCCCTCCAAAAAGAAACCATCCACACCGGTGCATACCAAGGATACCACAACAACCGAAACTGTTGAACAGCTCCAGCGCATCCATCAACAACAATTACAACCCTCTGAAGATGTCAAAGTAAGGCAACCTTTCCACTTCAGCACATGTCGCACCAAGAGCTCAACTCGACACACAACTCGACATATGATAAGGGATTTAACGCAATGGAGACCATTGCTTCCCAAGGAGGGAGGATTGATCCAGGTGGATATCGGTGGCGGCCCACCTCTTCCAACTGGCTCAAAACAATCTTCTGGCAATTTTGGTAAATTACTATTTTTAGCAGTTTTTCGGGTCTTGAACTTCCGGAGCCATTTTGAGGCCCTAAACGACATTTTTTGGCAATTTGGGGGACCTAATCGTTGCCAATGACATGCATTTTTGCCCAATCGAGAGTTGTAAATCTCGGATAGACCTTTCCAATGGGCTACCGAGAGCCCCAAACAGAGATCGTATGCAAAAGTTATGACCCCGGGAAGTTGACTGTTCAACTAACCACCTTGGGGCCGCAAACTTTATGACGGTTCATCTTCTAGGGTTAGGTTTTGGATGTTTGGGATTCTTTCCCTCATGCTTATGATAAATAGGCCCTTTCGGCCTCTCTTTGTATTCATCTTGGCACGAATGAGCATAGCGGCCACATCTCTTCTCAGAGATAGCTACCACCATTCTAGCTATTGTATTTTACAGTCTGTTCTATTTCCGCTATTTAATACAATATGTGTTTACTGTATCATTGTGTTATTTGCAATATACCTCTGTATATGATTCTGTATATGCTATCTTTTGTTTCGTTCCCACATAAATCCGCATCATTCACCCACAAGGCCTAAGTGGGTTGAAAAAACAATTAAAGCAGTTGGAGAACTTGCGGGTGATCCGCAAGATCCTAGGAGGACTAGATCTCAGTTTGAGAATCCTCTTTCTTTCAAAGATCATTTTATTCCTGAGAAGCATTTCTTGATGGTTTAATATGATATTCAATCATATGAAGAATCCTCACAAGACTCTATATGGAAGGATTCCATGGATGAAGAGTTTCGCTCTCTTCGAAAGAATGGAACTTGGGAGCTAGTATCTTTCCCACCTCGCAGAAAGATAGTCAAGTGTAAGTGGATCTTGAGAACAACGATGGATATTGATTCTGATGCAACAGTGAAGTACGAAGCAAGTTTGGTGGCTAAGGGATTCTCACAATTCCAATTACTTGACTACAATGAGACCTTTGTACCAGTTGCAAATATGGACTCAATAGGACAAGTTTTGGTGATTGCAACATCCAAGCACTAGGAAGTGCATCAAATGGATGTAAAAGTGCTTTCCTCCATGGATATATTGAGGAGGAGATGTATATCTAGCAGCCATAATGTTATATTACTAACCGGATTCTTGTGTGCGGGTTGAAGAAGTCACTATATGGGCTTTTGCAAGCTCCTAGAGCTTGGTATGCCAAGAGGGATAGTTTTCTCCTATCACAAAGCTTCAACATATGCAAATATGATCTAAATGTTTACATGAAGCTAATAAATGGTTCAATTTTGATTATTGTGTTATATGTTGGTAAAATTTTGATCACATGAAGCTCCATTTATGAGATTTCTTCATTGAAGACTGCTTTGCATCATGCTTTTTCCATGACTAACTTGGGAATACTTAGACAATTTCTAAGACTTGAGATCTCTCAGTCCAAATCAGGAATTAAATTATCTCAGTCAAAATATGCATCAGATATTCTAAAGAAATTTAGAATGGAATAATGCAAGCTATCTAAGACTCCCTTCCTCTCAGGATTAAGACTTGAAGATGCATAATCTTCCCCTTTGGTGAACAACACCATCTATAGACAGCTAGTTGGCAGTTTGTTGTCTCTTACTCACATTCGACCTGATATTGCATATGTAGTGAGTGTAGCTTCAAGGTACATGGAGCAGCCACATGAGATTCATTAGAGGGATACCAAAAGGATCTTGTAATATGTGCAAGGAAACAAGTCTCATGGGATTCGTTATGATTTTGATTCTTCCTTGGATCTTCATGGTTTTTCATCCTATGATTGGGCTAGATATAGATCAGACCATAAATCAACTTCTAGATTTGTTTTCATGATTGCATAAGGTCCAATATGCTGGTCAAGTAAAAATAAAAGTGTCATTTTACTATCTTCAGTAGAGGCTGAATATAGAGGAGCTGTGAATGGAGCTACTTAGCGTGTATGGTTGCAAGGTATACTTTTAGAGTTTGGGATTGAATTTAACATTCCAACAATCATATTTTGTGACAATCAAAGTGATATAAGGATATCAACTGAACCAATAAAAAGACAAAGAACCAAGCATATCAGAGATTGATATGCACTACATCTAAAGCCTAGTTCATGATCAGATCATTGCTCTACAGTTTTTCCCATCTTTTGAGAAAGATGTAGACATCTTCACAAAAGTATTCTCATAGAATACTTTCAGCCATCTCATATCACTTCTTGGGATGGGTGAACACATGATGAATAAATATTGAAAAGCAAGTTTTTCAATTTTGGTCATGTCCATGTTTTGAGGGGAGGTTATTTCCCATGAGGTTTTCCTTCTTTCCTTGTTTTGTGGACAAGAAGTATGTAAAAAGGGTGACCAATCCTAGTTGTTGAGCACTATATTTTTTTTATTTATTCACATAAATTCAAGCTTAAGGGAGGGTCTTAGAATATTAAAAACCCAGTCCATACTTAGGATATAATGTATTAATCACTTTTGATTAATTTCTGAGGTGTTGACTAGGTAGTTGGCCACTATTTTCATTCTTAGGATCACACTTGCCATCATTATCCACATGAGTTCACTTCGAAATATTCTGTATAAGATCCTGTCTGCTTTTAAGACTGTACAGGAATAGTAAGAGCGCTTTCCCAACTTAAATTGTTTTGTCCCAATTTTTATGCTTTTAGTGGATAAGGATAAAGCTAGTTGACTTGGTAACTGTCTTCTTTTTTTCCAACTCACCTTCCATCATTTTTATCCCCAAAAGCCACGATTTTATTTATTTTCCATCACTAATCACCTCACATGATTTCTTTTTCCAATTCATGAGCCTCCAGAGTGATTTGTAAAGTTAATTTTCCACCTTGGGGGGGTTAAATTTGCATATTTAGTAAGCCTTCTTTTGTGAGGATTTTGAATGCCTTCTTTGGATTTCAAATATCTGATGTAATTATATATTTGGAAAACCATTACATTGCCCAATTTTGGCTTATGTACTCTTATTCAATAGACTTTTATTGTGTGCATCAATTAAGTGACTTTTTTGAGTGATCTATGCAACTTTTTGCTTAACAATTTTTGTGAGGATAATGTTTGCTTAGCAAGATCAGCATGTGAATTGATTTTCACAATCGTAGATCAGATGTCTTGTTATTATAAATTGTGTGATTCTGAAAGTTTGGTCTAGAGTCACCTGCACTCGATTCCAAGTGACTTCAAATGATTATGATTGCAATCTACCCAGGATTTATATGCACCAGATCTTCATTCTATACGGGTCAGATCTATAATATTCGTTACCTAGGAGTAATACTATCAAATGGGGTTCATAGCCACTCAATTTATAATGTTCTTCATATATATATATATATATAGATATATATATATATATAGTGTGTGTGTGTGATAGTTGGAATTTGATCCATAATGTTATTAAGAGCAATGAGAATGACTTGGCCGAAGGCATAGATGCATGTGGATATGTGCAATATCCGTTCAAAATAATTGTCACGGAACCTGTCATTCACCATGATTAGATCTCAACTACCTTAAAATTGTAGATGTTCACATAGGTGAGCCTCGATTTCAGGGTTATCCCTCTATGCTCTACAAGCTAAATAAAGAGAGGGAACACAACTGATGTGAAAAAGAGGCATGATATGACACTCGTCTGATAGATCTTATCCATCCCTTCCAAGATACCAATGTTTCCATACTTGACATATCTAAATACATTCCACTCCCCTAGACACAAGAATAGGAAGATCCCCTTGTTGGTGTTAAAGTTTATAAGACAGAAAGGATGGAACACATGTGGGCATAATCATTACCTTCTCATTATTAACCATAAGATTATATAGGATTACATCACAACAATATTATTGTCCAATATTATGGGACATCAGGGTGTCCTAGTCATACTTAACCAACTAACCACTCGACTAATTAATGCACTAATGACTAGCGAGATTACAATTCTTAACACACCCCCTTAATCTCAACTGGGATAGTATTCTCAGCACTATCAATGCCTAAGTGCTTTCTTTGAAACTCAAATGCAGATGTTCCCAAATAATTGGTAAACATATCATCCAGTTGCTCCTTAGAGCCACAAAATAGAAAATTTATCTCTCCACTATTGACTAACTCGCAAATAAAGTGGTAGTCAGTGTCAATGTGTTTACTCTTTCTATGAAACACATTATGTTTGGACAATTGTATTGCAGAATTATTGTCACAATAAATATGTGTTGGTTATTTTTCCGAGTGTCCCATATCCTTCAAAAGTATTCTCATCCAAACTGCATGGCATGATGCTGTAGTTGCTGCGACATATTCTACTTCTACAGAAAACATGTTGACAATGGGTTTTTTCTAAGATGCCGATGAATTCATATTGATACCCAAATGGAAATCATAACTAGATGTGATTTTCCTTTTATCAATACTTCCTACAAAATCACTATCAGTGTACCCTGTAAAAGTACTTTTTGGGGAATGAGAGTACAAATTCCATAACCAACCGTGCCTACAACAAATCTCAGAATTATTTTTACAACTTTCCAATGAGAGTCTTTGGGAGACTCCATAAATCTATAGATCAGGCTGGCAGCATACATCAAATCAGGTCTTGTTGTAGTCAAATACATTAAACTTCCTACCAATATTTTGTAAATTGTAGAGTTCACTGCAGGTCCTTCATAATTCTTGCTTAAGTTGGTTCCTATAGCAATGGGGGTTTCTGTTGGTTTGCATTTATCCATTATGAATCTCTGTTGAATGTCTATAGCTTACTTATGATGACAGATGAAGATTCCATTTTCACTTTGCTCAAATTCCAGACCAAGGAAGTACTTCATGAGACCAAGATCAGTCATTTCAAAATCCTTTTTCATGACTGTCTTAAATTCTTCTAGCATCATATTTCCAGTATAAATCATATCATCAACATAAAGAATACAATCAAAATGCTACCTTGCTGAACTGTTTTGACATATAGAGTGGGCTCATTTCTACTCTTGATGAACCCATTGTTTATGAGGTAAGAATCAATTATGTTGTACCATGCTCCTGGAGCTTTTTTTAGACCATACAAGGCCTTTTTGAGCTTACATACTTTTTGTTCTTGAACTTTGACAGCATATCCAGGTGGCTTGTCTACATAGAATTCTTCTTCAAGTATACCATTGAGAAAGGCATATTTCACATCCATTTGATAAACAGACCATTGATTTTGAGCTTCTATTGCAAGTACACCTCTAATGGTGTCCATCCTTCCTAGGTAAAAAAAAAATCATTTTTTTATAAGCATACCTACAGAGTCATAGATTCTGTAGGCATGCTCACAATTTATTTTGTTATTTAGTTGTGATTATATCTTTTGATAAAAGATTTATTGTATGTCACAAGTGGCGTTCCAGGATTGATAATTTTGCTGGCTTATTCGAAGTGGAGGTTGTTCTCCTTGATGGAAGAAGCGGATGGTTAATAATTACATCCCCTAGCATCTCATGATGTTATCGATGGCATTGTTTTGCTGGATATAATTCAATTTGATCAGTTACACATCATCAAATTTGGTTATGATTCATGATATACATGGAAACCACCTGACAACCCCAACATATGCATCTTCTTTAAGGGCCGATACCATCTCGTTAGTTTATAATGAATTATGTTTTAAACATTGATTCGATCAATGGTTGTTACGGAAAATATCTGTTATGATTTGAATACAAGTCTTATTTGGGATAGTTGAACTAGATTCCCGCGATGACATTAAGTCGATTGTTCTAAATTTGATTATAAAAGACAGTGTTAGGGTCAAGTCTACGCAATTCGAGTAGGTGAAGAAGAGAGCTAGTATTAGGGATCAAGACCATCAAAGTGCTGAATGAATTTGTTGTCATGATATTTTATCTTTGCTTGACTGTTATGCATTGTTCAGGGAAATTGGTATCATTTTGAACTATGTTTTCAAGAATATATATTATATAACTCCTTACAGTTTCTTTTACTTTTATATTTCTTACATTTATACTTGGATATAATTTGTGTGAATGATTTATAAATACTCGAGCACACATAGTTTAATATTTGATTTATGATGTTATATTAGTCACGTTTAAATAAATTTTGTTATTTAAATTTGATTTTATGATATTTTTTTATACTGATTTACTTATTTAAATATCTTTGTTTCTTATGGATGTTTCTGAAGTTGTTAGTTATTTTAAATTTCAGATATTAAATTGTCCATAGTTAACTTGTTCTATGACATTTATATATTATAGAAAAATAAGTAATTTATATTCATTGTTATTTGGGTGTGTAAATGTAATCTTTTTAAATTAAAGGTGTTGATTTAGTTGATGATTTTTCTCAAGTTATTCTATACCTTAAATTATTTATATTACACTAGAACAATTAACATAGTATTAAATTTCTCTTGGTCAAGATAGGTATAATTAGTATAGCTAGATTTCAATTTATAGTATAGCATCTATTAAATTAGAT
This sequence comes from Larix kaempferi, assembly GCA_027924585.1. Lineage (NCBI taxonomy): Eukaryota > Viridiplantae > Streptophyta > Pinopsida > Pinales > Pinaceae > Larix > Larix kaempferi. Next base: position 897,191 of record BSBM01000522.1, read on the forward strand.
CGATTCTAAGTTAGTTAGTTAATATAAAACAAACAAAAAAATAGTTTAAAGACTCTTTCAAGAGCATAAATCTGAAGGTAGAAGGACCTTGAACCTGCAAGAATTAGCCAACATAAACATACCATGGGCTGTGTTAAGCACCTTGTATGGGATATTTCTCCTTAGTTGGTCTTAGTCAAAAAATATAGCCAACACCACTTTGCATCCTTTACTGCTTCATTAAAACATGTTGGCTAATAGGAAAATAGAGCATACTGTAGTTGCAAATCAATAACGGGAGTCTGCTCATATAACTACCTCAAACTTCCGGTTTTTTGGTTCTGTGGTGGACTGTTTGTTGAGGTTCCTTCTTGATGATGTTGTTGTACCTCCAATCTGGGCATTTTGAGTGGTAGATCTAGTGGTACTGAACTTTCTTTCTACTGAATATATGCTGAAGCATTCTAAGGATCACTCCAACATTTATCTTCAAGGAATTTTACATCTCTGCTCACCACAAAAATTTTCCTAACATGATTAAACAACTTGTAATCCTTGTGATGTTCACTGTAACTAGTCAAGACACATTTCTCATTATTCTTTTCCATTTTTTTTTCTCAATTCATGTGGTACATGTGAAAATGCTACACATACAAAAACTATGATATGTGAGACACTAATCTTAGTGCCACTCCATGCTTCTTCAGGAATATTATCTTTAACACTTACAATAGGAGATATGTTCATTATGTAAACTAAACATGCAACATCTTCAGCCCAATAATAATCTAACAATATGACAACATACTTCTGGCCATGTTCATGATGGTCCGATTCTTTCGTTCAACAACTCCATTCTACTATGGAGAGTATCTGGTAGTGAACTGATGATGGATGCCATGCTATTTATAGAACTCTGCAAAATCATGTGAACCATATTCACCTCCACTATCTGACCTGATTATTTTGATGGATTTATCAATTCCCTCATAAATCTATAGGTTTTATCAATTCCAATGGCTTACCTGCTATTGGCAATTTTTCTTCTTTGTATCTATTTTTTCGAAAATAGAAAATTTAGTTCAATATGTATTTCTAACATCTCGTTTCTTCTTGATTTGTGATAGATTCTATTGCGCGTTGTGAATTGGAATCTAAATGGATTTTTTTTTTCTTCTCAGTTTTTTCCAAGGTAAGCGAAATGAAAGCAGAGGAATATAAAGTACTTACTAGAATTGGAACAATCATCCCATCATCCATACATTACCGTCCTTGCTTCTAGGGATAACGTGATATCCATTAAAACTGGCATGTTAGTGGACGTTGATGTTTTCTAGACATTAACATAACAACAATACAATTAGTCAAGATTTTAATGGAAAGCATACCATGCGATCTTGGGTTTAGCTTTGGAATAAAGGACTGTGAATAGCCATGAGAAAATGATTCTAGAGAATTTTTCTATAAGGAGAATCAAAATCTGTGTTTTGGATCAAAAGTTATGTCAAAAATAGTAAATGCATTTTTACATGTAATAAAATCCTGCACGCGTTTTGATAATGCATGCATGTTTTGATAGCACGTGTGCATTTTGATAGCGCATGCACATTTTGATAGTGTGTGTGCATTTTGATAGGGGTGTGTGTTATTAATGTGTGTGCATTTTGATAGCATGTGTGCATTATTAACATGTGCGTGCTCCTATAAATTTAAAAAAAAGGTGGGACAACCTCTCTTCATCTACGTGGTGGATGATTTGGTTGTTTTGGTTTTAGGTTTGGATTGACAAACCTCTTGGTTCAGACTACATAAACCAAAACACCTCCATTTCTTCAGTTCCGTATTTTTCAACTATTATTCTACATTTGCTCCATGTGTTTATTTCAAATGAAACTACACAAACCTATAGAGCTATGTGTGCAGATTCTAGATATATATTTTTTGATAAATAAACTATTTTTTCTATTTTTTATTTATTTTTATTTGTACATATGTCAAATTTTCAAAAACCATAGGTCTTTTATTTTCGCTATAAGTTTTGATTGGCTCAACTATTTTGAAAATGGAAAAGAACCCACACAAGTACAAACAAATAAATACACACTAAAAAAAATATAGTTTATTGATTAGGTTAAGACCCTCATAGCGGGGCGTAATGCTTGACCTGGTCATTTAAGGGATTCGCTAACTTTATTAATTAAAAAATATATAAAATTAACATTTAAAATTTTGGAAAAACAATGTTGCACAAGAACCACATGTTATACACAACTGTATATTTTTTTTTCAAAACATTCCACCATTTTAATACCAAACACAAGGCCTAACATGAACATATGCATTATGTTTTAGAGAAAAAATAACCTACCAATCTTAAGAGAACAACTTTTTTGGGAGTTATACCTATTTTTCATACATAAAAGTTATATATTCTAGAAGGTAATCTTATTTTCTATGTTTCATCTTTTTACAATATATTCTAAAAAATATTATAGGTACCTTTAATAATTCCTTTTAATGATCAGTTTTCTATTTTTCCATAAGCCCATTGCTACTAACACGTCATAAGTGGGTATCATTACCTTGCACTAGCCCATAGACAAGTCCACATATGAGAAAGATATTATGGCCATCCTTAACGCAAACTTAACGTAGTACATGTATCTCATTGTGAGAAGTACTAGATCAAGATAGAACATCATACTTTAAAGTATTTTCTAGAACGGAGTTGTTTATCCAAAACAATGCAAAAAGGTCACTAAGATGCTTACATATGATTATGAAATATTCGATAAGAAATATAAAGAGGATGTGGAGGCTTATGGTTTTTTCTAGATAATATGAGAACGATGGCCCTCTCTTAGTTTTATCTTTACGCATACTATTAGCTTATTGAGAATTGACAAGAATGGTTGGTCAATGACTTGACTCATCCAAATACTTCAAGAGCAAGTAAAACTTTAAGGATCCATACTTATCTTAAAGTGTAGACACTATTAACACCCAAAAAGTGCTCACTAGCTCATTTCCCTATTCACATGACCCATTTGTCCACTTTTTCACCATCTGAGCCTCTGAAACCAACAAAAGGTCACCAAAAGACCTGAGTACACCCCTTTTTCCATTAAAAAAGATTATTTTTCCTAAAAAAGCATAAAAAACCCTAAAAAAGGGTCCAAATTCCCAAAAATATTAAAAAGGGAATAAAAATATTAATTTTATTCAAAAAAGGAAAAAGGAGGGAAAAGTACCTAAACCATGTTGGTCAATACCATTTGGTTTCCACAAAACCACAAATGGTATTCCCCACCACCAAAACCTATAAAAAGGTGGTAGGGGCTCCTCATTTCACATCCATCCATTATCTCATCCTCATGCTGCCGAAATCTTCCTTGAGCATTTTGGCCATTGTAAGCAACCTTGGAGAAGGAGACCTCTTGGAGCTTGGAGCTACTCATCTTGGGAGTTGCTCAACATCAACCTTCACCATTGAAGGTATTATCGCAAGCACTTGCTTGCCCCCCATTTTTCAATACAAATTCATTTCTTTAATATTTTCTTGTTCTTGTTTTTTAAATGTTTACATTATTTGCTTATATTCTTGCATAGATCCATGATTAGTTTTGTTTAGATTAGTTTCTTGTTTAATTCTATTGAAACTGCTGCTACTAGTTAGCAGGTGCCCATAGCACTAAGCCTGGTTGCAAAACCGGGCAAACAGTTTTTGGCGACTCCGCTGGGTTTGAACAATAGATCTCTAGTTTTGCTTTTAATCTTAGTTTTTTATTAGTTTTTAACCTTTAGATCCATAGATCTGCCATCTTAGACAGCAGATCCATTGCTGCTCTAAGTTTTGGCCCCATCTATTGCCATTAATAGCCCGGAATTCTCAATTTTCGGGTTCGTTTTTCGGCTTCCGTGCACGGCTTTCGCATCGCGGTTTTTAGCCTGATAGTCGCGCGGCTCATCGCGAATTTTCGACTTTTTTTCCGCGCGGTTCACCGCAGCTTCGCGGCCGGTTTCCGCGCTGCACATCGCGGCTTTGCGGTCATTTACCGCGTTGCACATCGCGACTGCGCGGCCCTTTTTCGCGCGGTTCACCGCGGCTTTGCGGCCTATTTGCGCGCTGCACATCGCGGCTTCACGGACATTTTCCGCGTTGTACATCGTGAAAGTGCGCCGAAATCCCGCGCGGTCCATCGCGACTGTGTGACAGAAACCCGCGCGATCCATCGCGGCTTTTCTGTCAAAATCCGCGCTGCTAATTTTTTCATTTGGCCATTCTGATTTAAAAAATTATTTCTTACTGTATTTTCTGCCCACATAGCACATTTTTACAGTATTAAATTCTGCATATTTTACAGCCATAGAAAAAATTTTACTATTTAAATGCACATCTAGAAGTATTTTTAAAAATTTTCAAGAAAGTGAAAGAAAGACTTATTTTGCAGTTTATCTAGGTTAAAAAAAATTTTCCTGTTTACTTCTTTAAAATCTTGCCCTTAGCAATTTCCTTGAAAAAGAAATCCATTTGTTTCTTTAAGAAGTCTATTATTTGCTTTCATGATTCAAAAGATCCTTTGTTTTTTGAGTTGATTGTGCAAAAGCGTTTACTTTCCATTTATTGAAAAAAGTCATAAATATTTGCTTTTTTATTTTCGAAAGATCCTTTATTTTTTGAAAATTTTCAGTAAAGCATTTACTTTTTTCAAGTTCAGTTTACAATACCACATGTGCACCCACTCAAACACTTATTGAACTGAGCCTTAAAACTTACCCTAATTTCAACCCACTTTTAACCCCACTTGGGGAACACTAAAATAACTTTGTAGCTAGGTAGTATTAGGGGGATAGGTGTTCCAATAACACCCCTCAGTTATTACATCTTAGACATAGAAGTTGTCCATTTAGGGAGCTAAAATATCTTAGTATTTATTGGTGCGGTCATAACTGGTTTGTGGGAAGGCCTCTCCCCTAGGAGGGTTGAAGTCGCGAGGATGGTTCCGGAAGCCTGAGTGGAATACCGAAATCCATTCAGTAACCGAAGGGCTACCATTTGCAGTTCTCGGGATATCCCTGTATTGGGATATTGAGATCAAGGACCAAACAACAGATTTACCTTTTCTCGACGCGTCATGAACGGAGTATCCTAGTAGCCTTTCTTTAGGATTGATTACCCGGTGTCCCTCCCGGTAGGGGGATATCTAGCCGTTGTCTCAACACTCATATTGTCTGACTTGGATTTCATCACCTTGCAGAGGATATCGTTTGTTGATTCACAATACTTTTAGTTAGGTGTTTGCATGATTCAACCCACCTTTGGTCTAGTTACACCTATTTTTTCTAGGAGCTGTTTGCATGTTGGTATTCTGACCATTTGCTGCATCCCTCCACTTATTGTAGCACAGCTGCTAGAATAATTGCCTTTTTTGAGGTTGATTTTTTGGCCTGAGAGCCTTCATTTTCACTCCCCTTCTTGCACCCTTGGTTGCATTAGGGTTTTGAGTTTTTTATATATATATCACCACCTGATACTTAAACAGATTTTTTACACAAAACTTATTTCTCACCATTGAGAATTTTAGACGCTCTCGTCGTCTCTAGGGCGAACTCCCAGAGTTTAGTCTACTTGGCTCTCCACGTCACCGACGCAGAGCCTTATCCCTTGATTCGACACATCGTCGGTCAACCAGACGGTCATCTGATTCTGACACGCCTCAATTCACATCTGATTCTGAGGCAGAATTCAAAAACTACGTTGTATTACCACCAACCACCATTTTGGCTGGAACACCATTTGACCCACTATTTACCAGCACCATAGGTGAGACATCCACAGACCCTTCTGCGGCGGTGCCATCCATGGCAACAACCACCACCCTGGGTATGCCCAATATGGGCAACACTCCACATTTAGGAATGCCGAACACAGGAGCACCTCCTGTTATAGGAATTCCCAACACAGGGCCATCACTTGTTATGGGTATGCCCAATATAGGGGTCACACCCCCTTTGGTTTCCACAAACCCTATCCCAGGAATCCCTACTGCTATTCCTAACCCAAGTGTAACCCATGTTGCACTTGGAGGCGCTAGCCCATACCAGACCACACCTATTGGAGGGCACATACCCTCCATACCTAGCATACCTTTAAGCGCTACTGGACCCCTACATCATACCACAATGACGAGGCATGTCCCAGTTCCAGTCACTACATCTGCTAGCTTACCGTACATGGCAAGTCTGAACCTACCAGACTTAGCTAGGCTCATTAATGACCCCATCAGACACGATCCTGCGTGGCCTCACATGCCCACCAAACTCCCCTCTGACATCCCTAAGTTTGAGGGTAAGGCAGGTGAAGACCCCCAGAACCATATCATGTCCTTCCATCTATGGTGTTCCTCCAACTCCATAGTGGATGACTCTGTCTGCCTCTAGCTTTTACAGCGCACCTTCACTGGCTCTGCAGCTAAGTGGTATATTGAGCAGCCCCATGGGACGCATGCCACCTTTACCTCCCTTGCCTCGACCTTCCTGTAGTTTTTCCAGTTACCTGTCCGCTATGATGTGGGAGTCGAGATCCTACTGTCTTGCAGACAGAACACGACCACCCACATCACTGACCACATTCATGAGTGGCGTCGACGCTGAAGCCTCTGCAAAATCGAGTTAGACGACCGTATCTTCTTAGATTGGTTTCTAAAATCCCTCCTCCCTCTCATTGCGAAGGATGTGGCATCTGAAAGACCCCAGTCTGAAGAAGAGGCCATCCTCAAAGCCCAACAGTTTGATCTCATTTACGCCCAGTCGGGTTATCTATACACCATCATACCGGATGCCCCACGATGCGACTATTCACACGGTGACGCACCGGGGGCATCTCATGCCGCAGATGGCATTATTGGCCAAATTACACCACAAGCTAAACCTTTCAGCATGGTGAGCACCATGCCTGCCCCAGACCTCTTTAGGGCTACATCCAGTTCCGGAGCGACAACTTCTTACGCTCCAACAAACCAGACACACCACATTCATGGACCCTCTTGTCCACAACATTGCTATGGCCAAGCGCCATCAACATATGTACCTCCTATGTACTATAACCAACCCGCCACACAGAACCCCATACAGTTCTCGCCACAACCATTGCAGTACCCACAGCAAGATGCACCAGCTAACCCAACACATCCAATAGCTCAGGGGTACCAACAACCCCAACAGGCAACTGGACTACTGCCAGCTCCACCTGCATATTACCCACCGCAACCTGCTCCCGCACTTGCGGCTCCCCAGAATCCCCCCAATGCTCAAGGGCATGTGTACGCACAACAACATCAGCCCCAATACCAAAATAACCAACGCAACCAGGGTGGGAAACCAAACCGCAGAAGAGGACGTAACCGTGGAAACAACCAAAACCATAACCAAGATCCACAACCTACCCATCCTTCGCAAAACAATAACGCAGCGCCTGCTCATCAGAATCCTGATCGGCCACCTAAGCAAGCCAAAAATGCTAATTTACGAACAAACCATCCTTGTTCTATTTGCGGAGTCTATGGCCACTATACCCACGCTTGCCCACATCTGGAGCGAGCTCGGCAACTATGGATAGATGACGCCCATCGTCAAGGGCAGGCGGCTCCTCAGCCGCCACCCAACCCTCCACCACCTCAGCAACAACCTTTGGTGCTACAAAACCCTTTTCCAACACAAGGAGTGGTGAACACTCAGCCGTTAGCTCCCCCACAGGGCAACGTGCCACCACAACAAATCACTTACGCCGCTCCTGATCAACCAATGTTTGATTCTGGTACCCACCACTTGCTGATGATGTCAACTGCTGATGTCAACATCCAGACACGTCGGAACCAGTACGACCCTACCTTGGAAGCCCCCCCCCGCCGATAAGGATACTAACGCTCATCCCACCGATCAGACGTTACGTATACCACCGCTTCCACTTGATGGCGCCTCTAAAGCACCTCGTTTCCCACTCCGTCGTATCAACAACAACCCCAATGCATGGCTGCATCAAATTACAACATCGTCGATGATTTAGCTCAGTCCCCTGCAACCATGTATGCGTTAGAAGTCTTGAAAAACTGTCCTACGCAGCACAAGACTTTACTTTCCGCCATTGGGGAAATTGACCCAAATGATTCGAAACTGATGACCTTTTATTTGGACCAGTCCGAACCACGTCTGCCTTCCACCATCGCAGTCCAAGTTTCTGTTTCCATTCGGAATCTTGTCATCCATCGATGTATTATTGACGAGGGTGCCTCTACATGCGTCATGTCCACATTCGTTTGGAAGAAGTTGGGATCCCCTACTCTCCAGCAATCCACCACTGCATTGCGGGCCTACGACGGCCGGTCAGTTCAACCTCAAGGTCTACTACCCAAGGTCCCCGTCCAATTGGGTGGGAAAACTGTGCTCATCGACATAGAGGTCATTAATGCCCAACTCGATTATAACCTTTTACTTGGCCGCAGTTACATGTACGCCATGAAAGCGGTTGCCTCATCCGTTTTTCGTACCATGATGTTCCCCCACGAGGGACGTGTGGTCAAAATCGACCAACTCACCTACTATGATCCCAATGCCCCTGCAGCACCCGAAAATGTTCTCCCCATGGTTGAACAACCCGCTTCTAGTGCAACTAACTCCTTTGTTTCTTCTGTGGGACCCGGAATTTACTCAGATACACCAATGACCTCTACATTCCAGGCCATTCCACCACCGTCACTGGAGACCCATGTCGCAAACCTCTATACTCTTTCACAGAATACACAAACACCCGATAGTCAACCACCATTGGTCCCTAGTCACATCGGTGTCACACCCATCCACACCATCCCCTTTCTATTTCCTCCTTCAGGTGTAGTAAGCGCCCCGGTTATGGCTACCCTTAGTCTACCCGGGTTAACATTGGGATTACCCGTGTGGTATATTTCGCCTCCCGTTCCACCGGCGACACCAAATGTCATCCTCCAACCGGTACAACCTATTGTACCACAAATCAACCTCCTCCTGGTGTCACAATCCCTTCGTCGTCAACGAAACCTCCTCCTAGTCTCAATATCCCTTCGTCATCAACAAATCCTCCTCCTCTTGTCAAACCCACTGGGGGCAGAGGTCCACAACCATACACTGCTATACCACCTCCTAAGGCAGTTAAACCCCCACCCGTATTTCGAGCTCCCCCTAAATGCTCGGTGTGTGATGAGATAGGCCATCCCACTCATCAATGCCCACAGTTACCGGCACTCCAGGAACATATGAATATGTTGGACGACGACACCAGCATCCCAGTAGTTAGACTAGAGCCACCTCCTCAACCTCACGACAGATCACTGCGCACCAACCACCCTTGTGCCATATGCAGTGTTTACGGCCACTACTCTCACCATTGTCCTGATCTCCCTGACTATAGAGCAACATTGTACGAGTTAAACAACGTCGATTTGGAGATATCTCCTCCCCTCATTGAGGAGATATACCCCCCGCCATCATCCTCGTCGGAAGAAGTCATTACAATCTATATGATTTCAACGACTTTCAAACCAGAACCCCTTGATTTATGGTCTTACTACTTCAATACTGATGAGCAAATTTTGGAGACACTCACTGCACCCGACTACCCTTGGGATGATATGCATCATCGCTCGTATTTCCTCCCGGAAACATCTACATCCACCGCATCCAACCAGCTATCAGTCGAATCGAAAGATTTCATACCCACTAAGTTCGATTGGTTAAAGGACCCCATCCCAGCACCGGATGCCTTTGAAGAGGGGAACATGTCCAACATTTCCCCCATTATACAAATAGATATTTCCACAACACCTGGGAAACCTGAGCTCATCTCGCTAGGCGCCTCTTGCACACAAGCGGAAACTCAGGCATACAAAAAGCTTTTTCAAGAATTTCGTGATATTTTTGCTTGGTCCTATACCGAAATGCCTGGTCTTGACCCAGCCATTATAGAGCACCACATTGATACATGGCCTGAGGTACCCCCTGTTCGTCAGAAACAGTGACCCATTCATCCTTCCAAAATCCCCGCTGTTAAAGCTGAGGTCGAGAAACTTCGCAAAGCAGGATTCATTTATCCTATTCCGTACACCACCTGGGTGTCGAACCCCGTTCCCATCAACAAAAAGCAAGGCACCCTTAGAGTATGCACTGAATTCTGTGATTTAAACCACGCTTGTCCAAAAGACAATTTCCCCACGCCATTCATTGACCAACTCATTGATGAGTGTGCGGGCCATGAAGTCTTATCTTTCATGGACGGGTTTTCCGGATACAACCAGATTCACATCCGTAAGGAGGATCAGTACAAGACTGCCTTCACCACCCCATGGGGCACCTTTGCCTATCGAGTCATGCCATTTGGCCTTAAACATGCTGGTGCCACTTTCCAGTGAGCCATGACCTATTGCTTTCACGACTTGGTCCATATCCTGCGAGTCTATCTTGATGACCTTACAGCTCGTTCCCGAAAACGATCAGACCACATTAACGACCTCCGGCAAGTTTTCCTGCGTTGTCGCAAATATAAAATCCGTTTGAACCCACACAAGTGTGTGTTTTGTGTTCCGACAGGCCGATTGTTGGGTTTCATTATTTCCCAAGATGAAATTACTGTTGATCCCCTAAAAGTCAAAGCCATCTTAGAACTTCCTCCTCCTCGCACGCTTCGACAGCTCCAGAGTCTACAAGGGAAATCCAATTTCCTTAGGCGCTTCGTTCCTGATTACACCACCAAAGTCCACGGTTTCTTACGCTTACTTCGTACCCACATACCCTTTGTTTGGGATGAGAAAGCAGACACGGCATTCGAAGCCCTCAAGAAAGCCCTCACACAAGCTCCCTTGATATCCCCACCGGATTTCTCTAAAGACTTCACCCTTTATGTCTCGGCATCTGAATATGCTGTGTCCGGAGTTTTGGTCCAAGAAGATGCCTCTCACCAAGAGCATGTAATTTATTACGTCAGCCAGACCTTGTCTGGCCCACCCCTACGTTACCCATACGAGGAAATATTAGCCCTAGCTGTAGTCTTTTCCGTACAGAAATTGCGACACTACATTCTACTCAGTCATACCACGGTTGTGGCCGACTCCAACCCTATGGTCTATCTCCTAACCCGGCGGCTCCTACAAGGTCATGTTGCTAAATGGGTCATTATCCTCCAGGAATATGACCTTACTTTCAGAACTCCTAAAATTACCAAAGCCCTCGCGCTTGCTCACCTCATCAACGACCTCCCATCCTCTTCGTCATCACCCGCTATCCAAACAGATCTGATTGACGAACAAATCTTAATCATCTCGTCTGACGACCCATGGTACGGAGACATTTTGATTTACCTCCGCACGCAAAAATTTTGACCACACATCGATCGTGACGGACGCCGTCGGATACGACACCATGGACCTCGATACCTCTTGTTAGGGGATGTACTTTATCGACGCGGCGTTGATACCATCCTACGCCGATGCCTCTCCCACAGTGAGGCAGAACAAGACCTCAATGATTGTCATAGCGGTGCTTGCGGAGGCCATTTCTTCGGCATGGCCATTGCCCAGAAGATTATTCGAGCAGGTTACTTTTGGCCATCATTGTTTACTGATTGCATCACCGCAGTCAAGCATTGCCAGAACTGCCAACTCTTTGCCCCCAAAGCAAGAACCCCCCCCCCTCCCCCCTTCATCCAGTCATCACTGTTGGACCATTCTGCAAATGGGCCATCGACTTCCTCGACTGCAACCCCACGTCAGCCGGCGGTCACAAACACATCGTTGTGGCCATAGATTATTTCACCAAGTGGGCAGAAGCCATGCCGACTTACAATTACAAGGCCGACACTGCAGCACGGTTTTTCTTCAACCATGTTATCACTCGTTTCGGAGTGCTGAAGCAACTAGTCTCTGACCACGGCTCTCACTTCGAAGATGCCATCTGGAAAGAATTATCAACCATGTTGAAATTTGAACACCATTTCTCTTCCGCCTACTATCCCCAAGGAAATGGCCAAGTCGAAGCGATCAATAAAATTTTGAAGACCATCCTCCAACGTACGGTAGACAAACACAAATCCAATTGGCACCACATGCTTTTCCCGACACTATGGGCCTACCGCACCTCAACCAAAACCGCCACCAGTTTTACCCCTTTCCATTTAGTTCACGGTGTCGAATCCGTTCTCCCTATCGAGTGCCAGATTCCAGCTCTACATATCGCCATTGAACTCCTACTGGACACTTCCCCCATTGAGCAACGTTTACTACTCCTAGAGCAAGCCGATGAAGATCGGTGCACAGCCATTCAAAACATGGAAGCAGCCAAAAAACGATCCAAACTAATTTACGACAAACACGTCCACCCAAGAACCTTTTCTGAGGGAGACCTTGTCCTCGCTTACGATCAAGCTCATGATAAAACCGGCAAGGGAAAGTTTGTATCTATGTGGCAAGGCCCCTGCATTGTACACACCTGCCTCGGGCAGGGGGCATACATTCTGACCGATTCAGAAGGCAATCCTCTACGCAACCCACGCAACGGGTTGTACCTTAAATGATTTTACCCATAGAAAATCTGATGGACACCACCGTCCATTCTAGTATAGGCTTACTTTCTTTTTTCACAAAAAATCAAAAACCTAAATATTTGTTTTTCTCTGCATGACCACAGATGGATCCTCTTCCACTCTGCTATGTTGGTTTCGCTGATGGTGCAAGCCGTTGGTCTCCCAATCTCGCCTCCGCAGCTTGGGTAATATACTCCCCTTCACATGAGTTAATCCACATTGACAGAGTATGTTTAGGTGCCGCCACCAATAACCAAGCTGAATATGATGCCGTGTCCGGTCTCCTTGCCGCAGCTCTCCAAATGAGCATCTGTCACCTCAACATTTTCTTGGACTCACAGCTCCTAGTTTCCCAGCTCAACAATGATTACCAGGTACGCGATCCCTATCTTTTCAGAAAATTCCTGCGCACTAAACAAATGGTTAGACAATTTGAATCCATTTCGTTCACACATGTCCCAAGACACCTCAATAGTGTAGCAGACCATATGGCCAACAATGTCCTCGACTGGCACACCAATCACATCATGTCATAACCATAATGTGCATCCACGTGCATAACATGTGTCTCCACAGGCATATCCATAAACAGAATGCATCCACGTGCATAACATGTGCCTCCACGGGCATATATAAATACCAAATACTGCATCCACGTGCATAACATGTGCCTCCACGGGCATATACAAAAGACAAATGTGAATCCACGTACATACATGACAATATATCCAAATATATATACATATATATATATATAAACCATAATAGTCAACATGTCATAGGTGCCCTCAGCACCCGATATCGAAAAATACATCAATCGTACAAAAAATGCTTCCCCATATGCTCATCAGCATTTGGGGGCAGATACAATATCATCTACTCATCAGGATCCCTAGGCTCCTCCAGCTCCTCCTCCGCTGGCCCCGCCGGGTCATGACGAGCCCGAACTCTCCGCTCTGCCGGCCTCACTGGATCATCCCGTAGACGGATCCTCATCTCAGCCGGCCCTGTCGGGACATCCCGAGCACCACCCCTATGCTCTGCCACAGACACCGTTGTCCTCAACAAGAGCGACCACCACTTAGGCGGCGCACCGAAGCAACCCTCCAAGATATCCCAATCCAGGTCTCTCCAACCATCCTCGGGGAGTCCAGCTAGAATCCTGTCGAAGGTCTGTCTAACACCCTCTATGGCGTCATCTCGAGGGCCAACCCCTCGCCCACGAGCCGCAAATCCTCCACCACGTGGAGGTGGTACCACTGCAGGTGGATGGGCGACCACCATCGCCCGCCCCTGACGAGCCACATAGTCGGCCGGTGGCACTGGACCCACATCTGCACAAAGCAATTAATCCATCATATACTATCCAACTATAATCATCGATGATAAATCAAACAACATATCATATAGTATAACATAAAACACAAAACATACCGTCTAAACTCCAGGCCTGTCCTGGGGCACGAGGCATCTCTGGGTCGCCTCGATAGTCCATGCCGGCATAGGGGTAGTCCTCCATCAGCAGGGGCATCTGCTCCCATTGCTCATAAAAATCCTCCGTGAAGAAACCACGGACACCACCGCCGCCACGAGGCATCATCTGCCCCCATTGCATCATGCGAGGCTCACTCACTAGACCAGCACGAATGGGTACCCGTGGCCGCAAGGTCGACACCCGATCAAAGAAAAAACAACATAGGAAGGAGGCATAACAAAACTCTCCTCCCTCTCGACTGGCCTTGTCCAGATCTCTCCGGACACCAGCAAGAAACATCTGCCCCCAGGCATAATAAGTCCCCCGAAGAACGGAGTCCACCAACATTGTTTGTCCCCCAGACAAACGATGTGGCACAGCAGCACCCAATATCCGTAGAACACATGCCCCAACAGCTCGCATATCCCACTCACGCAGGGATCGCAGACTAATAGAGTTGTTCTGCAAAACAGCATCACCAACACAGAAAGTCTGTAACAAGTCCTCCATATCTACACCCGGCGGGATCCTCGGCAAGAGATCGCCCACCTCACCCAAACGAGGCAACCCAGTCAGAAAATAGACATCCGTGAGGGTGATCTCCAACCTCTCACCCCCAATAATAAATGCACCCTCTGCCGGCACCCACCAACTCACCAGCTTGTTCAGGAGCCGTCTCACTGAACGAATAGGTGGGATCTGAGCGAACTTCAAAAGTTCGCTCACAGCCAGAGTCTGTCGCACCCCCAGATCAGTCTGAATCCTCTCCATAAGATCACCATCGATCTACCACTCTCACCATGAGGACAATGGTCTCCTCAACATCCTGCCAGAAAACAGAAGAAATTTTTAGCCCTAGCACAAAAATTTTTGAAAAAATCCCATCGCGGCTTTTCCACCAAAAGCCGCGATGATTTATATAGTTTCTAGTAAATTTTGGTGATTTTTAGAGTAAAATATTTTTGTACTATATAATTTAGGTGATTATTTTTTTAGAGAAAATGGAAATTTGTGAATTGTTTTTTGGAAAAAGATGGAAGATTAGCCCATGGAAAAATTTGGTTGCTAGAATTTTACCTATTTAGAAAGACCCAAATCACAGGCTATACTTAGTAGCAAGACACTGTGTGATATAAACAATGCATTTTGCTAGTGTCGACTTCCACCTTAAAACAAAGAGTGTTAGAGGAGTTGCATTCATCTCACATGATAAGTTAGTCTAGATTTCACAAGACATATCAATGAGTGAATGCTTTTGCTTTTGGGAAGGCATGAAAAAGTGTATTTGTACCCTTATCATGGAATGTGATGTTTTCTAAAGGAATAAAGATGCGATAGTAAAGAATCCAAGGGCATTGTAGCCATTATCAATCCCAACCATTATTTGAAGATATATTTTCAAGTTTTTTAAAATGGGCCTCCCTAAAACCGACAATAAATAGGTTATCGCAATGGTAGTTGACCACATTTCCAAATATTTTCATTTTGTGTCTTACTGTACATCCCTTTACACCTTCCATAGTTTCTATCTTTCATTGCTAATATATTTAAGTTACATGCAGGCATTCTCACTTCCATTGTCTTGGATGGTGATCCCACATTCACTACCAAATTTTGGCAATATTTGTTTAAACTACAAGGAACATAATTGAAAAGGAGAACAAATTATTATTCCAAAATCGGGGATCAAATAGAAGTGTTCAATAATTACTCAGAAACCTATTTGCAATGCTTTTCCTTAGACACACAAAACCCCTTGCAAGATGATGGTGCAATATTATTTATCATGAAGCTAACAAACTGCCACCATATGAATATATTTTCCAGGCACATACAAGGTTGAAGAAGTGGATCACAATCTAATCTTAGCTCAAAACAAAATAATTTAATAAGATGATTATTATCACAATGAGACTTTTCTACAGAAGGGGATAGTGTGTTTCTTCGTCTTCAACCCTTTAAGAAAACCTTTATCAAAGACAAACCATGGAACCTATCAAAGCATTCAGTGCATTAGATTACCTACATAAAAATTAACTCTTCCAACCCACTCCAAATCCATCCAATGTTTCATATACCCAATTTGAAATAGTAAATCATGTCAAATTGTTCAATTCGGATTGACCTGCAAGAAATTAGTGATGAAGAATCAATTTAGCTTGGACTAGAATTAAAACTGACTAATAGAGAGAAACTAACTATGCTAATGCATTGTTTGGGATGTTCCGATCCAATGGAAGGATATGCAACCAAAACATGCCAATTGATAACTCTCTACAATGTTATAGGAGTTTTTACACTTCCAACCTTGAGGTTATAACTTCTTTTGAAAGAGAGGGTATGTTGGGTTCCTACTCTAACTGCCCTACTTTAAGGTACCTAAGATTTAGTCAATTAATATGTGAGACTATCTTATTTGAATAAGACCCATTCAATATTCAGTGAATGGTTACTTATAAAAAGGTTATGAAATGCATAACTCTAAATGGTTGATATTGATTAATAATAGAACCCCAAATAGTTAAAGGTTTGTTAATGAGAAATTGTTTAAATAACTCTAGAAGAGTATATAATGTTTTTGTTATTGTAATGGAATTCTTTTCATCTTCGAGTTAACTCTTGAAGACGATTTTGGAAATCTTTAATTTAAAAAGGGTTATATTCTATGAACTTAATCTATTTTGTTTTGTATTTGTTCATTTAATTTTTCTAATTTTAGCTTTGTTCTACTATTTTTACTAATGAAATGCATTACAAGTTTCATAAAAATGCATCCATTTACTACTATATAATTTAAATATAAAATGTTGAAAATGCACATTTTGACACTTTTTGATTGAAAAAACAATGGAGTTAGCATGTATTTAAAGTTTAAATTAATTTTAATATTTAAAACGATGAAAACCACATAGCAATACACACGTAATAATTTAAACCGAATTTTAACCTTGGTTTAGCGACACTTACAAAGCTCTTTGAAGGATGTATGTAGGTGACATATCCACTCAGCTTTGACATACATGTCAAAGTTATTCACTCATTACCAAATTTAGTAGACGTTGTAATTTGAAATGGAAAAAGGAAAGAAGAAACCATCTCGAATTACATACTAGGTATATTAATTAATTATTTCTTTGAATATATACAAAATCATTCACCTCTCGACCTCTCGATCATCGCACCTTTGCATTTGATAGCGCATGCACGTTCCTACAAATTCAAAAAAGGTGGGATAATCTCTCTTCATCTACGCGGTGGATGAGTTGGTTGTTTTGGTTATAGGTTTGGACTTATAAGTCTTTTGGTTTGGACTACATAAACCAAATTACATGTACTTTTTTAGTTCTCTATTTTTCAACAACGATTCTACATATATTCCAAGTGTTCATTTCGAATAAAAATTCACACACTTATATAGATGTGTGTGTAAATTCTATATATATATATATGTATAGTATAGATAAAATATTGTTTTCTATTATTTATTTATTTTTATTTGTACATATGTCAAATTTTTAAAATACATAGGTCTTTTATTTCTGCTATAACTTTTGATTGACTCAACTATTTTGAAAACGTAAAAGAACTCGCACAAATACAAACAAATACCTATGCAATAAAAAAACATAATTGATTGATTAGGTTAAGGCCTTCATAGTGGACCTAACACTTGACCTAGTCATTTCAGGGCTTCACTGACTTTATTAATTAAAAATATATAAAATTAACATTAACATTTTTGGAAAAATAATGTTGCACAAGAGCCACATGTTATCTACAACTGTATATTTTTTTTTCATAAAATTCCACCATTTACATACCAAACCCGATGCATAACACAAACATATGCATTATGTTTTAGAGAAAAAATAACATACCAATATTAGAAGAACACCGTTTTTGGGAGTTATACCTATTTTCTATAAATAAAAGTTATATATATTCTATGTGATTGTTAAGTTTCATCTTTTTACAACATATTCTAAAAATTTGTGTAGGTACCTCTAAGAATTCTTTTTAATGATCATATTTTTTTTCTATAAGTCCATTGCAACTAACACATCATAAGTGGGTATCATTACCTTGCACCAGCCAATAGACAAGTCCACATATGAGAAAGAGATGATGGTCATCCTTCATGCAAATTGTACCTAATACATGTATCACATTGGGAGAAGTACTAGATCAAGATAGAACATCATACTTTAAAGTATTTTCTAGAACAAAGGTTGTTTCTTCAAAACAATGCAAATAGGTCACTAAGATGGTTATGTATGATTTTGAAATATTCGATAAGAAACATAAAGAGGATGTGGAGGCTTATGCTTTGTCTAGATAATATGAGAAGGATGGTCCTCTCTTAGTTTTATATTTACGTGCATACTCTTATCTTATTGAGAATTGACAAGAATGGTTGGTCAATGACTTGATTCCTCCGAAGATTTCAAGAGCAAGGAAAATTTTAAGGATCCATACTTATCTTAAAGAGTAGACAACTTGGCGAATCCTACTAATTCTTAAAATTCCAAATATAAAAATTTTAGCAATATTTTTGTAAAAATATTATTTAATTTCTAATGATTTATATAGTTCATAGTAAATTTTGGTGATTTTAAGAGTAAAATATTTTTATACTATATAATTTAGGTGATTATTTTCTAGAGAAAATGGTAATTTGTGAATCTTTTTTTAAAGAAAAATGGAAGATTATCCCATGGAAAAAATTTGACTACTAGAATTTTACCTATTTAGAAAGACCCAAATCACGGGCTATACTTAGTATCAAGATATTGTGCAGTATAAACAATGCATTTTTCTAGTGTCAACTTCCACCATAAAACAAAGAGTGTTAGAGGAGTTGCATTCATCTCACATGATAGGTCACTATGGATTTCACAAGACATATCAATTAGATGAATGCTCTTGCTTTTGGGAAGGCATGAAAAAGGACATTTGTACTCTTATTATTGAATGTGAGTTTTTCTAATGGAATAAGGGTGTGATGGTGAAAACTCCAAGGACATTGTACACCTATTATCAATCCCAAGCACTATTTGAATATATATTTTCAAGGTTTTTAAAACGGGCCTCCCTAAAACTAGTTTACACCTTCCACATTTGCCATCTTTCATTGATCATATATATTTAAGTTACATGTACACATGCCCACTTCCATTGTCTTGGATGGTGATCCCACATTCACTACCAAATTTTGGCAATATTTGTTTAAACTACAAGGAACATAATTGAAAAGGAGAACAACTTCTTGTTCCCAAATCAGAGATCAAATAGAAGTGGTCAATAAGTGGTTAGAAACCTATTTGCACAATGCGTTTCCTCAGACACACAACGCCCCTTGTAAGATGGTGGTGTAATACTATTGATCATGATGAGCTAACAAAATGCCACCATATGAATATATTTTCCAAGCACATACAAAGTTCAAGAAGCGGATTACAATGTAATATTGGCTCAAAACAAAATGATGGAATAAGATTATTAGTATCACCATGACCAATTTTTTTATAGAAGGGGATAGAGTGTGTCTTGGTCTTCAACCCTATAAGCAAACTTTTCTCAAAGACAAAGGCCATCATAAGATAGCACCAAACTTTTGTGGAACTTATGCACCAAACTTTTGTGGAACTTATCCTTCGGTGCATTACACAAGCTTCCTACAAATTAACTCTTCCAACCCACTCCAAGATTCATCCAATGTTTCATATACCCAATTTGAAGTAGGAAAAAAGCCCATATTTATAGGAAAAATATATTTAAAAATTGTATAAACTGTATCTATTCCTATACTTGACTCTCTACAAATATTTTAAAGTCAAAACTGATTACTAACTATGAAAATGTTGACGTCAACACGAAAATGAAATTTTCAAAAAAATAGGAAAAATTATTACCCAACTTCATGTTTTCACCCCTTATTGTTGAAGGATCAATTCAACTCCGACTAGAACAACCGAAATATGTCAATTGAGAACCCTTTACATTTTTATCTAAGTAGTTTCCACATCTTCAACCTTGAGATCATAGTTTCTTTTAAAAGGAAGGACATATTTTGAATCACACACTAACCTCCCTACTTTGAAATACTTAAGATTTAATCAATTAATGTATGAGCTCATTTTCTTTGAATAAGACCCATTAAATATTATTTAGTTTGTGGCTTTTTAATACAAAAGAGCCCTCATTATGAAAAGAGTCTTCATTATGAAATAAGAACCCCTAAATGGTTATTACTAAAAACCACAAATGAAAAACTTTTATAGCTAGACGACTATGGAATATTTCATGAAAGTTGTTACTCTGTTAAAGCTATATTCACGAAGGTAGTTCTTGAAGAAGATTTTGGAAATCTTTAATATCAAGGTTATATTCTATGAACTTAATCTATTTTGTCTTGTATTTGCTCATTTAATTTCTCTAATTTTAGTTTCGATTGTGTACTATTTTTACTCATTAAATACATTACATAGGTCAAAATTATGGATGCTCGTAATACAATAAATATAAATCTGATGAAAATGCTATTCCAACAGGCACATAAATACAGACATGTTAATTTAATAAAATGCTGATGTATTTAAAGTTTAAATCAGTTTTAATATTTAAAATTATGAAAGCCACATAAAACAGACATCGTAATAATTTAATTCGGATTTTAACCTTGAGTTATCCATACTTACAAAACAAAGGATGAATAAAAGCAGTATACACATATGACGATATTTACTCTCAATATGCAGGATGTAATATATACACGATGTATATTATATATATATGGGCACTGTGCATATGATGATGTATATTATACAATATACACCTATTGTAAGTTGCGTATGAAGTACATAATACTCGCCCCACTTTTACATCACATTTCGTCCATCCATGCGCTCTGCAGGTCACATATCCACTCAGCTCTAAAATACATATCAAACTTATTCACTCATTCCCAAATTTAGTAGACGCTGTACTTTGAAATGTAAAAGTAAAGAAGAAACCATCTTGAATTACATACTTGGTAGATTCACCCATTATTCCGTTGAATATATACAGAATCGTTCACCTCTGGATCATCGCACCTCTACATCAACCTCTCGCTGGGCACAAAATTGACGTCGAATCCGCGCTCCTCCGCCGCTGCGCCGATCCGGATGCCTCTTTTCTGGCGGCTGCGTACAGCCTCGCCGCCAAGGTCAGCAAATTCTCGGCAGGCTCGAGGGCTGAGAGCGGCAGGAGAAAGTAGAGCTCGCCTAGCCGGAGCTCCTCCTCGGGCTGCAACAGCGGGCAGATGGCGCCATACAGATCACGCGAGATGCAGATGAAATGGCGCGGGTGGTTTTGCAGCATTTGCTTGGCGCTAACCGGCACCGGAAACGCGTCCACCTCTCCGTTAAGGTGGACGACCCTGATAACGTCCGGGCTCACCGACTCCTTCCACCGCGCGCACGAGGCCATGGATCCCATAATTTTGAAAAAAACGCAGTTTCCGAGGTGGGCGCAGGGTTACAAACATCGAATGCCGCAAAAAAATGGAGGCCAACAGCCCTGGAAATGTTTTGTGAATGATCGCCGGAAAAAGAAGGAAAAGAGGATGCAGACTAAACGGCAATGGCTGTTCGCCCACTGCCATACGAGATACTGCTACATGGAAAACATAGTCTGGCATAAGGTCCACCCATGGCGTGTCCTATTTTATTTGAGCATAATAAATTGTAACAAAAATTTTGAGAAGTTTTTAGTATTTTGATTTTCTATTTAACAAGAAATCAAATTGATGTAAAAGATTTATTTTAATTTTATCATAAAAGAAAACGAAACGTAATCGTGACGTACTTTCAAAGCTTTTGGAAATTTTGATATTTTGATTTAACTGCGCATCAAATTGATGTATGCCATTTACCAAATTGACGTAGGAGATTTTATAAATTTTAATATTTATTTTTTTTAAATTTAAAACCATAACAAAATCATAAACTTAAAACGTTTTAAAATATGTTTGAAATTTTAATTTTTTTATTTAACAAAATACTAAATGAATGTGAGGTTGACCGAATTGATGTACTGGGTCTAAAGGATCCAAAATCTTCTAATATCTAACCTCTCTAAATTTAAATGTATAACAAAATCCACATAAGTACTAGACGTTGAGTGAAAATAAGTTAACGTAAGTAGTCGACGTTGTGTGACAACATGAAAATAAGTTAACGTAACTACTCAACTTTGAGTGAAAATAAGTTGGAACGGAAGAATATCTTTTCATACTAAGCGATCCACGTTGAATAATTTTTGAAAATTTAAAATCATAACAAAATAATATATATAAAATGTTTTTTAAAATATTTTGAAAATTTATTTTATTTTATTGTATTTTCATAGGTGTTTATATCTTTAAAATTTAGGGTGGACTATCTTCTATGCTTTTTCCTAGATTAAAGGAGGATGAGACAAGTGTAATGTCATATTGATTTTATGAACATTGTTCAAAATTCAAAATAAACAATTAAAAAAAAAGAAATATAAAAAATAACTAGTAGTTGATGCATAGATAACTCAACTCATACATAGATAATAGGTAGTGACAAACAATTTGGCACGATTGAGGAATCTTAGTAAGGAAACTATGTTTTAATGGCTATTTTGATTGTAGAAACATATTCAACACCATCAAAATCCCCTAAGACACCCAAATTTCAAAGTTTGAAAGTTGTAACAAAGATTTTAAAAATTTATGCATAAACAGATAATTATAATTAAACATAAAAAATAAACAAAACATAACTTTTTCACGACACTTAACTTTTAAATGAGTGTACTAGTCTCTAACCTCTCTAAATTTAAATGTATAATACAATACAAAATAAATATAATATACTTAACCATTAAATTCAAACGGTAAGCATCTCCGTCAGCAAATACTCGAGGTTGAGTGAAAATAAGTTAACTTAACTGCTCTACGTTGAGTGACAACATGAAAATAAGTTAACCTAAGTACTCAATGTAGAATATATTTTTCTTACTCAGCAACCCACTTTGACTTTAGTATGTCCTTACTTTGGTTTTGTGAGTGGGGCATTTCCAATGATCATTTCTCTTCAATTTTCTAAGTGCAGCATCATTTCACCAGCATTTCAAAATTTTTACTACATTTTCCCCTTCATTTCCTGCGTTCTCACTCGTCTTTCATGTTTAAGCTTCGTGAGTAGCTTATCAGCACCATTTATAGAAAGCATGAAGAGAGAGACAACACATGGTAACAATTTATATAAAGCATGAACACATGGAGGTAGAGCCAAGACATGGTAAATTATTTAGAGAAAGCATGGAGGCAAAGAGAAGGTATGGTAAATAATTTATAAAAATTATGGAAGAAATGATAAGAGAAGGTTAAACGCATAGTTGTATAATATGAGTATGAATATTGATACGAATACAATAATATAATTATATATGTAAGTGTAATATATGGCAAGTAGTTATTAATAATTATTTTAATAAGAAAGTATGCAATTAAAAGAGTTTAAATAAGTAATGTTCATTTTTTTTTTAAATTGGTTTTGATTATCCAATGAGTATCCAATTTATTCGGAATTTCCATACGCAAAATGTCAATATGGCTCAATTATGCTACTATGGTTAAAAATAAACAAAGAATTCTCAAATAAAATTGCAACTACAACTTCTACTTTTGAAGGTATGCAAATAGTAAACCCCACTAATAAAAAGATTGAAGTGGTGTGTTTTCCCACGAATAAAAAGGTCCAAGTGCTCTGCTTTTTTCTAAACGGTCTTGAGAAGTGGAATGGTGTAAAATAATAAGTTCAAATTTTACTAATTCCATGAATTTTTAGTTTTGGTGTAATGTGCAAAGTATTCTTTTTATTAATCCTTTGTTTAATAAAAGAAATTTGGACCCCTCTTGGGTTGGCAGGTGCGGGAGGAGTCCTTTTTGACTCCGATGGAAACAAAAAGAAAGACTATGCATGAGGAATTGGCAGGAGGACTAATAATGAGGTGGAATGGCTCGCTTTGATCAAAGGTATGAAAATTGCCAGGAATGATGATGTCAAGGATCTAGTGGCTTTCAGAGACTCCATGCTGGTAATTAGGGAAGCCAGATCTTTGGCTAACAATCGCAGGAAACCAGTCTCCAAACTTCAGCATCTCTTCACCTACGTGGCTAAGGAATTTAACTCTATCTCCCTTATCCACATCTTGAGAAACAACAATAAGGAAGAAGACATCATGGAAAACATCGGTGCTGGTTTGGATTGTGGTTTGGCGACCATTAATTGTTTTAACCTTGTCATTAATTGGGTCCCTTATCCCCCTCTCTGGTTTGCTAATGATTCCCTTGTTCCTTATGATCTCTCTCACGATTGGGGTTCTTATTTTTCACCCCTCAAACTATATATTCAAACAAAATTTGTTTTGGAGTAATAGCAAGATTGCCTTGGGATCCCCCTCCCCACCTCGATCCTCTCTCGCATCCTCCCGCCACACTTGGTGCCCTCATCCTCCCGATCCCACCTGTATCGCATGCGTGCATTCAATTGCACCACCCACCAACCTGCCTTATTTCATGCCCCAGGGTGGTATGCTCGACACATTGCAAGTTCACTTTGTTGGGAATTGGGTTTGTCTGGTTTTTCAGAAGTTATTCGTCGTTATTTGGGTTTGAAATTTGGGTCCTCCCTGGTTCATTATGGAGGATAAACAGAATACTGGTCTGAACCTCTCTTCGCAGTAGTGTCGTCGCTATAGGAAGCATCTATAGGTCAATACAGGGGGGGTTGGAATGAAGCGTTATCTTTCATCCTTCGACGTAGTTCATGGGCAGGGGAATGGTGGTTCTGGGCAAGCTCGAGGTGGTGCATATTTCCTTCATGGTCTCTCCAGGGTTGAAGAGCCTGGTAATGGTATAAATTGGGTACCTCTTGAGTTAGGAACCGGCCAAAGCATGGGTGGTGCAGTGCAACATTCAACTCATGGACACTCCAATGAGCATGGAAATGGAAAAAGTTGGACACCTCTTGATTTGGGCACCAACCAGAGCATGGGTGATGTAGTGCAGCATTCTTCTCATGGACATTCCAGTGAACCTGGAAACGAAAAGAATTGGACTTCCCCGCAAGATTGGATAGTGGGTTTATCAATTTGGAGTCCCCACATGGACAAGACAGTCCTTCTTCTGAGGTCCTATCTCTCTTGCTAGAGCCGGAAAGCCAGGTTCATTGGCTCAGGGGAGAAAACTCTGACCAGAAAAAGATATATCACATCTCTCCACCTTCGTCCAGATCTCAACTTCTGAAGTCCGTAATGGTTTCATCAAATTGAAAGAGTACTTCGATGTGCTAGTTGGAAAATTGGAAAATGGTTGTCCCAGTTCAGTTGATATCATCACCCAGATTAATTCTTTGCACAACAGCTTGAGATTGGTTGAAGCTACACTCGATGGCATGAGGTCTGATCTTAGTGTTAGTTTTTCATAATTTAATTCAATAGATCTAGGATATTAACTAAAAGAACAACATGTACAACATATCAAGCATAAGAGACAAGAGACAAGAGACACAAAACATTTCACCGGGGAAAACCAAGAAGGTGTAAAACCCCACAACTTCCTTAGAGATAGAATAAGCATTAATACAAGGATCACCATGATCAAACCCAATAGATAGAAATATTCATCAGCATGCTCCTCCTCCACTTGTGCGCAC
Organism: Larix kaempferi; assembly: GCA_027924585.1. Classification (NCBI taxonomy): domain Eukaryota; kingdom Viridiplantae; phylum Streptophyta; class Pinopsida; order Pinales; family Pinaceae; genus Larix; species Larix kaempferi. The sequence continues at coordinate 922,980 of BSBM01000522.1, forward strand.
TCCTCCTCTCTCTCACTAATGCAAAGTGAGTGAATAATAGAATGTGTAAAATGAGAGAGACACACTCTCTATTTATACACTAACTTTCACTTGACCTTTACTCAACTAGGTCAGCCCCAACTTAATCACTTAACATAATACTAACTAGGACGACCCCACTAGGGTGGTCTAGTAACCCTTTAACCCACATGACTCATACAGAGCCGACCCCATCAAGGTGGTCTAATAACCCATCAAGTATAAGTTACGACACTTACAATATAACTTGCGACACTTGCAAGTACAACTGACGACACTTCCAATCGGAGGAATAATGCATCTCATTGGGGATACAATAAAGTACAAATACAATATCCAAGTGAATATCTTCTGAAGTTACAAATACATCAACACTCCCTCTTAACTAGGAAGGTATTCTCTTGACACAAGTCATCAATGCATATAGGAACAAGTCTTCAATTCTGGAGCTTGATCATTGTCACTGGATCATGGAGCATCATCATCATCACTGCTGCTATACTTGACATATCAATCACTGGTGCTATCTCTCAATTCTTCTCATCATGGGAAGTTCTACAGAGCCAGCCCTTTTTCATGTTGGATGTAGGCCTAGCTTCCATGTAGGTCTTCATCATCTCTGCGAGCAAGCCATCAAGTAGGTACACCTCAGGACTGATTACACTGCCTCTGCAAAACCTGCAAGATCTCCCAGGACTGATTATATGCCACTGCAAAACCTGCATAACCTAGTGTCACCTCATCGTCTTCAGATCACCTCATAGTCCATGGAGCACAACCCAGATGCACATCACACAGCACTTACATACACCGGCATGGGAGGACCTACCTACCACCATCCGGGAAGGGCTCAGCACTTACATCACGACCATGGGAGGACACACCTACCACCATGTCGGAAAGGCGCAACACTTACATCAACGACCATGGGAGGACACACCTGCCACCATGTTGGAAAGGCTCAACACTTACATCAACGAACATGGGAGGACACACCTGCCACCATGTCGAAAAGGCTTGGAAATTACATCAATGACCATGGGAGGACACACCTGCCACCATGTTGGAAAAGCCACGTCCAGCCCTTACATGTCACCATGGGAGGACATACCTACCACCATGTGAGAATGGCCCAACCCTTACATCTGCACCATGGGAGGACATACCTACCACTATGTGAGAATGGTCCCAGCCCTTATATCTGCACCATAGGAGGACATACCTACCACTATGTGAGAATGGCTCCAACCCTTACATCTGCACCATAGGAGGACCTACCTACCACTATCTGACAATGGATCATGTGCATCTGTTCCTCCAGACTCATCACTTCCCTTTGGAGGGAATCTCGATATGAAGTACACCAAGTCTCTCTCTGAAGTATTCAAACTTTACTCTGGCCAGCGGCTTGGTCAACACATCAGATATCTGCTCGTCCGTCACAACATACAGGAGCTTCACTACTCCTCTCTGCACCATATCCCTAATATAGTGATACTTGATCTCAATGTGCTTTGACTTTTCATGGAACACTGGTTTCTCAGACAACTTCACACAACTCTAGTTGTCGCAATCTATACAAGTAGCATCCAACTAGAGATCAAACAAATAATACAATAGCTTCCTAAGCCATACTACCTCACAACTAGCTGAACAAGCTGTGACATACTCTGCTTCAACTGTACTTAGTGCTACATAGGACTGCTTCCTGCTAAACCAAGAGATCACACCTGATCCCATACTAAAGCAGCACCCCGAAGTGCTCTTCCTATCTGCAGCACTACCTGCCCAATCTGAATCAACATAACACTCCAAGTTAAACTTTTTATTCGCATCATACTTGAGCCCATAATCAATCGTACCCTTCATGTACCTTAGAATATGCCTTACAGCAATCAGGTGAACATGTCTAGGATCTGTCAGAAACTGGCTCAAGGTGTTCACCGTAAAGCAAATATCTGGTCTCGTGTTCATCAGGTACATCAAGAACCCAATCATCTGATGATACACCGTGACATCAACCGACTCTGATGAAGCATCACTCAATAGCTTCAGGTTCGATGCCATATGTGTGGCCATGGCCTTGCAGTCCATCATCCTGAACCGCTCCAAGATCTCTATTGCATACTTCCCTTGTCCAAGTTAGATTCCATCTGCACTCTGCCACACCTCCATACCTAGAAAGTAATGCATCATACCCAAGTCCTTCATCTCGAACTCGACATCAAGCTTCCTCTTCGTATCGCCAATCAATATATCTTCACCTGTCATAAACAAGTCATCCACATACAATAGGAGTATCAAAAGATTGCCTTTCCTCAACCTTGTAGTAAAGGTTGGAATCCTCTTTACCCTTGGTAAATCCCTAACTAGATAGAAAGCTGTCTATCCTCCTATTCCTACGAGCTTGCTTCAAGCCATACAAGGCTTTCTTCAACCTCCACACATATGACTCTCTATCATGTGTCTCAAAACCAAGTGGCTACTCCACATACACTTCTTCTTCGACTGCATCATTCAAGAAAGTTGTCTTGACATCCATCTGGTGTATCTTCCACTTTATCACTGCAGCCAGGGAAAGTACTGTTCTGATGGAAGTGTATCTGGCTACAGGTACAAAAGTCTCTTCATAATCTATTCCCTCTTTCTGGGAGAAGCCATGAGATACAAACCTCGCCTTGTATTTCTCTATGCTACCATCTACAACATGCTTGATCTTATAGAACCACTTGGAAGTCACAACAAAATTCTATTCTATCTTTGGGACCACATCCCAAACATCATTTTTCATGATCGACTGGTATTCCTCGATCATGGAATTCTTCCATTACTGCATCTCGAATCCTAGGAACTTCAGCTTCTTCAATATCTTCAATAGATATTTTTCTTTGAACTTCGTTGCTGGAACAAATGTTGTAGTACTTCTTTTGTAGGTGATTGTACACAATCTTTCCTACAAGTCAAATTCAATTGCATGATTAGAAACTTCTCATATTTTTTCAAAAACACATTCTTATGCATAAAGAAATATGTCATACAGTCATGCAATTATCTTTAGCCAATGCTTCAATACAACATTTATACATATACCGTAACTTTCTAGATTCCTTCCATCTCTACCAGAACATTTGTTAAGAGTGTGCACAACTCCCAACATGTTAGCAAAGCGGTTTCATTCTAGATAAGTAGCAATGGAATGTTGTACAGTACCAAAGGCCACTTACCCATTACTTGCATATTAGTAGTATCTTTTTCATTAATGCAAGTTTTCTAATATGCATAATACATATCCTAAGTCTAGGAACATAAGCATGTACATGACTGGACAACATCATTTAAGTAATCATATATACAAGAAATGACAATTCAAATACTTATATTTGTTTAGTTTTATGGTGGAATCCCTCTTGATCTTTGCTTCCTGGATTACATGTCCTTGAACTTGTATTCATCCTGGGCCACTATGCATGCTTAAGTGTGCACTAATGTCATCCTCAAGATCTCATACATCCATTAGTATAATCTCAATACTATCAAAACATTATGATTCTAAATAATCTTATCATGTATGGTCATGATCATTTCACACACAGGTAATTTATCACAAGCATTAGTATTCAAGGTTTCAGGGAGGACTTCTATTACTCATGCATATTCTTATTGACCATAGGACTCTTCTGATTAGTCATATCATCAATCAAAGTAAGAAACATAATATGCATAAACAGTTGATTACTTAAACTTCTAACTTCAAGAACAATCATTATCATTCATAGAAAAGTATAATATCCTAACAAAAGGATTCTAACTTGATATAGGAAAAACATACTTAGATTATCATGCTTGCTAGTTATGTCTAACATACCCATATAATGTCTTTTTGTTCTTCTTCAAAGACTTGTGCTGGTAACCTGCATAACTCATAAGTTAACCATTGTAGAACCAAAATTATACATACATCGTAAATAGAGCTTCTATAATGGCTATGGATGAGTCTTTGTCTTCATGTCACCATGGTCATATGTTCTTGATCTAGAACTTGATTTGTACCTTTCATGTTAGTGGACAACATCATCCTCATACAATACCACAGTGCATTAGTACAATCATAAGTGTCATAACCCTAATCACTGAATGTCTTCTATCATGCATCCATACTTTTACTAGGGTGATAAGGCAAGTCCAAATTTAATCAATATTGTACTAACCTCAATAATATGAAGACAAACATATCACAAACTTAATCATGAACAAATTTCAAAACATACCTATATCTCTTCAAGTCATACCTGTCAGGATTGCTTGTAGCCTTCTCATGTAAAGCCTCAGCCTCATCTCCCTCTAGAACTGGAACTTCTTCACTTATGCAGGTTTCCAATTCATTCTTTTCTAGGATTAACCCAATCCACTTTGATTTGTTGAAACTGGATCTAGAGCTGGATTAGGGTTTGTCAGAGAAACCCTAAAAGTTCAAACTTTGAATTTCAAACTTCTTAATGGATGGAAAGATGTGGCTTGCTGAGCTGATCAAGCTAGTATACTTCAATTTTGAAAATTGCAAAATTTGACCCCTCAAAATTGCCTTTGAAACTTCCAGATTCACTAAACAAAACCCTGAACTAGGGTTTGATAAAGCCCACCCTTCTGCCAACCAAAAAGTTCGTTCCAAAGCTCTAAACTTCGATTTTTTCTGAGGAGCTTTCAGCCGTGGTCACAAACTTAAAAAATTCCAACTTTTGCAGAAGCCCTAATTTTCCATCTTTTCGATCAAAATCCCAAACTAGGGTTTGATCAAGCCTGGCCTTCTACCCAACCAAAAAATTCGATCCTGGTCTCTAAATTTCGATTTTGATGAGGAGAAATTTAGCCGTGGTCTCCAATTCCAAAAATTCCAACTTTCTCCGAAGCCCTAAATTCCCGCAGCAGTGACAAGCCAAGAATGAAGGTGCTCAGAATCCAAATTTGTTTTGACAGAAATATGTACCTGATTGTTTCTGGTGCATCTCTTAAATTATGAATCCACGGGGTCTGAAACTTCGTCCTGTGGTAGCCTAACCTATCATCTTTCCAACCCCACAGATCTGACCTCAATTGGTTTCTTTGAGAGAGAGTTATGCCAAGTGTCACAACGTGACCTGTTTATGGGATAAAAAAGGAGAGCAAACGTGTATGGCATGCCACCTATCACTGGTTCAACTTTGGCCTCTGAAAAACTTACCTGAGAAACTACAGTGCATGCTCGTACTGCCACTTTTTACAGAATTTCATTTGGATCTTCCTAGCCCAAGTTATGACCTTTTTTCCTAGGTCACCTATTTATGACTGAGATCTAGAAGAGGCGGAAACCCTATATTGTACTGATCATAAAACACAAAGTACAACGAATCCAATACTTTGCCAAAATGGATTTATAGAGAAAGTGCTACGATGACTGATTTTTGCTATATCAAGCCCTAGCTTCCAATTTGTCGCAAGTGCAACAAGTCTCATAAATGCCATAACATACCTTCCTTTAGGATATTTCTGATACCATGTTAGTTTTTCATAATTTAATTCAATAGATCTAAGATCTTAACTGAAAGAAAAACATGTACATCATATCAAGCATAAGAGACAAGAGACACGAAACATTTCACCGGGGAAAACCAAGAAGGTGAAAAACCACGCAACTTCCTCAGAGATAGAATAAGCATTAATACAAGGATCACCATGATCAAACCCAAGAGATATAAATCTTCAGCAGTATGCTCCTCCTCCACTTGTGCACACTCCTCCTCTCTCTCACTAATGCGAAGTGAGTGAATAATAGAATGTGTAAAATGAGAGAGACACACTCTCTATGTATACACTAACTTTCACTTGACCTTTACTCACCTAGGTCGGCCCCAACTTAACCACTTAACATAATACTAACTGGGTCGACCCCACTAGGGTGGTCTAATAACCCTTTAACCCACATGACTCATACATGGCCGACACCATCAAGGTGGTTTAATAACCCATCAAGTATAAGTTACGACACTTACAATATAACTTGTGACACTTGCAAGTACAACTAACGACACTTCCAATCGGAGGAATAATACATCTCGTTGGGGATACAATAAAGTACAAATACAATATACAAGTGAATATCTTCCGAAGTTACAAATACATCAACACTTAGAAACAGTCCCACTATCTTCCATGGAATTAATGAAGATAACGTCGGACCAGTGAATGGGAGCAAGGAGAAGAACAACCATCAGTTTTCTGTTTGATATTCCATGGTTTTTCCAGAAATTCTTGGTTAATTCTTTTTTGTAATGGCTCGATGAAGCTAGTCAACCGTCTATCTACTCGATATGTATTTCTTTTGTTGTCTTTTGTTAGGAAAGTTTGTAAGGATCCATAACTGTCGTAGAATTAAGTTCGTGTATGACCTGCAAAGACTGGAACTGGATGAGCCTATTATGACAGCTCTACATTTTTGGGATCAGTCTTCCCGACTATATTTTGTATCCTTGATTCTTTTTTTAGTATAAAAGCTCGTCACTCGTTCTTGTAAAAAAAAAATTAGCAATTTGGACCCCTAAAACCTAAGAAATATAGGAACAATAGAAATAACAAATATATATTACATAATGGTGACATGTATGAAAAAAAAAATTGTTTGTCTTCATTTGTACTTGAAATGTAATAACAAGTTTTATGTTCATTATTAATAGATATGTAATGATAAATTTTAAAAGTTATTTAGTCATGTCAATGGAAGAATGTTAAAGTGGTGAAATTGGTTTGAGTAGGAAACTAAACTAATTTAAAAATTAATTAAATAAGCATGATAAACATGTAAATTATTTGAGGTAAAATCATTGAAAAATGAATTAATAAATAAAAACATTGTAAATGAATATGTTTTTATCATTCTCCAAGATTCAAACATCACACTCAAAGCCATTTTGTTTCTTATCCCAAAGCCAAATATTCATTGATTTATGATTACTCTCAAGTCCATAGTAAGCTTTCCATTCTCCATTTATCATTTTTCCAATGTTGTAGTTCAAATTAAGCTTGTGATGAAGATCAATTTTGAAGTCACTTACTACTAAATGTAGTTGTTATGCATTAAATTAACATGAGCGACTATGTAGTTGTTATGCATTAAATTAACATAAGCGACTATTTTGGATTCTATTATCATATGCTTTTATTTTTCCGTGTTAATAGTCATACGCATTCTAGAGAAAAAAATCCTCAAGATCTTATTGTTTCTTGTCGAGATCATATGGAATCCTCACCATAAGAACAAATATCATCAATGTAAAGAAGGATGATGATTGTACCAACTAGACTCAAGGCTAACACAACCTCCTTCCAAACAACCCTTCAACTTGTCACTATATATACTAACAAGTGTAGGAGATATGGGACAACCTTACTTGACACCTATATTACAATTAATTTCTTCTAACCAATTCTTACTGTTCCTAAACTTAGTAAAAATATTCTCATATTATGCTTTTATTTTTATTAGTTAAACATCCTAGCTAAAAAGCCTTTATTTAGAGTTATCAATGTAAAAAAAGTACATCCCATAATGAAAAAAAAACACATTTAGCAACCTTGAAAAGACCATAAATCATCCATTACCCTTCAGATTGAATTCACATGAATGACACATAATATTCAATGATGTCTTCTGTGGTGACTCTAAGAGTGATTGGCACATAATATTCAATGATGTCTTATGTGGTGACTCTAACCGTGAAAACATGACGGTGAAGAGGATTGTGGTCTCTCTCTTTTTAATCCCGTCGGCACACTTTTTGGACTATTATGAGTAAACTAAAAGGTAAAGGTAAATAGAGAAATATATACTTCAAAGAGGGAAACAATCATGATAATGGGTCGACACAACTAGTACACATATGGACATCCTAGATTGAAACAATGATTGTTGAATTGATTAAATGACTGTTATGAGTAAACTAAAACGAAATAGGGAAATATATACCTTAAAGAGGGAAAGGAATAATTAATATTCTTTTATACACTGCTCCAAAAAAACACTTTCCTAAATTATATCACAATCAAAATTCCAAAATAAATATAAAACAATAAAAATTACTTAAAAAAAATTCTCATAAAACTATATCACTATGAAAATACCCCAAAACATGCGCCTCTGAAAATGACCAATGGTACCAATGTTAAGAGCGGTGATTTAAGCTAGCCAATGAAATTGTTGTTTCATATTCAAACTTGTAAAAAATTAAAAATGGTTGAACTATGTTAAAGACATGTAAGAAGACTCAAATAATCGAATCATAGTGCCATAACAAAGTAGGTAAGTATATATATGAAACGATTTGTTTTCAACTTTTAGTCCTTCGCATAGGCATACTCAAACATTATCATTGAATTTGAATTAAATTGATTTGACTTAGAATTATAAAAAGTTTATTTTTTCCATACTTATCTTAAATATTATAAGAACATAAAATATATTTTAATTATATAAAATATTGATTTCAAAACACATTATTTGAAATGATAAAATATTTATCTTTGAAATGGTCATACATTTTTCATTTAAAACAATTATTTAAAATAAATGATATACTATTTTTCATTTTTAAACTAAGATTGGCTTAAACAAATAAAAACAATTGTATACCTAAAACAATTGTATACCTAAAACAACTAGTTTAATATAACATTTAAGTTCAATGAATATAATATTAAGATCCCAATCCCTCTTGGTATCTAGAGCTTAGCTTGAGCTTGTACAAGGCACCGATATTATTTAGAAAAAAATATGATTTATGTTTTCCAAATATGATATTGGCATCCTTTTGGATGGCTTACGCTTGTATAAGCTACTTAAGTCTTGTTTTTTTGGATGGCTTACGCTGGTATAAGCTACTTAAGTCTTGTTTTTTAATAATGTGTCTTATTGGCAATAACTTTAAACTCACCTCACATTCTACTTCCCAAGTAACTACATTTTTTTTAAATATGCATAAACCTATATTTTAGGAACTAACTGCATTTTTAATAATTAGAATGACCATTACATGTGAATGAAAAACTTTTAGAGACAAGACCGTATTAATTAAGTGTAACCCATTATTCTTCTTATAATTGCATTGCGTAAATGTTCTTATTAATTACATGAAAGAAACCCATTTTTGTACAAAGGGATGTTAAGCCCCAGATAATGTGAAATCACATTTATATTTTATATTAGTATTTTTTTATTGATCATTTAGGGGTTAAATTTTAATTGTAATCTTTGTCTTCTATATATCAATGACCTAGTTTTAGTAATCATTATGCATCATGTGTGTTTGATGCATTGTAAAATGAGGTAAATGCTCCTTGAAAATGTTTTTTATTCATTTTTTTATTTCATTCTTAAGGCGTTGGGTTACTCTTTCATTCTATTTTTATGTTAATTTGAGAAATTTAGTACTTAACATTTGGTAGCATAGTCAAGTTTTCTATAATATGTTTGGGGGAATGTTTTGTATAAAAAAAGTGAGAAGTTCCTCAAGAGACATGTAGTACTTGTGGTAAAAATTTCAGGTCTTGATTCATTATAAGCTCATATTTATAGTTTATGGAATGTAGGGTTTTTTCCTAGACTTCCAAAAACTAGTTTCAAATAGGCATTTTGGGTAAATTATTATATTTAAATATTGAGAGCTCGAAATTATGTGCCACCTATTGCATTAGAAGGAAAAAAACCATTGTTTTTGTGATAAATATTTCATAAATAGAATAAGAAAATAAGACATCTTTCAAGCGTACATGTTTGATCTCTTGAAAGAGACAAACAAAATCAGCTTTTGAGAAAGTTATCATAACTGTCCCTTGGAATATCATAATTTGGTCAAACATGTGGAATTGCAAAGAAAAAATACTAGTATACTATAGGATGAAATTTTAGAGTCAAGGAGGATGAAATTTCAAAGATAATTTAGCAGAAAGGTTAGCTAGCAAGAGGACCTACAAACTAGGGTTTCTAAAGGTATGTTAACTTGAAACTTGCATAACTTTTAATTAAAATATCTATTTTGGCTGACTCAAAAACTATGATAACAGGAAAATAGAGGAGAATTATAGGTAAATATTATTTTGGGATTACATAGAAAGGGTTTCTACAAAAAATTATGCACCAAGCAAACATTCAAAGATCTCAACCATGATTCGGGGAAAAAAAGAAAGGTATAACTAGCTAGGTTAAGGAATTGAGTGATAGGTTAGGGACACATGTTCAATTGGTAAATACAAAAAAGATGATATATAAATTGAGTTGAACTCTATATGAAAATGATGGATCACAACATGGGAATGGTAGATCAAAAAATAGAAAATATGGATCAAAATATGGAACAAAACATGGAAACTATGACAAATAAAGATGATCTCAAAGATATGAAGTGAATGAATAAAAATTAAAAGAGACAATTCTTTACCTCTAATTTACCTCCTCAACGAGGGGGATAAGAATAACATGAGGGTCGTATCTTGGTCTCATAGCGAAAATTTAAAAAAAAAATTGAGAGAACAAGAAGTTTGAGTCCCCTGCACTTGATCAAATCAAGAACAAGAAACTACTTCGTTCCCAATATTAATATGAGAAATTTTGATGGAAATTATCCAATAACATGGATATTCCATATGGAGCATTATTTGATCTACACGAAGCGTTGACTTTACAGAAGATAACTATTGCATCCTTATAGTTAAAACCTAATCAATTTGTATGGTACCAATGGATTTGTGGCTGTAAAAGGGACTATGCTGTATCGTGGTCTATATTATGGTTGAATTGATAAAAAATAATGGGGATATTAAGAGCAACACCATCTTAAATCAACTAATTATTGATAAGTATCAAGCAAAGAGTTCCAATTACAAAGCACATTAAGCAATATAAAATGTTGAGTCTTAGAGTGATGAAAATTCTAGAGGATAATTTATTGGATCATTTTATGGGAACTTTAAAGGAGATAATTCATCACGAGGTACATCTCTTTAAGTGTAAGTCATTGGAGAATGATTTAGAGTGGCAAGGAAAGTTGAAAAAAAAATATGGCTACAATAAGGACTTCTACAGACACATATGGAGAGGGGAATTCCCCCCCAACATCTCTCGACATACAAGGTTGATGCCTCAACACGGGGAGGAAATAAGAGAAAACATACTATGTTTCAGTTGTGATAGAAAGTATAGTAAGGAGCATATAAATTTTAATGAGAAGAACTTATTCTACATAGATTATGAGGAGGAAGAAAATCCACAATTGGAATAGCCTCAAGATGTAGAACTAGAAGATACTACTCCAACGATATCTTGTCACAATTTGGCCATCATTAGTAGTACTTAAATTCTAAATATAGAATGATACATCAAAAAAGAAAAAGGTAAGAATATTGATTGATTCTGGTAATGCCCATAACTTCATTCATGGAAAATTAGCCAAACTTCTCAATTGTTTTATATATCTTTACACCGAAGTTTCATGTAATGATCGAAGACAAAGGTAACATAAATTGTTCTAGGAAATGCTACAATATTAATCTTATTATAGTGGAGTATTCATTGGATACTCCAATGATTGCAATCCAAATGGGTGGTTTTGATGTTGTATTCAGGTTCCAATGGTTACAATTGTTCAGAACAATGGATCTTAATTTTTAGGAATTTATCATGATATTATCATCATAAGAAAAGGAAGTTGAATAGGGAAACCCTCTAAAGTGGTAACCTTTAGCATCATGACAAAACTACTAAAATAGGGGACATAACATTGTAATTGCACAATTATGTTCACTAGATGCTCAAGCATCTATATACTCTATTCTAATGGATTTCCAAAGAGTTATTGAAAATAATTTCAAGTTATTTGAAGAGATTCCTAATGTTATTCCACCTACTCAAGATCATGAACATGTTATTCACATTCAACTGAGAAGTGTATAACCTAACATCAGACCATATAGGTACCCATATGCAAAAAAGAGTGAGATTAAGAATATGGTTCGAGAAATATTAGTTGTAGGCATAATTCAACCTAGCTAAAGTGATTTCTCTACATTAGTGGTGATGATTTGTAAAAGGGAAGTCCCATGGCATATGTGTCGAAATTATAGAGATATCAACAAGATTACTGTTAAAGGTAACTTTCATTTCCTTGTCATTGATGAGTTAATAGATGAATTTCATGGAATGATTTTCTTTATCAAGAGGGATCTCCGTCAAGGATATCATCAAATTATAATGACGAAATAAGACAATCCAAAATAGCCTTTTGAAGACATGAAGGTCATTACAAATTTTTGGTGATGTCATTTGGACTTACCAATGCACCTTCCACATTTTAAAGCTTGATAAATTCTATTTTTAAATCCTTTCTTAATAAATTATTTTAGTATTTTTTTGATGATATACTAATATATAGAAAACCTTGGTAAGAGCATGCACAAGATGTTTACATGGTCTTAAAACTATTGGAGGAGCACCAAATATATGACAAACTTTCTAAGTGTGCTTTTGAGGTTCAAGAAGTGGAATTTATTCGGGTCATATTGTATCTCATGGAGTCAAAGTGGACTCTAACAAAATTAAATTTGTGATGAAATGGTCAATTCCTAAAACTTTGAATAATCTTAAAGGATTATTAGGATTGACAAGCTATTACAACAAGTTTGTTAAGAATTGTGGTTAAATAGTAGAACCTCTAATAAGGTTACTAAGAAAAGATGCATATCCTTTACGTGAAAAGAACCAACACTTTTGAAAAACATAAAGAGGCTATATGTACAACTCTTGTATTAACTACACCTAACTTCACAAAAAAATATTGTAGAATGTGATGCCTTAGAGCATGGCATTGGTGCATTTTTAATGCCAGAAGGAAGGCCCCTTTCCTTTGAAAGTTTCCAACTTTTAGGGAAAATTTACTAAAACAAGTTTACCAAAATGAAATGTTAGCTAAATTTCATGCAATTAATAAATGGTGCCCTTACCTAATAGGAAGACACTTCAAGGTAAGAAAAGATTATGAAATTCTTAAATACCTCTTGGTATAAATATTATCTTTAAAAGAACAAAAAAAAACGATACATGGATGCTAAGTTATGGCTGTGAAATTATCTAAAAAAGAAGAAAATAAAATGTGATGGTCAATACACTTTTAAGGAAAGAAGAAGACATGAAGAATTACTATGTAGTGTCATTCTGCTCCTTTCATCTGTGTGTCTAAGTGGGTACCTAACCAGGTTCCCAACTATCCAATGCTAAGAAGAAATTATTCGTGTCATGCCCTGCTAGCCCTGGGCATCTACTTGACCTCCTATGTGTCAAAACAAGCGTTGTGTTGGAAATAATTCAGTGTTTTAATGATAGTGTTGCAAGATTTCGCTCATTACATAAGAAGCTTGCTGCCACTATTGACCTATGGACCTATTATTGACTGCATGAAGTTTTCTTAACGTTGGCCCTATGGAATTGATTAATTACACTGATAGGTGTTTATATCTTAGAATTTGGGGTGGAATAGCATCTATGCTTTTCCTAGATTGCATGAGGATGAGACAAGTGTACTATCTAGCTTGATTTTTTGGTACCCGTTCAAAATTCAAAATAAACAACTAGAAAATAAAAAATAATTGGTATTTGATGAATGGATAACTGGTAGCTAATGCATGGACATGGGGATTCATTGCATATAATAAATAAAAAATAATTTTTACTTATTTGTGACACTTAACTTGTGACTTATTGATGTTCACGAGCCACAAATTAAATGATTGTGCTAGTACTAATAAATTAATTTAATTATTTGTGAAACTACCACGTTGCATGTGGGCATGTTGATGATGGTGTAAACAATAGTCGACACACCTGAACGCCTGAAGTTCTGTAGCAGAATGCCAATTCGGCCATAAAGTTCGTAGAGATCAATGAGTTTAGCCCGTAGGGAGTTTGCAGTATCATATTATATTCTTTACTTGGTACATTGTATCATCTTACTTCTTAACCTCTGTGATGATACGAAAGCATGATATGTTCATCCTTCTTCGTTTCATTCGGTTCTCTTGTCGAAAGCATGATATGTTCATCCTTCTTCGTTTCATTCGGTTCTCTTGTCGATTGATAAATGCAACCATAATGTTTCCCCACGCTAAAGTTCAACTCTAAGTAGATGTATAGGTTTTCAGATTCTAGATACCATCAAAAGTATTCAAGGGAGTCAACTCTGAAATCTCTTGTAGTTTATGGTTTGTGGATGATTCAACATGATCCTTGCTTTAGGTTGCAAAGAATTAACATCTTCTATGATCTATCTTCCACTCTGGAAAATGCATGACGTCATCCAAAACTAGAACGTCGAGTGCGGATTATGAGAACCGAGCAAACTGGCCTCCAAAACTAAGATGTGTTGGATTTTTTTTATCACAACAACACTATAATATATTCTCCAAATGGCTTGCCTATCATATTTTCCCGCCCCATTAAAAAATGCAAATGTATGGCGCTCTACTCCACGAGCTTTGTATGAGACATATCATAAAGCTCGCTGAGTTCAGCCTTATTGAACTTTGCATGGTGAACTAAGGCTGAACTTATGGAAAGATTATTACCATTGAAGGATCTAGGAAGTTCTTTTTCTATATGAAAAATATTCTCTGAATAAGCCACTAACATTCACCCTGAAATTCCATTCGAAAGGTGGATTTTTACCAGATGATATCGTAATATTTTCTAAGGTGTTATGAACATAGCATATTAGTATAGCTAAACTAGGAAGAAGAAGGAAACAAAAATGCACCCATGATAATGTATGATCTTGAAATAATCTAAACTTTCTTCGAGACATCTACATTGCATAGAGAAGAGACATTTCGTTATCCCAACAATTTCTCTTTGTGTGCACTTTCGCAGTTTAGCATGTTGTAGACACCCAAAAACCAAAAGAATAGAAAATCAAACAAATCTTAAAGAAAACCTGCAAAACAAATTTTCATAAATATAGAATAATGTAATTGAGAACTATAGAGAGGAACCCTACTTAGCTAGATGCTTGGTAGTTCTTTGGTCTATAAAGGTGGGGGGATGATCTTCACCCAACCAATCCCCAGCCAATGGCTGAGGTTCTCGAACTCCCAACAATTAACCCTATGTCAGTGCTTGATTATTTTCTTTCCTCTTCTAGATGACCTCCTTCATCTCTGCCTCGTCTCTCTCTGCTCTCGAGCAAATCCAAAAATTCCCTTTCTCTTCTTCTCCCCCTCCTTTTATTTCCTCCTTCTCCCCCTTTTCTTAATTTCTTGTTTAATTTCTATATTTATCTTTAGAAGGGCAACAACAAAAAAGGATACATAGATACTAAGTTATGGCTTTGAAATTATCTAAAAAAAAGAAGAAAATAAAATGTGGTGGTAGATACACTTTTAAGGAAAGAAGAAGACACGGAGGATTACTATGTAGTGTCATTCTGCTCCTTTCATATGTGTATCTAAGTGGGTACCTAACCAGGTTCCCAACTATCCAATACTAAGAATAAATTATTCTTTTCATGCCCTGCTAGCCCTGGGCGTCTACTTGACCTCCTACGTGTCAAAACAAGTGTTGTGTTGGAAATAATTCAGTGTTTTAGTGAGTGTGAGGTGGGATTTCACTTGTTACATAAGAAGTTCACTGCCACTATTAACCCATGGACCTATTATTGACTGCATGAAGTTTCCTTTTAACATTGGCATTATGGAATTGATTAATTATGCTGATAGGTGTTTATATCTTAGAATTTGGGGTGGAATAACATCTATGCTTATACTAGATTGCACGAAGATGAGACAAGTGTACTATCTAGCTTGTTTTATGGTACTCGTTAAAAATTCAAAAAAAAAAATAGAAAAGAAAAAATAATATAAAAAATAATTAGTAGTTGATGAATGGATAACTGGTAGCTAATGCATCGATATAGGGCTTCATTGCAGATAATAAATAAGAAATAACTTTTACTTATTTGTGACACTTAACTTGTAACTTATTGATGTTCACAAACCACAAATTAAATGGTTGTTCTAGTACTAATAAATTAGTTTAAATATTTTTGGAACTACCACGTTGCATGTGGACATGTTGAGGATGGTGTAAACAATAGTCAACACACCTCATGCCTGAACGCCTGAAGTTTTGTAGCAGAATGCCATTTCAACCATAAAGCTCGTCGAAATCAATGAGTTTAGCTAGTAGGGAGTTTGCAGTATCATATTATATTCTTTACTTGGTACATTGTATCATCTTACTTCTTAACCTTTGTGATGATATGAAAGCATGATATGTTCATCCTTCTTCATTTCATTCGGTTCTCTTGTCGATCGATAAATGCAACCATAATGTTTCCTCACGCTAAAGTTCAACTCTAAGTAGATGTATAGGTTTTCAGATTCTTGATACCATCAAAAGTATGCAAGGGAGTCAACTCTAAAATCTCTTGTAGTTTATGGTTTGTGGATGATTCAACATGGTCCTTTCTATAGGTTGCAGAGAATTAACATATTCTATGATCTATCTTCCACTCTACAAAATGCATGATGTCGTCCAAAACTAGAACGTCGAGTGCGGATTATGCGAACTGAGTAAACTGGACTCCAAAACTAAGATGTGTTGGGTTTTCTTTATCACTACAACACTATAGTATATTCTGCAAATGATTTTCCTATCATATTTTCCCGCCCCATTAAAAAATGCAAACGTATGGTGCTCTACTCCATGAGTTTTGTATGAGACATATCACAAAGCTCCCTGAGTTCAGCCTTATTGAACTTTGCATTCTGAACTAAGGTCGTGTTATTATCTAGGGAAATATTTTTACCATTGAAGGTGCTAGGAATTTCTTTTTCTATATGAGAAAATATTCTATGAATAAGCCACTAACACTCACCCTAAAATTAGCCACCAACACTCACCCTGAAATTTCCATTCGAAAGGTGGATTTTTACCAGATGATATCGTAATATTTTCTAAGGTGTTATGGGCATAACATATGAGTATAGCTAAACTAGGAAGAAGAAGGGAACAAAAATGCACCCATGATCATTTATGATATTGAAATAATCTAAACTTTCTTAGAGACATCTCCATTGTATGGAGAAGATACATTTCGTTATCCCGACAATTTCTCTTTGTATGCACTTTCACAGTTTAGCATGTTGTAGACACCCAGAAACCAAAAGAATAGAAAATCAAACAAATCTTAATGAAAACCTGCAAAACAAATTTTGATAAATATTGAACAATGTAACTGGGAACCACGGAGAGGAACCCTACTTAACTGGATTCCTGGTAGCTCTTTGGTCTGTAACTGAAGGTGGGGGGACGACTCTCCACCCAACCAATACCCAACAAATGGTTGAGGCCCCCGATCCCCCAACAATTAACCCTATGTCAGTGCTTGATTCTTTTCTTTCCTCTTCTATACAACCTCGTTCAGATCCTCCTCCTCTCTCTTTGCTTCCAAGCAAATCCAAAAATCCCCTTTTTCGTATTCTCCCCCTCCTTTTATTTCCTCCTTCTCCCCCTTTTATTATTTTCTTGTTTAATTTTTTTATCATAATGAAATTTAACTTTCCGTTACTACTCATTTTTTTTGTTTCTTTTAATTGTGTTTATTATAAATTTTATTATTATATTACTTATATTATATTATATTGAAACTTCCATATATTCATATATGGGGGTTGTTACATACTCCCCCCCCAGGAAACTTCGTCCCGAAGTTATAATCCTCAAGCAATAAATACGATATTGATTCAATCAATCAAGTAAATAATAAACAATATAGGTAGCTAGTACTATTATGAAGATAAGAGATTTATATGTGTGGCCATCACATAGAAATATCCAACCTACACTTATACAATCATACACCTTAAGTTACAACATGCTCTTAATTATTTCCTGATGTGTCTAGTATGCAACCATAGTGACAATTATGCATCATACACATGGAAATATTAGTCATTTAATTAATAATAAGTGTGTATTTGTATACTTCCTGTCTCCTTACTCACCCTCTCCCTGAGAATCATACCATCCGCCACCTCCATAAAACTCCCCTCCAAATCCGGATGGTTGTGCTCACCATGGCACGAGCCCTCTACTGTAACATGTCCGCATATCATACAGTAGGCATCATGTTGCTTGGTTTTTCGACCAAGCATGTGCAATGATGCACCTATTAACTTGTAATAGCAGTCTCGAATGAAAAGCAAATAACAATAAACTAAATCTAATCTAACATTAACATGTATAAGAAAAGTAAAGAACTAGATTGATAACAATAAGCAAATAAGACAAGAAATTTAAAAGAATTTGTTTTTGTATTACCTCAAATGGTGAGGATGATGGGTGTTGAGCAACTCCAAGGTTGAGAATCTACAATATCCAATGGTCTCTTCTTCTCCAAAGCTTCAATGGGGATCTTCAAACTCGAAATGGGAGGCAATGGATCTCAAAGGGAATTTGGCAGCATAAGGATAGGATGAAATGTGGATGAAAAGTGAGGAGCCCCTATCACCTTTTTATAGTTTTTGGTGATGGGGAATACCATTGTGGTTTTAAGGAAACCAATGGTATGGACCAACATCATTTAGGTCTCTTTTTCCCTCTTTTTCTTTTTTGAATATTTTTTATATTTTTATTCCCTTTTAATATTTTTTGGGAATTTTGGACCCTTTTTTAGGGTTTTTTATGTATTTTGAGGGGAAAAAAGGTGTATTGTGGTCTTTCTGATGACCTTTTGATGGCTTTAGAGACTCAAATGGTGGAAAAGTGGACAAATGGGTCATGTGAATAAGGGAATGAGCTAATGAGCATTTTTTTGGTGTTAACAGATTGCCCCCAGATGTGTGAGGGCAGGAGCTCATCGTATGATCGATAGACATCATAGTTCTTTTGTCTTTTTCCTAGGGTTTGGAGAAGAGAAGAGACCGATTGGAGATTGGAACGACAACCCCTTGGAAGTTGCAAAAAAAAACAAAAAATAGTACATGGCCTCAAAATGAATGAGGAATAGTCTCTGATGATGGACGAGGCAGGAATACCCATGCTCGTATCAAGACATATACATAACAATTAGGCCCACGAAGGGGGACCTGAAAAAATACATAAAAAACTACTGGTACATCATAAAGGTCCAGAGGGGACATGATGCTAGAATATGCTCATGGTCATACCATGACTGATCTGAATAACTGATACACTAGAAAGAAAGAAACATCCGTTCTGAATAAAGTATCAGAAGGGTTGATGAACTACTGAAACTGAAGGTGTCCAACATCTTTAGGGACTCAATAACTGTGAGTCAATTCTGAGGAGAATATGTAACTATATACTCGAGGGAGTATAAAACTAGGGTACATCTGAATACTATCGCCAAGCGTAACCTGGATATCTATAGGGAAATGTAACTGGTTGTTTCCTTAATTAGACTCTCAAATGTGGTAGAGTTAGATGATATTCGAGGTCTTCAGCAAATAACTGAAAGGACCGATATCCTGTACGAGTCTCAACGATGCGATCAAGGTGTTGAAGTCGGGCATGTGAGAAACAATCATTTGGAGAGGCACTGAGGACTCCTTTCAAAATGATCCATAGGCACTCATCATAATTGGTGATGAGTCCAAGGCACAGGGACCTTTGGGTCTATCCTCTGGAATAGATTTGGTTGGTGTCGACAAAGGGAGACCAGCAATTACCAGGGAAATGATGTTTCCTTGATAGGAGCACGAGGTGCAAAACTGATATGTGATAGTACTGGTGGTAGGACTGACATACTGTGGGGATGGGGAATGATTGGGGTCATAGAGTGGGTGGACTCAAACTTTCTTTGTTTAGAGCGTGATGACATGGTTGACCTGGCAACGTAGGAACTGATTTGCATGGATCATAACTTTAAGAGATCAAGGGTATGTATTGTAGACTGGAGTGACTCTGGGGGGAAAAGATGGTGAATGCTTTTGGGAGACTCTCAGGGTGACATACTACATAATACTTTGAACAAAGGTGACCAAATTGGGGAAGCTGCCATATGAGTAGGTGTGATCTTTGTGGTGCCGAAAAGCACCATTGGTTCCTTTTTCGTAGTTTTAATGAGCTCCAAGAAGGGATAAAAGTGTGCTCTGAAATGGTATTGTCCTGTGGATTCATGCGAGCCCAAGACTATTCATGCTCGTGAGTGATTTCATTTTTAAGGAGTCTGAAAACAATAAGAAGACTCTGCATTGGTGGTGGAGTACCGTCCTGTGGATTTATACGAGCCCAAGACGGTGTTTGCTCATGGTTGCTTTCAATTTTAGAGAGTCTGAAAGCGGTAAGTAGACTCCATTGGTGTTCTTTTTCATATGTTAGTCTCGAAGGCCTGAAAAAGCATAAAATGATGCAAATGGAGAACTCTTCTAGCCGATGTGACTAGAGTATTCATTTTTCGTAATTAGTCTACAAGGTCCAGAAAATGGGTAAACTTATACTAGGGAGACGCCCCTTCAAATACTTTTAGTGAGCATGAAAGGAAGCAAGGTTGCTCAGCGATCTTTTCATTGTTTTAGGAGTCAGAAAAGAGCTTAACAGAAACTCCCTAAGTACCTTTTTCGTAAAGGAATTGCTCGGCCCGAAAAAGGGATAAAATTATACCAAAAAAAAAGGTATTGATGAGAGCGAGGAATGATCTCGAGCATCGTCACGAGTACGAAAAACTGAATCCGGTGACATAAAGATCGTAAAAAAGGGCAATGACCGATGTGGCATGCAAACCGAGGCGATGAGTGGCATTTTGAAAAAAAATGCCCAAAAATTATGGGGGTGAGAGTGATAAATGGTCTCAAGCATCATCACAAGCACGGAAAACTGAATCCGACGATATAAAACTTCTCAAAAACGGACCACGGGCGAAGTGGCATGCAAACCGAGGCAACGAGGGGCATGAGAAAAAATGCCCAAAAAAACAGGAGGTGAGAGCGAGAAATGGTCTTAAGCATCATCACGAGCACGTAAAACTGAATTCGGCGATATAAGAATCGTAAAAAATGGACCACGGCCAATGTGGCACACAAATCGAGGCGACGAGGGGCATGGAAAAAATGCCCAAAAAATGGACCTAGAGGAATCAGGAAAAGGAGTGGACTATCATGAATTTTTCGTTGTGTTGATTCCAATGGTGCCAACGGTTTGAAAAACGGACATCGTATGGTGCAAGAATGGTTGTTTGAAAATTGTTAAATTCCTATAAATAGCAAGTGGGCCCAATGTGACAAGTGTCATTTTCACCATTGAGTTTCATAGAGTAATTGAGGTGGTCAGAGCATTTTCTCGATTTGCCGGAGATTTGACCGTTGGTTTTTTATTCTACGAGTTTCAGGTAAGCCTATGTGCCTTAGCCTTTTCAATTATTTTCTTTCTGGTTAGCGGCGGGCCCCCGAAAGCCGCGTAATTCCACTTTGGCTTTCCAACGTGGAATATCGCAGGTTTTGGCTCATTTTCCGCAATGCACATCGTGGGTATTGGCTTGATAGTCGTGATGTGCATCGTGGGTTTCGGGCTGACAGCCGTGATGTTCATCGCGGGTTTCTGGATGACAACCGCGATGTTCATCGCGGGTTTGCAGGATGAAAGCCACGATGCGCATCGTGACTGTGGGGAAGATACCCGCAATGTGCATTACGGCTTTGAAGCTAAAAGTCGCGATGGGGTTTTTGAGAAAAAAAATTTGTTTCTAAAAATTTTCCTTTGTTTTTTGGCAGGATGCTAAGGAGGCCACTAGTGTCGTGGAGGGAGAGAGAGATAGATGTGGGACTGATGGGTCGGATTCATGATGACCCGGGTGTGTGGGCAGCCTTGGCTGAAGGTGGACTCCTAAAGTTCGCTCAGGTTCCTCTTATGCGTTCAGTAAAAGCTCTGCTAAACAAATTGGTGGATTTCTGGGTTCTGGGAGAGGGTGCATTCATGGTGTAGGGTGAGCGACTAGAGATCACCTTGAGTGATGTTTATTTCCTTACGGGCTTGCCCCGTTTAGGGGAGATTGGGGAGTTGCAGCCGAGGATTCCGGCTAGTTTGGACATAGAGGATCTACTTGAGAGATTATGTGTTCCTGGTGCTCATACACAGAACAGCACACTGAGTATTTTGGACCTGCGGGAGCCAGCGATGCAGGCAGTGGGGGCTTGTGTTTTGTGGGTGCTTGGTGCATAGGCACCACATCGTTTGTCTGGGGGGCAAACGATGATGGTAGACCGTGTTTTGAGAGGGACCTACTTTTCCTGGGGTTAGATGTTTTTGGCTTGTGTTCGGCGAGATCTGGACAAGGTCAGTCAGGAGGGAGGGGAGTTTAGCTATGGCTCCTACCTCTATTGTTTCTTTTTTGAGCGGGTCCCTACTTGGCGGCCCTGTGTGCCAATGCGGGATTGGTTGAGGAGTGAGCCGCAGATGGTGCGGTGGGGGGAGATGATGCCCCGGGGTGGTGGTGGGATCCGGCGTTTCTTTTCTGTAGATATGTATGAGCAGTGGGAGCAGATACCCCTAATTATTGATGATTATCCATATGTTGGTATGGACTTTCGAGGAGATCTGGAGATGCCTCGGGCTGAGGGACAGGCCTGGGGTCTAGATGGTATGTCTTTGTTTTTGGTTCTCTGTTATATCATGTTTTAGATATTTTTGTTTATGAGTATAGCTAGAGATATTT
Source organism: Larix kaempferi (assembly GCA_027924585.1). Lineage (NCBI taxonomy): Eukaryota > Viridiplantae > Streptophyta > Pinopsida > Pinales > Pinaceae > Larix > Larix kaempferi. The sequence continues at coordinate 945,737 of BSBM01000522.1, forward strand.
ATATGATATTGACTTGGTTCACTTGTGTGATTGTGCATATATTGGTCCAAGGCCACCAGCTAATCATATAGGCCGTCAGGGACGGATGATGGGGGTGGTACCTCCACCTGTAGCGGCACCACCTCCTCATGCTCGAGGAGTTATGTGTCCTTGAGATGATGCCCTAGAGGACATACATGAGACTTTGGAGGGGCTTCTAGTGGGAGAACTAGAGGAGCGTTGGAGGGATTTGGACCATCCTACTATTGAGCGTTGTTTCGATGCGCCCCGTGAGTGGCGGTCTATCCTGGTCAGAGTAGCTATTGTGATGGCCGAGAGGAGGGCTCGGGATCAGTATGATCCAGAGGAGCCAGCGGAGGAGGAGCCAGAGGATCCTGGGGATCGTGATGATTAGGTGATCTTATATTTGCCCCCAAATGCTGATGAGCATATGGGGATGATTTTGTTGATACACATTTTGTACGGCTAGTGTATTTTTTGTATATTTTGGGTGCTGAGGGCACTCCTCACATTATGACTTTTATGATTATGATTATATATATATATATATATATATGTTTTGGTATATCATCGTGTATGCACGTGGATGCACGTCTTGTCTTGATTATATGTTGTTGCACATGGATGCAATTGTAGTTTGTTTGTTTTGCCTGTGGAGGCATGTTTGATTTTTGTACACCCATGGAAGCATATCTTATGCATGTGGATGCAATGTTTTACTTCTTTGTACGCCCGTGGAGGCATATATTATGCACGTGGATGCAATGTTTAGATTTTTTGTACGCCCATGGAGGCATATTTTATGCATGTGGATGCAATGTTTTGATAATTTTATAATGCCTATGTGATGCATGTCGTGATGTCCTACATGTTTTGGTTGACGTGCCAATCTAGGATGTTGTTAGCCATTTAGTCTGCTATAGTATTATGATTTCTTGTGACATGAGTAAAAAGATGGATTCAAAATGTCGAATCATTTGTTTTGTGCACAGAAATTTTCTAAATAGACACGGATCTCATACCTGATAACAGTTGTTGAGCTGTGAAACAAGGAGCAGGGAGTCTAGGAAAACACGAAGGTGACTTATGCCCATTTGGAGAGCGGCGGCTAGGAGACCGATCACGGCATCGTACTCAGCTTGGTTGTTTGTGGCAGCACCTATACACATTCCGTCGAGGTGGATCAACTCATGTGAAGGGGAATAAATTACCCAAGCTGCTGACGCGAGATTTGGAGACCAACGACTTGCTCCATTGGCAAAGCCGATGTGGTAGAGTGGAACAGTATCCATCTGTGTTCATGCAGGAAAGAATTGAAATGTAAGGTTTCGGAAATTTACAGTGAAAAAATAAAATAAAAAACTGTACAATATGGACTATGGTGTCCAAGAGTTTTTATGGGTAGAATCTTTTGAGGTACAACCCATTGCTGGGGTTGCACATGGGATTGCCTTCCGAATTGGTCAAAATGTATGCTCCATGTTCAAGGCAAGTGTGTATGATATATGGGCCTTGCCACATAGATTGGAACTTTCCTTTGCTTGTTTTGTCATGGGCTTGATCGTAAACAAGGACCAGGTCTCCTTCACTAAATGCTCGTGGGTGAACATGTTTATCATAATGGAGTTTAGATCTATTCTTCGCAGCTTCAATTGTTTGGAGAGCTGCACAGCGATCTTCGTTGGCTTGCTCTAAAAGAAGTAGACGTTCTTCAATTAGTGACGTATTGGGGAGAAGTTCTATGGAAATTTGTAATGTTGGTATTTGGCATTCAATGGGGAGGACAGATTCCACGCTATGAAATAAATGGAATGGGGTAAATCCGGTGGCGGTTTTGGTTGACGTGCAACAAGCCCATAATCTAGGAAAAATCATGTGATGCCAATTGGATTTATGTTTGTCGACAGTGCATTGGAGGATGGTCTTCAAAATTTTGTTAACAGCTTCGACTTGGCCATTCCCTTGGGGGTAGTAGGCGGAGGAGAAATGATGTTCAAACTTAAGGAGTATGGACAATTCTCTCCAAACGGAGTCTTCGAAGTGAGAGCCATGGTCTGAGACGAATTGTTTTGGTACACCGAAACGAGCAATAACATGGTTGAGGAAAAAACGGGCGGCAGTGTCAGATTTGCAATTGTAAGTAGGCATGGCTTCCGCCCATTTGGTAAAGTAATCAACAGCCACAATAATGTGCTTGTGGCCGTCGTCTGATGTGGGATTGCAATCCATGAAGTCGATGGCCCATTTGCAAAATGGTCCAGTGGTGACGACTAGATGAAAGGGGCAGGGGGGGTTCTTGCCTTTGGGGAAAAGAGCTGGCAGTTTTGGCAGTGTTTGACTGTTGTGATACAATCAGTGAATAATGATGGCCAAAAATAACCTGCGCGAATTACCTTTTGGGCGGTGGCCATTCCAGAGAAATGGCCACTGCAGGCACCGCTATGACAGCCGTTAAGGACTTGTTATGCTTCGTCTTGGGAAAGGCATCGTCGTAAGATTTTGTCGACGCCACATCGATAGAGGACATCACCCAAGAGGAGATAACAGGGGGCATGGTGATGGATGCGATGGCATCCATCACGGTCGATGTTGGGTTGAAATTTCTATGTGCGGAGGTATACCAAAATGTTGCCATACCAAGGGTCGTCAGACGAGATGATGAACAAATGTTCGTCGATTAGGTCAGTATGGATAGTTGGTGATGACGACAATGATGGTAAGTCCGTAATAAGTTGAGTGCGTGCTAATGATTTGGTGCTTTTCGAGGTTTTAAAAGTTAGGTCATATTCTTGTAAGATAATCACCCATTTGGCAACACGACCTTGTAGAAGGCGATAATTCAAGAGATAGACCATTGGGTTGGAATTTGCCACAACTGTGGTATGGCTGAGGAGAATATAATGTCACAAATTTGTACAGAAAAGACGACAGCGAGGGCCATTTTCTCTTCATGTGGGTAGCGCAATGGTGGGCCTGACAAGGTCTGGCTCACATAGTAAATGACATGTTCTTGATGAGCGGAGTCTTCTTGGACGAGTACTTCGGAAACGGCGTAATCTGATGCAGAAATGTACAGGGTAAAGTCTTTCATGAAATATGGAGGAGAAATCAAGGGGGCGCTGGTAATTGTTTTTTTCAGATCTGTGAAAGCTCCTTCTACTTGGTTTTCCCATACGAAGTGGGTATGAAGACGTAGCAAACAGAGGAAACCATGTACAATGGTGGCATAGTCTGGGACAAAACGGCGAAGGAAGTTGGACTCCCCCTGGAGGCTTTGGAGTTGTCTTAATGTACGTGGCGACGGTAGGTCCACTATGGCTTGAACTTCTAGAGGGTCAATGGTGATCCCTTTTTCTGAAATGACAAACCCCAGCAGATGGCCTGCTGGAACGCAAAATACACATTTGAGAGGGTTCAAGCGGATGTTGTATTTGCAGCAACGCAAGAAAACTTGTCGAAGATCTTCTAAATGGTCAGATCGTTTCTTAGATCGGGTGGTGAGGTCGTCTAGATAAACTTTAATGATTTTATGCAGATCATGAAAGCAATAAGTCATGGCACGTTGGAAAGTGGCTCCCGCATTCTTGAGACTGAAAGGCATGACGCGATAGGAGAATGTGCCCCATGGGGTAGTAAAAAACGTCTTGTATTGATCTTCTTTATGGATTTTGATTTGGTTGTATCCGGAGAAACCGTACATAAAAGAAAGTACCTCATGCCCCGCACACTCATCGATTAGTTGGTCAATAAATGGTGTGGGGAAGTTGTCTTGGGACAAGCTAGGTTGAGGTCACGGAAGTCAGTACAGACGCGGATGGTGTCGACTTTCTTATTGATTGGTACTAGTTTTGAAACCTAGGTGGTGTATGCAATAGGGTATATGAAACCTACTGCTCGAAACTTCTCGACTTCTGCTTTGACGGCTAGAAGCTTGGATGGGTGAATGGGACGTTATTTTTGGTGGACCGGTGATATGTTGGGCCAAGTGTCTATGTGATGTTACACAATGGTAGGATCAAGACCAGGCATCTCGATATAAGACCAGGCGAAGACATCTCGAAATTCTTGGAAGAGTTTCTTATAGGCTAGGGTCTCTTTTTTAGTGCATGATGCGCCTAAAGATATAAGCTTGGGTTTTCCGGGGGTGGTGGAGATGTCGATTTTTATAATGGGAGAAATGTTAGCCATGTTTCCTTCTTCGAAGGCTTCTGGAGCTAGTATTGGATCTTTGAACCAATCGACCTTGGTTGGTAAGAAGTCCTTAGATTCAACAGATAGTTGGTTTGCCGCGGTGGACGTAGATGCTTCTAGAAGGAAGTATGATCGATGGTGCATATCATCCCAAGGGTAGTCCGGTGTAGTGAGTGTTTCTAGGATTTCTTCATCTATACAGAAGTAGTGTTCCATTAAATGAATTGGTTTAGGTTTATAGGTAGTTGAAATCATATAAATGGTATTGATTTCTTTTGAATGGGAAGATTCTGGGGGAAATATTTCCTCAATAAGTGGTGGGGATATCTCTAGGTCGACATTATTCAACTCGTATAATGCTGCTCTGTAATCTGGGAGATCGGGGCAGTGATGTGAATAATGGCCGTAGATTCTGCATATTGCACAAGGATGGTTTGTGCGCAATGATTTATCACGAGGCTGAGGGGGGAGTTCCAGTTTGACTACTGGAACGTTGGTGTCGTCATCCAACATATTCATGTGTTCTTGAAGTGCCAGTAGTTGTGGACATAGATGGGTAGCATAGCCTATATCGTCGCACAAGGAGCACTTAGGGAGCACACGGGTTGGGGGATTTTGGCTAATTTGGGAGTCACTGGGGGGGTGTGAGTTGTGGGTGCAATGTTGTAGGTTGGTGGACCTCTACCCCCAGTGTGATGGGATTGAGGGGGGACATAACTAGATGTCGATGTAGTGCCCCCTGTTGGAATTGATCGGTTTTGGGGGTTCGAACCACTAGGTGGTGAGCGATTTTGGTGGTTTGGTATGCCAGGTGGTGGATGGTTTGACATATTCATAGGTTGTACCGGTTGTAGGACAACGTTCGGAGTCGGTGGGGGAGTTGGGGCAGGTAAGTACAATACAGGTAATCCTAACGTTAAACCTGGAAGGTTGAGTGTAGCCATTATTGGCGTGCTGACAACTCCTGAAAACGGAAACAAGAATGGGATTGTGTGAATCGGTGTTGTTCCGATATGACTAGGCATGATGGGTGCTTGTGGCAGTGGTTGAGGATGTTGTTGTTCATTGTGCGATAAGGTCCACAAATCAGATACTTTAGTTACCTGGAGAGGAGGTGGTATTAACGGGAAAGTGTTGGTCATGGGAGTATCCGAATATATCCCGAGGCCGACTGATGAGACAAATGATGTCGGTGCACTGAGAACGGGTTGTTCGATCATGAGAAGAACATTTTCTGGTGTTGCTGGGGCATTGAGATCATAGTATGTAATCTGGTCGATTTTGACTACGCGTCCTTCATGGGGGAACATCATGATGCGGAAAACTGAAGAAGCGACAGCTTTCATTTTAGCCAGCTACACAATATCTATTTTAGCCAGCGACATATTGGAATCATTTTTCCTATATTAGCCAGCTACACGAAATTCAAAAAATCAAAATTTTGATGAATAAAGTTTTGGCTTTGCAAAATAAATTTTGATTTTTTGATTCTTTTAATATCTTAATTTTAATTGGATAAAAATAAGTGACATCAGCCTCAGGAACTGGCGTGGGGATTTCACTCGCCAAGTGTCCCGAGCTTCGTCACCCTCGTGAGTCACCAGTGTCCAAATGCATTGCCCTGACGCTGGATTTGTACAGCATTGTTACATGTGCATGTTTCTAAGCCACCCTGTAAGTTACAAAATCCATAAATTTTGGAACGGACCACTAAACTAAAGGTTATGGATATAACTTAATTCTAAATCTTGTACTGGATACACTTAATTTGAAATTTTGGATTGTAGTGACTCATCCAAGAATTTTCTGAGGAGATTATATGTCTTTTACGTCTTTTACCTCACTCTCGTCTTTAGGATAGTTTATATAGTTTGTTCATTTTAATTGTACAATTAATTAAATCAATACATTTTATTAATCAAAATATTTTTTTAATGCATAATGAAAATCAATGTACAAATCATACATTTTATTAATCAAAATATTTTTAATGCATAATGAAAATCAATGTACAAATCATTATTATTGATATATTAATATTTTGTATAAAATTGATATTAAAATGTTTTATTTAAAATATTTTATGTATATTTAACATCGATATCTATTATTATAAATATTTTTTCAAATATTCAGTTAAACTTCAAATTTCATATTATGTTAGTAAAAGAACAATAATAAAACAAGTAAGAAATTAATCTAGGAAAAGCTAGCAATCCGCAATAGGCAAATGTAAATCACACTATGTAAATGAAGTGATATTTCAACCTCAATTGTAAAGGTGATATATTCCTTTGTTGATACGTGTATGGGATGAATGGTATAAGTAGATCTTGGTAGAAAGTCATGCCCTAGCAACAAGTATTGTGGAATGGACCAAATGAGATATTCAACTTGTTAAATGCATATTCTCTTTTATCAATGATCGCTAGAAGTTCATAAAGTTGTAGTTGTATAACTTTATTCTGGCCGTCATATTCGTTTTAAGCAACGCATGGGTTATATGGCTATAACTTCTATATTATAACTTTTGTGAGGGGTGTCTTTTCAAGAGGAGGAATAAGAATTCTGTGCAATTCTAAGATGATGGGTTAAGATGAATCTATATATTTTGATTGAAAATTAATTTTTACTTGATTAGCATTATCTTTATCATAGTAGTGTCATTATATTTTAGGTATGAGAAATGTAGCGTTCTCCCCGTCCCCCTCACGTGGACCACCACATTCGACGGAGAGTGGACCTTTGCACATAAATAAAAATGTATAAATCATATTTTAATTTTGCTTTATGGATGCTTTTTCTCCCTTTTTCTTCACGTGCGTAAGGCATGAGGCCTAGGAAGCCTTCCTTTGAGAATACTTTGGGATTATTTTAATATATTCAAATGGACTGTGACATTATTATATATTTACACCGAAGGCGTTCTTTCTGCAAAGATGATCCATGCTCCTGTAGCAGGATTCCTTGTCTATCAAACGAATAGAATCTTGCCACGTACATTTTCACTACTAAATTTGTGATTTCCGTCAAACTTACTGTTTTCATCCATTTTTTTAGGGGAGAGATAGCACGTTACGGGTCTGCAGTTCAAATTTGGATAACGTGACCCTGAAGTTACGGGCTCATTGTTCAAGGTTTTAATTTCCATCAAATTCTTAGCAGAGAGATAGCACCTGCCGAAGTTACGTGACCGGATGTTTGAGTTCTGATAGCATGTTGTTGAAGTTGCAGGGCCTGCCATTCGAGTTCACATAGCAAGGTGCCATTTGAGTTTAGATCACAAGTTTCTCAGTCGGCCATCAGAACTACTGTAGGCGAGTTGTTCATAGTTACTAGAACCATCATGAATAGTATGCTCTCTAGCAAATCTTCCAGCAAGGAACTCAAGCAAAAGCTCTTGCTCCTCAAGCCTACCATTGACGAAATCTCCAAGCTTTCTTCTGATTCAAGCCCCGCACCTCACAAAGGCAGCCCATTCAAAGACTTTCAAGCGCAAGTGCAAGATGGCCTTCACCTTGTCAAAAAATTAGAGCGAATGAGCAACTTTAATTTATTCAGAAGGTATCGATATGGTAAGCAGATCCTAAAGGTAGAGAAAAATGTCTATGATGTTTTGCTTACTCAAGGCCTAGTCAACCTCATCTTTGATGCCCACAAGCTAAACGTGGATTTCAAGGATCGTGTTGAATGATTTGAACGTATTGAAGAAATGGGTCAGCATATAATGGACAGTGTTAATTCCAAAATGACTAATGATGCCAGTTCCAACTCTGTTCTTCTTCATCAAATGAGCACAAATCAACTGTTTCAGAGCTCCATTGATGGGATGCATGATACTATAATGGATGAACAATCCACCAGCAAGTACAATGCCCAAGTCTCGGGTATGCCAGACTTTATAGTGGGACTAAATAATATTCTTGATGATGTCAAAAAAATCCTATTCTAGAACGGAGTTAATATCATTGGGGTAGAAGGGATGGGTGGAAGCGGCAAAACCACCCTTGCATTAGCCCTTTGCAGCGATTCCGATGTCATAGGTAACATCAATCCCCCTTTTAATCTTCACTCCAAGCTTTCATTTTTGTTGCTTCATTTTGGTTTGCGGTGCTTATTGTCTGTGTGATTATCAAATTTCTTCCAAAACAATATAGTTTTCATTATTGTTTCACGGTCTCCAAATGTAAAGGACCTTTTGGAGACCATGTGGGATAAAATAATTGGAGGTGCAAGGCCTGTTTTTCAAAGCATTGAGGATGCGCACAACCAACTGCAAAAGAATCTCAGTTTGAAAGAAAATCTGTGAACTTTGGTGGTTTTGGATGATGTTTGGTCAAAATCAATTGTGCAATAGTTGTTGTTTGAAGTAGAGGGATGCAAGACAGTTATCACAACCAGGCAGGATTACACTATTCCTACTACAAACAGTAGTCATGTGTATAACATACCCATGTTGTAGAAGGTTGATTAGTGATTCCCTATCTCTTTTTTGTTACTGGGCCGTTGGAGTGCCTTCGATTCCAACAACAGGAGATGAAAATCTTGTTAAACAGGTAGAATTAGATATGCTATTCAAAATATCAAACCCTAATTTTTCTCTATCCTTCTCGTATGCTTTGCTTCCTAGGATACAGTGTTAAAACTGAGATTGACTTTATGCCCCTTTGATGGATAAATGGTTTTACAAGTCTAAAATTGGAACGTTAACAGCAATAGTGTTGTGATAGAAGTCCAGAAAAAGTTTTAGTACTGTAGATTTCTGCAGAAGAATAACACAACGTTTAACTAGTAGAAGATTTGTAGGTTGAAGCAGTGTGTATGGGTATACCACTTGCACTCAAGGTGATTGGAAGCTCTTTGCGCAATGAGCCCCCTGCAGTTTGGGAAAATGCTAAGAAGAAACTTTCAAGAGGAGAATCTATATCAAAACATCACAGGGAGGATCTTCTTCATTGCTCGGAAACAAGTATAGATGTCCTCGATGATGAATCTAATTAGGAATGCTTTTTGGACTTGGGGGCATTTCAAAAAGGTAGAAAGTTCAGTGTAGATTCATTATTGGATATTTGGGTACATGTCCGTGGAATGGAATAGCAATATGCTTTTGTGGTCTTGCTAGAACTTGCAAGTCGGCATCTCCTAAATCTCACAAGCGATCCAGGGTAAGAAACTTGTTTAGATTTGCTACTTTTACAAGTCTGTTAAATTTTCTGCTCTCTTCGTATTTGTATCTCAACTTCATTTCATGTGCTAGTGCATTCTTTGATAGAGCATGAGATTTGTAGAAAAATTTGAGGCTAAAAAATAATTAGCAATCAATAAGGTGAGATAAATCAATGTGTTAACCAACACAGATGAAGGGGCTTTTTAGATTACTACTTTCCCTTATACAAGGTTTGGATGTGTTAGGAGCCTAGCCATCTCATTTGGCTGTGCTTGTGAGCTTTCGTTTTCTCAACATGATATAATGCGATATTTATCCTTGCGGTTGGCAAGTCAGGATAGTACCATTCACTATAAGAGGCTTTTCATGCCTGACAAGGAAGATAGTATTCCGACAAACTGGTTGACACTCAAAGACCATACATCTAGGGTTCAATTTGTTTCAATTCATACAGGTTATCCCTAAAAATTGCTTTCTTTTAAATTTGTTTCAATTCATACAGGTCATCCCTGAAACATGCTTTCTTTTCCTTGCATAAGCATTGAATAATTTTAGTTAGTTCAATTTACTAATTTTCCAAATTTATTAGGTGTGCTTGATAAGCATTTTTATCAGCACAACATTCTAAATTTTACATTTCTAGGACATCACTATAGGTCCAATGAAGGAGGAAAATTGGTGTCAAATAGATTTTCCTGAGATGGAAGCTTTGGCTTTATTCTTTACTACAAGTCAATACTGTCTTCCAACATTTTTACATACCATGCCAAAACTTAAGGTTCTTATCATGTACAATTACAGTTCAAAGCGTGCAATACTTAATGGGCTTCTAGGATTTTCTTCAGTTACCCAGCTTAGGTCTGTACTATTTGAGAAGTTGATTGTGCCTCCTATTCATGAGTATTGTAGATCTTGGGAGAACTTGGAAAAGTTGTCTATATGCCTATGTGGGAGCTTTGGAAATATGACTCTGTTTGATAAGGCACAAGTCCTAAAGTTTCAAAAGTTTGTAGAAATTAACTTTGATCATTGTAGTGATTTAGAGGAATTTCTTGCAAACATATGCAATTTAACTTCCCTGGAGAGGTTGTCCATCACTAATTTCCATCTTATCCAAAAGTTACCTGATGACTTGGGGATGTTAAGGTCACTTAGGTTGCTGAGATTGTATGCATGTCTAGGCTTGTCAATGCTTCCTCCTTCCATTGGTAGACTTCAGCAGCTAGAATTTCTTGATATTTCACTATCCAACTCTTTGAAGGACCTTCGGATAGAATTTGATCAACTATCAAACTTAAAGATTTTGGACATGAGGGAGTGCTCCAGACTGAAGATGCTACCTAAAGCATTAGCCAATCTAAGGTCTTTACAGCGTGTAATCTGTGATGAGCACACCAAACAACAGTGGTTGGCTATCAAAGCCTCTGCCATGCCTAATCTCACAGTGGGTGTGGTTCAAGAACGCTTTAATTTGGACTGGCTCGATGATTGAAAAGATTAATGATACATTCTCTAGCACTATGAAAAACCATTCCTTCAATACCCTAAGTTGATGAATTATGTATGGAATTGTTTACAGGCATTATATCCTTAAAATTTGGGGGATATTGATAGATAGGTGTTCTTGTATTTCTTAAACTATAAGATGACCAAGGAATATTTTAGTGAAACCCTATGATATTTGCATATATTTTTGGATTTTTGGAAGAGGTATAGTTTCAACACACTTTTTTTTTCTTACCTTAGCTGTTAAATTTGTTCTCATTATGTTCAGGAAGAAGAAGCTCTGTGGGGAAGAAGATTTTGAACGCTGTGGTGATCGTGATGTTACAAAGTCTTGCTTAGGTATATTTGCGTTTCCTCCATTCATGATCATTTCATGAGGTCGTGAAATAACGCATTCTGAGCATTTAGCACATGGGCATATGCCTTTTTACCATAATTTTCTTTATTTATCACTTAGTGCAATAATAGTGTGATTTTTAAAATTTTATTCTCCAAAATCATGTTGCTTTCAGTTTAGAAGAGAATTATAGGTATCTTATTGGGGGAGCAGGTTAATCTGTGATGGACTATCTAATTCTTCATCTTGATAAAATGTTATTCTGGTTTACCTTTCTTTGGTTCTTCATGTAGAAAGGGGCACAGCGGAAATGAGTGGGAAACTACAAAACTACTCCAAACAAACAAAGCTTGCCGAAGACGGAATGAAACTGGGCCGAAATGCCCAGAACCTTGTATATTCATTAACCAAGAACATTGATGTATACATTGCGAACTATGGCGAACTTTCTTGAAGAGATCTGGAAACATCTACAGATAGGATTTTCTTAAATGCTAGGTAGCATTTAAGACTACCAACTAACACACCGTATACTTCACGTGATCACATGGCTCTAGGTGAACTCACTACTCAAGGTAGGTGATGTGGCTATTGGGAATTAATTCCAACACTCCCCCTTAATTTCAACAGCCACATTACAACGCCACATTACAACACATAGTTTACAAAAACATGAACGCCGAAAGGAAAAAAAAATAGGAAATAAAGTAGATGTGATAAAGTAAAAAATATAATAGTGTTTTTCTTATGAATAATCACTGGTACATGTTGGAATCCAACCCCAAGATGATCTTCTACCCAATGTTGTGCAACTCAATAACTCTTTGTTTATGATTCCAGAGCCACCATGTTCGTTGTATCATGGACTATCAATTATATATGTGTATTGTTGTTTTAGATGGTTTAAACATACGGGTGCTTTGGTAGATGGCCCACCCAATTTTGAACTTTGCCGGTACTTGTGGACACTCAAATGCTCTACCTTCATCCCTTGTTTTCCATCAAGAAGGTTGTGTACTCCACAACGTTCAATTTCATCGAGCCCTAGAGTTGTTGGGATTTTATGAGCTATGTTTCCATTTTAGCAAGTATGTGCTTTTCCCTTTAAATGAAAGCAACAGAAAAATATGGACAGTATGTCTATTAAAAAGAAAGACAACTCATAGTCATGTGCATTGCATGATCTTTAACACTTTGATTTAAATTTATGGATATAGACATACTTAGTTGAAAATGTATTTGTACATTCATAATTGACTCTAAGCTATAATGAACCTATAATTGCAATAAGTATATGTGCATTTCAAAAGATAAAACTATCCCTTAACTAAGTACATGGATTTTAAGTGTTACATAATATTCTTGATTCCTCTAATTCTTTTCATAGATCCCTTTAAGGATATCCAAAATATTACGATAGAAGTCTTGAAGGAATTTGTTCACATGCTAATTTCCTTGGATTTCTTCATAGAAAACACTACCTTGTAAATTCTCCTCTAGATATGGGCGTCATTAGAGTGTTTGCTTTTCAATGATCAATTATCCTTAGAGAGGATTCCAAAAAAGGTAGCAAATCTAGCCTAGTCTACCCCCCTTGTTCTGAAAGGTGGTTCTTTGTCTCTAAAAGAGCTTCCATTATTTATGGAGTTTTTTGTCTCTAGGAGATCATCATTGAACCTTGACCATAAATTGGGTAGACTCCTTGCTAACAACAACAAGTGAAAACAAGCAAATTGTAGTAGAGGTTGTAGTAGAGCAAATATTGAATAGAAAAAAGTAACCATTTTGAAATGTACTCATAGTATGAGTTTAAAAGGAAATGATATTAGAAGGCAAGCATAATGCTTGGACAAAGATGCATTTATGAAATGGGAAACTATCATTTCATCATATATTGTATCAATCATTACATCCAATGGGATCAACCATCTTGAAATTTGAAGCAATTGTATTTCAAAACCCCATCTGGTCATTTAGAAATATTTCAATCTTGCATGGTGATTATACTTTGTAGTGGTAGCTAATACTACTATGATGGACTATAACATGCAACAATTGATACAACTATTGAGGCAAATATTTGTGTGTCCTTGTAGTGAAGGGTCCTTGCTTTTCTTCCTTTATCCATTTTTGGATTCGATGAGACCATACAAGTTCATGGAAATACATTGAAGCTATGAGATGTAATTATTTAAAATTAATGTGTGGCTTTACTTGAAACTCCATTGGTTTGTGTGTGATTAAGAAGTAGTGTGTTATGATGCTGAAATAGTTGTAAATCACAACAAAAGGCATTTGGTGGATAGGTATGACAGGCATAAAATAAAAGATATATGAATTGGGATTGTGCATTTGAGTTAGGGTCTATTGAAGGTCTTTGTAATCTTTAATCCTTTGATCCATTTATATTTACTTATATTATTGTTAAATTGAATTGAATATTAAATTGTATAATATTAAATTGAATTTAACAATAATAAGTTGGCTTACTACAAATGTTTTTCTATTCTTTAAGACTTACCAATTACCCTATACTCTATGAACACCCGCCAAGAAATTCAAAATAAATAAACGTTGTGTATTTCCTTTTCAATTTATAAAAACATATGTAAAAACAAATTATATTGTTGATGTATATGTAACTTCGGAATGTATTTCATATATGTATGTTGTATGTACTCCTATAGAGATGGTATTATTCCTCTATACAGAAGTGTCGTCATTTATATTGTAAATGTCGTAACTTATACTTGATGGGTTATTAGACCACCTTGTTGGGGTCGGCCCTGTATAAGTCATGTGGATCGAAGGGTTATTAGACCACCCTATTAGGGTTCGGCCCAGTCAACATTATGTTATGTGGTTAAGTTCGAGCCTACATGATTTATGTAAAAGGCAAGTCAAGTCAAGTATAAATAGAGTGCGGGAGGCACTCTATTTACTCACTTACTTCTCACTCATGCACTCAAGGAGGAGTGGCACACTTATGGAGGAGGAGGATCTACTGCTAGGTTATGTCTATCTCTCATGTTTGGGTTGTGTCATTGCTCTATCTATCTCGGAGGAAGTTATTGGGGTTTTTCACCTTTATGGTTTTTCCCAAGTATATCTTTGTGTCTCTTGTGTGCTTGCATTATTGTCTCCATGATTGATATGCTGTAGATATGTTGTACATGTTGTTCTCTCAGTTAAGATCCTAGATCATATTGAAGTAAATTCTGAAAATTTAACATGGTATCAGGGCTAGCCTGAAAGAAGGCATGATATGGCATGTATGACACTTGTTGCACTTACGATGCTAGGGATTGATATAGCAAACACCAGTCGTCGTAGCACTTTCGCTATAAATCCGTTTTGGCAAATTTTTCGGATCTAAAATCGTTACAAGTCGAATATTAAATCCCCATGTACCTTGTGTCCAAAGGAAAAATTCTAATGCGTTGTAGTTTGTGATTTATGATCTGTACAATATAGGGTTTCTGCCTCTTCCAGATCTGAGTCAAAATCAGGTGACCTTGGGAAAACGGTCATAACCTGGGCTAGGAAGATCCAAATGAAATTTCGTAAAATGTGACAGGTAGTACACAGAATTTACTATCGTAAAAAAATTGTGTAGAGGCCGAAGTTGAACCAGTGACACGTGGCATGCCGTACAAGTTCGCTCTCCTGTATTATCCCATAAACAGGTCACGTTGCGACACTTAGCATAACTCTCTCTCAGAGAGTCCAATTGAGGTCAGACCTATCAGTATGGAAAGATAACTGGTCGGGCTATCTCAGGAAAAGTATTCAGAGGCCAAAGTTGAAACAGTGACACGTGGCACACCGTACAATTTCGCTCTCATGTATTATCCCATAAACAGGTCATGTTGCGACACTTGGCATAACTCTCTCTCAGAGAATCCAATTGAGGTAAGACTTGTCAGGATGAAAAGATAACAGGTCGGGCTATGTCAAGAAACTTGTTCAGACCCTGTGGATTGAAAAGTTCAGAGTTACACCAGAAACAATCAGGTACATATTTATGTCAAAACAGAATTATTTTTTAGTACCTTCATTCATGGCTTCCGGAATTTAGGGCTTCGGAGAAAGTTGAAATTTTTTTAATCGGATACCATGGCTGGATGCCACTCATAAAAATAGAAATTTAGAGACCAAGATCATAATTTTTGGTTGGGCAGAAGGCCTGGCTTGATCAGACCCTAGTTCAGGACTTTGGTCAGAAACGTGGAAAATTAGGGCTTCTGTAAAAATGGGAATTTTTGAAATCTGTGACCACGGCTGGAAGCTCCTCAGAAAAATAGAAGCTTAGAGCTTTGGATCAAACCTTTTGATTGGGAAAAAGAGTGGGATTCATCAAACCCCAGTTCAGGGTCACGTCTAGTGAATCCGGAAGTTTCAATGGCAAAATTGAGGAGTGAGACTTTGCAGTTTTCAAATTCTGAATATACCAGCTTGATCAGCTCATCAAGGCGCATATTTCTATCCTTTCGGAAGTTTAAAATTCAAAGTTTGAATTTTTGGGGTTTCTTTGACAAACCCATATCCAGCTCCAGGTCCAGTTCTTGCAAATCAAGTGGATTGGGTTAATCCTAGAAGAAGATGGATTGGTCACCTGCATAACTAAAGAAGTTCCTGTTTCAGAGGGAGATGAGGCTAAGGCCTTACATAAGAATATTACAAGCGATCTCGACAAGTATGACTCATCGAGGTATGTTTTGAGATTTGTTCATGATTAAGTTTATGGTATGTTTGTCTTCATGTTATTACGGTTAGTACAATCTTGATTTTAGACTTGTCATATCACCTTAATAAAATTATGAATGCACGATAGAAAATATTCATTGATTAGGGTGTTGACACTTATGATTGTACTAATGCATTATGGTGTTGTATGAGGTTTATATTGTCTACTAACATGAAAGGTACACCAAGAAAGACAAATCATGTTCTGGTTCAAGAACATATGATCATGGTGACATGAAGACAAGGATTCATCCATTGTCATGGATCACATAGAATATCTACTCTCGAGGTATGTATAACTTGTTTATACAATGGTTAACTTATGAGACATGCAGGTTACTAGCACAAGTCACTGAAGAGAACCAAAAGACATTATACGGGTATGTTAGACATAACTAGCTAGCATGCTAATCCAGGTATGTTTTTCATATATCAAGCCAGAATCCTACCTTGGGTTAGGATCTTATACTATTGTGTTGTTGATAATGATTATTCATGAAGCCATAAGTTTGAATAATCATGGGTATATGCATATTATGTGTCTTACCTTAATTAATGATATGACTAACCCGAAGAGTCATTGGTTTGAGTAATTATAGGTTTAGACATGTTATGTTTCTTATGATTTGACTAACCATAAGAATCCTACATAAACCTTGAATGCTAATGCTTATTATTTCTGTTTGAAATGATCATGACTATACATGCTTGAGATTATTGTGTCTTAATAGTATACTAATGAATGCATGATTTTATATGAGTTCACAAGGATAACACAATCATGATACTAATAAGCATGTATAGGGACCAAGGATGAATATGAGTTCAAGAACAGGTAATCCAGGAAGCAAAGATCAAGAGGGAGTACACTCCAGTGGTTTATGCAAGGATGTAGATATTCAGAGGGAGTTGACCATCTCTCTACATTCCACAACATAAAGGTGTAGTAGAAGCTACTTCAGATTAGGACTCCAGTAGCTCCTGCAAGGAAGCGAAGACTCAGAGGGAGCCCACCCAACGAACAAACAAAGATAAGTATTTTAATTATCATTTCTTGCATATTTGTTTGTTTAAATAAAATTGTTCAATGATGTATATGCTCATGTTCCTAGACTTAGGATATGTATTGTGCATATTAGAATAGTTGCATTAATGAACAGTATACTACTAATACACATGGGTAAGTGGCCTATGGCACTGTACAACATTCCATTGCTACTTATCTAGAATGAAACTTTTTGCTGACATGTTGGGATTTGTGCACACTCTTAACAATGTTCTGGTAGAGATTGGAAGGCATCTAGAAAGTTATGGGATATGGATAAATGTTGTATTGAAGCATTGGCTAAGATAATTGCATGATTGTATGACATATTTCTTTATGTGTAAGAATTTGTTCTGAAAACTATGAGATGTTTTATAATCATGCAATTTAACTTGTTGTGTAGGAAAGATCGTATGCCATCTCCTACAAAAGAAGAACTACAACATTTGTTCATCAACAAAATTATCTATTGAAGATATTGAAGTTCCCAGGATACGGGAAGAATGCCATGATCCATCGATCATGAAGAATGATGTTTGGGATGCGGTCTCAAGAGTTGAAGGGAAGTCTGTTGTGACTTCTAAATGGAACTATCAGATCAAGCATGTTGCAGATGGCAGCATTGAGAAATATAAAAGTAATGAAATAGAAGATGCACAAGATGGATTTCAAGACAACATGGTGTAGTCATATATGTGTGCAGAACTTGGTATGGTAGGATAGACAGCTTTCTATCTAGTTTGGGTTTTACCAAGAATAAAGCAGATTCCAACCTTTTCTACAAGGTTAAGGAAGGCAATCCAGTGATACTACTTTTGTATGCGGATAACCTGTTTGTTACAGGTGAAGATAGATTGATTGTCGAAAACGGAGCGGAAGCTTGCTACCGAGTTCGAGATCTTGAAGAGGTTCGGGATGATGCACTATTTGTTTTTGGCATGGAGGTTTGGCAGAGTGATGGAATATTCCTTGGACAAGGGAAGTATGCAGTAGACATCCTAAAGAGGTTCGGGATGATGGATTGCAAGGCCATGGCCACACCTATGACATCGAATCTGAAGCTTCTATGTGATGCTTCATCTAAGCCGGTTGATGTCTCTATGTATCGTCAGATGATTGGGTCCTTGATGTACCTGACGAACACAAGACCATACATTTGCTTTGCTGTGAACACATTGATTCAGTTCCTGACAGATTCGAGGCGTGTTCACCTGGTTGTTGTAAATCATGTTCTGAGGTACCTGAAAGGTACAGTGGATTATGGGCTCAAGTATGAAGTGAATCAAAAGTTTAACCTGCAGGGTTATGTTGATTCAGATTGGGCTGGCAGTGCTGCAGATAAGAAGAGCACATCTGGGTGTTGCTTCAGTATGGGATCAGGTGTGATCTCATGGTTTAGCAGGAAGCAGTCCCGTGTGGCACTGAGTACAGCTGAGGCAGAGTATGTTGCAGCCTATTTAGCTAGTTGTGAGGCAGTATGGCTATGGAAGCTACTATCTCAGTTATTTGATCTCCCGTTGGATGCTACTGGTATCTTCTGTGATAACCAGAGTTGTGTGAAGCTATCCGAGAATCCAGTGTTTCATGATAGGTCGAAACACATAGAGATCAATTATCACTATATCAGGGATATGGTGCATAGAGGAGCCGTGAAGCTCCTGTATGTTGCGACGGACGAGCAGATTGCAGATGTGTCGACGAAGCCACTAGCCAGGGTGAATTTTGAGTACTTCAGAGAGAGGCTTGGCGTTCTTCAGATCGAGGACACTTCGAGGAAGAAGTGATGGACACATTTGCTGAAGCCATTCCAAGCATGTTGGAAGGAGGATCCTTTACATGGATGTGGATGTAAGCGCTGGATGTTGATGAGCATAAGGATGATGTTCTAGTTTCTGCTTTGTATGATCAGTTGGATCATTTATATGTATATGTATGTACGCATCATGTTGGATGCTGGATATGATCAGTTGGATCATTTATATGTATATATGCATCATGTTGGATGCTGGATATAATCAGTTGGATCATTCATATGTATGTATGCATTATGTTGGATGCTGGATATGATCGGTTGGATCATTTGTATGTATTTTGTATGCATCATGATCGGATGCTTGGACCATGTATCTGTATATGTATCAGGTGGATACATTGTATGATCAGGTAGATCATGTATATTGATATGTATCAGGTATGATCAGGTAGATCATGTATGTTGATGGATACATTGTGTGGATCATGTATCTATGTATCAGGTGGATACACTATGTGTGATGATATATATCAGGTAGATACTTGGTGTGCATAAGATGGATGCATTGTATGATCAGGATGATCGTGGATGACGAGCTTCTCTAGATGACATGCAGTAGGATGTTGCAGTGATGATGATCAGGATGATCATGTGTACATCAGGATGATGTATGGTGAGTATCAGATGATACTTTGTGGGCGTGGATCAGGTTGTGCGGGTAAGCATGTAATTTGTGCCCTGGGAGATTTGCAGATGGTCTTTCGAGGTTTTTCCTATGGCATGTAATTCGGTGCCCTGGGACATCTGGCAAATGCTCTTTCGAGGTTTTTCTTGGAAGGACATATAATTTGTGCATTGGGAGATCTGCAGATAGTCTTTCAAGGTTTTGCCTATGGCATGTAATTCGGTGCCCTGGGATATCTGGCAGATGCTCTTGCGAGGTTTTGTCCTATGGCATGTAATTTGCTCCTGGGAGATCTAGACAAGATGAAAAAGGCCTCAGATGCTTCAGCCAGGTTTTGCCATGACCACATGTAATTTGCTCCTGGGAGATCTGGACAGGATGAAAAAGGCCTCAGATGCTTCAGCCAGGTTTTGTGGTGGACCACATGTAATGTGCTCCTGGGAGATCCGACAGGTAAAGCTGTGTGCTCGTAACAGCCTGGGATGCTTCAGCCAGGTTTTGTGGTGAGATCACATGTAATGTGCTATTGGGAGATCTGACAGGTAGAGCTGTGTGCTCGTAACAGCTTGGGATGCTTCAGCCAGGTTTTGTGATGGGTCACATGTAATGTGCTCCTGGGAGATCCGACAGGTAGAGCTGTGTGCTCGTAATAGCCTGGGATGCTACAACCAGGTTTTGTGATGCACATAATAAGTCCTGAGGATTCCACAGTATGGCCAGTGATGACGAAGACCTGCAGGTGGTGGGCCTACATCCAGTATGAAAAAGGACTGGCTCTGTAGAACTTCCTATGATGAGTAGATTCAGAGATTGATTGAGATAGCATCAGCAGTGACGATGATGATGACTCGATGATGATTATCCAGTGACGATGATCCAGAGAAGATGACTTGTGCTAGAAGACCTGTGCTGAGAAATACCTTCCTAGTTAAGAGGGAGTGTTGATGTATATGTAACTTCGGAATGTATTTCATATATGTATGTTGTATGTACTCCTATAGAGATGGTATTATTCCTCTATACGGAAGTGTCGTCATTTATATTGTAAATGTCGTAACTTATACTTGATGGGTTATTAGACCACCTTGTTGGGGTCGGCCCTGTATAAGTCATGTGGATCGAAGGGTTATTAGACCACCCTATTGGGGTTCGGCCCAGTCAACATTATGTTATGTGGTTAAGTTCGAGCCTACATGATTTATGTAAAAGGCAAGTCAAGTCAAGTATAAATAGAGTGCGGGAGGCACTCTATTTACTCACTTACTTCTCACTCATGCACTCAAGGAGGAGTGGCACACTTATGGAGGAGGAGGATCTGCTGCTAGGTTATGTCTATCTCTCATGTTTGGGTTGTATCATTGCTCTATCTATCTCGGAGGAAGTTATTGGGGTTTTTCACCTTTATGGTTTTTCCCAAGTAAATCTTTGTGTCTCTTGTGTGCTTGCATTATTGTCTCCATGATTGATATGCTGTAGATATGTTGTACATGTTGTTCTCTCAGTTAAGATCCTAGATCAGATTGAAGTAAATTCTGAAAATTTAACATATATTTACAAAAATAATGCAAAATTCAAGATTATATTTTTTTTATATTTCTTTTTTTTTTAATATTAATATCTTTTATAATTTAGTAAAGACAAAATACATCACATTAATTTTTTTCATCCAATAAAAATTAATAGTTATATAAAATTCTTAATTTTTAAAAATACCTTAAAACAATAATGTTTCGAAAATATAATAAATTTGAAGAAATCTATTTATAAAAAACAAAACAATATTCTTCTTCACAAAAAGAAGTTAATAACTTTTGAAAGCAATTCACATAATTGCACAAACTCGCCCAACCCCACCCATTCCTCCCTACAAAAACCCTAAATCTCACCTTAGTCAAACCATGGCCTTCATCATCCCCTTATTATTTTCGAACCATTGTTTAATCATGAGGGGAAGAAATATAAAATATGTATGCAAACAAGAAAGATTGATTTTAATGAGGAAACATCAAGGGATCATCTTTCCAATTTGTGTTATGACAAATGCTTATCATGAGTACACTTTGAACTCAAAAGTCTTATTCAACATAATTTCCTTAGAATACTCTCACTATTAGGTCATGGCTCTTTCCTTATAATTTTCTCACTATTAGGTCATGGTTCTTTTAACTGTCTTATTCTACATAATTCCCTTAAAATTCTCTTAGAATGGTATGATTATTTTAGGTCAATATTTTTTTTGAAAATGGATGCTCGTGTTCTCTCTTCATGCCTTCTTATGTGTAAAAGCTCTAGTTTGAATCACAAACTACCATACATATCTAATGAATTTTATTTTCAATAAAACATAGCTAAGACAAATTCACTGAATCAAGATCCTCAAGACTTTTATAAATAAACAAGAGGTATTAATTGACGATCTCTACCTATATTATTGCTCAACAAAAATATCCTAGCTAACCCAACTCTATTGTTGAATGGTTTCCTTTGCAAACTCATATACTAGGCATTAAGCAGTTCATTCATCCATCATCCAGGAGCAATGGTGCTTCAAATATGCTTGTCTACAACATGTAAATGGCATGCCTTATTCCAACAACGATTGATCGTTCAATGCTCGTCATCATCTATAGTCTTTGCCATGCTTGACGACCTATGATTTATAGAGAATCAAACTCACATGGATTTGGTTCGATTTAGATTTATTGACTTTTGTTTGAGTTTTTCCTTTTCTAGACCTAGATTTTGCGATCTTTGTAGATGTTTTAATTTGGACACAGGTTTTGGAGTTGTCAAGTTTGAGAATAATAACCTAACATAAGAGGAAGATTTGATAATTAGGGAAATGTTTCTACTACAGGTAGCATAATGGAATCACAATATGGATCATGCAAGATGTGTCCAATTCAAACTATGCAATGGACTTGCATCTACTTTTGAAGTTTGACCACAAGGGACATGAACATCTGTTGAGTATTGTTCACCAAAAGGGAGTTGAACATCTATTGATTATCATATCAATGCTAGGAATGCCAAATAGTATTGACAATCACCTTCCAATACACTTTTGAGAACCATTTACAACATAATGTTGCATCCATGGCTTCTCAATATGGGTTGAGAAAAATTTACAATAGAATGTTTCATCTGTGGTTTATCAATATGGGTGTGGTGTTGCAACATTTGGTGTCTTAATATTGGTGTGGTGTTGTAGGATCCATGGAGAGGGTAGACATAGGTTCTAATATTGGAAGAAGCTTAATGCCACCTTATAGCTTCTTACATAGAAATATTGTGTAGACTGGTCATTTAAGTAGTTCTCCCCATATATATCCCATTTCTCATTTCCAATTTTTTGGTGATACCATGTTTATAGGAGTGCCCACTACCCTTGAAGTCAAATCCTTTTGAGTGTGTTTGCAATTATTTTTGCAAGGCTTTTTGGGGTGAGATTAACCCTTGAAATCAAATCCTATCGAGTGTGAGATAGGTAATTTTTTTCTTCAACTCTCTTATTGTTGTATAGTTTCTTGTTGCACTTCACTAGAACATCTCTTCCAACCAAGTATTGGGTTTCCCATCCCTTCACTTGATTGTGCAGTTGGGTCATCCAACAAACACACAACAAAGTCAAACATTGCCTTTTCTACATGTCCATTAGATGACTTGGATGCATAATTAAATTATAAGCACCATATTGGTTTGTATTAACAACAATAATTGCAAGTCACGTGTACACTTCCATAAAATATTATATATATGTTTCACATATAATCATGGAACATATATACTTTAATCCAAACATAAGAGGCACATAAAACATCATCCTATGTTTCCAATCAATTTTTATTACGATTTTAACAAATATGGAATGGGATACACATAGCTTACACAATCCCTCCCTTGTTATGAGTGTTCATTCGTTCATGATCACAAGTTTTGGTGCATGCAAGAGCTACCCAAGAGCTACCAACCATAAGTGTAAATTAGCATGGGAAAGTTTGGTTTGAGATAGCTGTTAACAAATGGCTTATGCAATCCCTCCCTTTTTATGAGTGTCCATCCCTTCATGGTCACAAGTGTTAGTTCATGTCAAAACAAAGACCTACCAACCATAAGTGTGAATTAGCATGGAAAAGTGTGGTTTGAGGTAGTTGTTAACAAATATGGAATGGGAGACACATGGCTTATGCAATCCTACCTTTGTTACAAGTGTTCATCCCTTCATGGTCACAAATGTTAGTGCATGAAAGAGGTGTCTTATCCAGGGAAGATCATGTTATATTGAGCTTGTTTCTTTCATTGATTACTCATTAGAAAATGATGTGCCGCTATTTGGCTTGTTCTCGAAACTTCATTTCAATTTTACCTCCTTTTATTTTTCCATGGTGCTTTAGCAAATGAAAATAGGCATTTTTATGATGAGGGCCAATCTCTCCATGAAATGTCTTTAAATGCTCTCTTTTTCACTTCATCACACCTAATTTACTTTCTATTTCTTTTCATTTCGGTGTTCCTTTGCACCTTATGGGGCAATTGCTAAGAAGGTGCAATTATTATATAGGTTGTTTGATTTTCTTCTGTTCAGTTCTTTTCTAAATACCAACTTGATTATATTCTTTTGCTGCATTCACTCTTGTAAACTTTCAACTTTGTGGCTTGTGTCTAGGGTTCTTTGGATGGAGTATTAGATATTCCTCATAGTGAAAAGCGTTTTGTTGGTTATAACAAGGAAAGCAAGAGCCCGGATGCTGAGGTCCATCGAAAGTATATTTTGGGAGGTCCTGTAGCTACTTACATGAAGGTCATAAATTATATATTTAAGGATTGTGTGTATGGTTTTTATAATTATCTTGATTATAGGTGATGTTCTATGGAATAACATTTATGGAATAATTCATAAAAGTACATTTCCATTGAAGCTTTAGGAAGTTCTGCAAATATTTAGAAGTCCAGACTACTAGGTAGAAGCATAACTATTTTTGCCACCCATGATAGGATGTTCTGTTGAAGTTAGTTTATCTTGTTGATATTTAAAGGTTGAGCTCTGCATCTTCATAATTAGGTTTGTGTTTATGGTCTTCCATATCCATTCATTGGTTTGTACTAGCATGTTGTGTTACTTGTAGACGTTGAAAGAAGATGAACTAGAGAAGTATCAATCCTAGTTTTCTAAATATATCAAGAAAGGTATAGAGCCTGAAAGCATTGAAGAGTTGTACAAGAAAGTGCATGCTGCTATTCGAGCAAACCCAACAATCAATCAGACCGAGAAACATGTTCCTAAAGAGTAGAAGCAGTAAGTGTTTTCAGTTGATCTGTTCTAAATATTTTTGGAATTATTGAAATATTGTGAAAATTTTAAATTAGTAGAATTACTTTATCGTCGAGTCATTAACACATTAAATATTTTACCTTGATAGTTACCGTGACGAGGAAACTAACTTATGAAGAGAGAAAGGAAAAATTGATTGCTCGGTTGAATGCTTTGAATAATGCTGAGGATGATGATGAATGAATTATTGAAATTATTGGGCTAGATGTATTTTCTCTTCCTTATTGGTGAATTGCAGGACTTACAGACTTAGTAATACATTATGAAGCTTTTATTTTTTCAGTCAAGTTCTTAAGATGGGTTGGCTAAAGGCTGTCGTGCCTCTAATGCCATTTAATTTTGGTAGGATAATGTGTTGTTGAGATAGATATTGTGAATTGAATTTACAACTTTTCTGAGTTAATTTACAAGAAGGCATTCAAGGTCTCGTTTGGTAATTGCTAATGATTATGGTATAAATATTATTGCCATTAAAATTATTAATTGCTAATGGTTAGCGTATACATATTCTTGCCATCAAAATTAGTTATGTGCTCATGTTTGGAAACTTCGAATTTAGTCCTAATGAAATGTGTGGGTAAGCACCATGCCAACTTGGTGAATTTAAATTTATGGGTGTGAATCTTGTCATTTATGTTTCCATATGAGTTTTGAAGTCTAGTCTCTTCATTGCAAATGAATATACCTCATTGAATGAACATAAGTTTTACAGTTCATGGTGCTAAATTATGTGTTCATATGCCTCGTATCCTGTGAATCTACAATTTTAGTCTGTACTAAGCAGGTAGATATATACCTTAGTAGGCTAGATATATCTTGGTAGAAATATTCGACTATTGTTTTTGTTAATTTTTTTGCAATGCAAGCAGAGCAAATTTTGGGACTTAGAAAGTGTAAGTGAATTTAGTTTGAACCAAAAAAAGATTGTATGTTGAAACTATCCAAATTGATATGAATTTCAGTAAGTATTAGGTATGCTTTGGAACTTTATTTTTTGTCATTCCATGTAAATTGTAAATTGGGATTAACTCCACTGGTTGTCGCTAATGGTGCATGGGCATTTGGTTAGTATTGTGCTAGCAGGTGCCTTAATTCACTTTATTGTGTTAGGTGCACTAACTCGTGGGAAATTATCCATAAATCTGAGGAATAATGCTTTTAGTTTCTTGGTAAGGTCTTCCTTGAGAAAAGGTGTAAATGAGTTGTAGTTCTGTTGAAATCATTTTCATTGTATTTTGCATCTTTGTTGAAAGCACCATTCTTTTATATTTTTGGTAAGGTCCTCCTTGAAAAAAGGTGTAAAAGAGTTGTAGTTCCATTGAAATCATTTTCATTGTATTTTGCACCACTTTGTAGGATTAAATTTTTCGATGTTACTTTTAGAAGTGTACCAATGCTGACATGGATAGAAGATACTCTTTATTTTGCCTTTTTAACAGAGGGATCGCAAAAATGATTTGGTGAACTTGAGATGAAATTTGTTGTGAGATTCATGAAAATTGAGGTATATGCAACTCAGGTGGGTTATGATATGATATATATAAATCTACAGTACAGACGAAGTGATATATAGATCTATACTATATAGTTTGTTCAAGCCTACGAAGTGATCTATTTAGTATCAATAAGAGCAAGAAAGCTATGCCCGGACCGTGCCTTGCAATTCTCATTGCATACGGATTTCCTTCCCCATGTAGTGTATCTATTCCATTAATGCCAGCACATATTTGATAATTCAAGATTCATGGTGACTGCATAACAAAAATGAGTTCTTTGGTTGTAGCTTGAGTGGTTGGGTGGAATGATTGTCACCCTCACCACCCAGGTTCAATTCTCACAAGTGACATGATGCTCTTTTTGAGTCCCTATTGTAAGATTGTATTTATGGCCATACCTTGATTCTTTAGCTAGAATAACAGGTGTTGGCATTCTTCCGGTGGACTAGCCCACAAATGGTGAACCACCATTTGAAAAAAAAATGAGTCAAAATGATCCAGGATCATATGTTGGTCTCATATATTATGGCCTTTGGTTTGTCATTGCGTAGTATCTTGGCATACCTTTTGGAGTTGGTCTTTCGCCTATTGCTACGTGGGATTGGTGCCTTAAGTGGATTCAATGCAAGTGCTCAAAAGAATAAGGTAAGCAAGTTTCTAATTCAATTTTTATATAATTTATTCCTCCCTACAAATTTATTCTTTTGCATTAATTCACCATTTTCCAATGGAATAGTATCTCTATGTAAATAATCAGGAAATGCTATCGGAACAGGTCTGCATGGGAGAGATCGTAATCCGTGATTTTTCCTATAATTTAGGCATCAAGTGAAACACCAAAAAATTATGCAATTTTATTGTTCTCTTCATAGCATCTATTTCACTATTCCCTTTTTTGCTTCATCACGTTTACTTTACTTTCTATTTATTTTATTTTTCATGTTGGCGTTCCTTTGCACCTTATGGGGAAATTACTAGTTGTAAATGGAAGAAGACATTTTTCCTTCCTTAGATTAGGGATCTAGGAAAATTTATTAGTATTTTATTGTAAGAGGTAGGTGAGGCTAAGGCCGAATCTATAAATAGATGAGCACCTCTTCACTTCATTTTCATGGTTAGATTTTGACAGATCCTCTTTCTTTGGAGATTAAATGATGTATTTTGCTCTTGAGCTTATGTGATGTTTCTCTTGAGCTTATTTGGATATTGACACTGATCTCTAGGTCTTTCCATCATTTTATTAAACACAATCCAAGAAACACCAAACCTATATTTTACTAAGGTTACCTTTAAATTTACCTGGTGTCTCAAAGTTTGGTCTTGGTAATCCTATTAGGGAAGCCCCTTGTGTCAGAAAAGAAATGGCCTAGAGTGAAAGGATAGGTCATTGAGGTGACAATGGGTGACTATCCTAAAGAGTTGGTCTCAATTGTACTTCGTGAATACATGGCTTTACCATACACGTACAACGATAACACTTCTCATGGATTACTTTGACACTATTCACTTTAGTTTTCACTAGCAAAACATATGCAAACTGAACATCAAGTAACTGAAAATACACTATCTAGGGTAACCAATAATGCATAGCGGAAATATAAGAGATAACACCACACAGTACACTGATATACCCTGGAAACACCAATCCATTGGAAAAAACAACATCACTTTGTCTTCTTATTGCGGTTTTTTAATACAACACTTAAAACACCAAGCTTTTAGATGTGACATACCAGATATCAACCAATACAGCTTAGAATGGATCATTTTATTATTTAAAAAATCAAAATATTTTCCTAAACAATGATTCTCCTTTCATTTTTTAAAACTTCAGGTCAAGTGTACCAGTTAAAAATGAATTTTTAATAAGTAGCAACTGGAATTAGTGTCCAAAGTCATAGGTACAAAAGCTTGTCATGACTCGCAATTCTAGAATAATTGTAAGCATTTGAAAAGCATGGACAACTTTTTATGTTGGAAAAGATCATATGGTGCATATTCTTCATAGTTTTTTCCATTCTTTTGCATGATTTCCAAGTGCCAAAAAATGCAGTCACTTTCTTCTTTTCTTAATAGTCGAATTTAACTATTTCCATATTGCTTTGTTGCTACTATCCACTCTTCTCACTACAATCTGAATCTTGTCACAGGAATTTCCTCCATTTGCAAATCACATGGTTGCTATTGTTTTCTACAACATATTGCATCTTTTCAAGTATGCAACATGTTGCATCCTTTCAAGTAGCAATGTTACATACATTGTTGCTTGCAACTCCTGCATTTGCAATTTTTCTCCCATGCTTTGTCATAGACATTGCCACATGCGGCTCTTGTTTATAATGGGTCCTTTTTTAAAGGTTGATATTCTGTGGATTGTTAAGGTACAGGTTTGGGAATGCGGCTGCTAATATTGACATAGAAATTCATGGATTGATGGTAAGGAGTAGGAGATATAGTATTAGTTTTAATGAGTAATAATTTAATTAGCATGTTATTTATGATCGTTGTATTTATAAATCGAACTTTCCCTAATCGTAAGGATGGAGTTTGAGTTGGATGTAGACCCGTCGGCTAATTATGAGAAATTTTGATCAGTTTAATTTATTTTTTGAGACTATATGGTGTGTGTTGGGTTAATCATAAGGGATCATTAGATCTATGGAATGGATTCTAAAGAAATTATTGGGTAAGATCGGTTGTAGATCTAGATGTAGATTAATTTTTACAATTATCCCAATAATTATTTTATTGGAATCCTTTTACAGTTTAAACTATGTGCTATTTACCAACCCCAACCATTGTTAGAATATTAAAACCCACTCCATACTTAGGATTTAATGTAGTAGTCACTTTTGATTAATTTCCTAGGTGTTGACTAGGTAATTGGCCACTATTTTCCTTCTTAGGCCCACACTTTCCATCATTATCCATGATAAGATCCCGTCTACTTTTAAGACTTTCCATGAATAGTAAGAGTGCTTTCGTACCTTAAACTATTTTGTCCTCCTTTTTTTGCTTTTAGTGGATAAGGATAAAGCTAGTTGACATGGAAATTGTCTTATTTTTGGCCAACTCACCCTCCATCTCTTTTCTCCCTAAAAGCCATTATTTGATTGCTTTTCCATCACTCATCACCTCACATGGCTTCTTTTGTCAATTCGTGAGCCCCTAGAGTGATTTGGAAAGTGATTTTTCCACCTTGGTTTTTTTTTACATATTTAGTAATCCTTCTTTTGTGAGGATTTCAAATTCCTTCTTTGTATTTCAAATATCTGATGTAATTATATATTTGGATAGTCATTACATTTCCCAAGTTTTCATGATGTACTCTTATTCAATAGAATTTTATTGTGTGCATCAAATCAGTGTCTGTTTTGAGTGATCTATGCAAGTTTTTGCTTAGCAATTTTTGTGAGCATAATGTTTGCTTTGCAAGATCATTCTATGAGTTGATTTTCACATGGTATTAGAGTGCCTTTAGCAGTAGTATTCTCATGTTATTGTTTTGTATCTATTTAAGGATCAAATCCAGTCTCTCAGGGGTGCAATCTAGTCTCACAAGGGTGCAATCAGTGAATCCATGGAGAAATATCAATGAATCATTTTGATTCCTTTAAAATACATTGACGGGAAGGCGCATATGGAGATTCTGTTGAGGATAAAATACCTCTCCAGAGTGACTATGGGAGCTAATATTGATCCTACTACAGTCATAGAGAATCCCAAGTGGCATAACAGAAGAGATGAAGCTTATGGTCTCGTGTGTCTCAGTACTACCAAAAATCTTCTTTTCCATCTAGATGGTCTTACCACTTGTTAACACCTAAAAAGTGCTCACTAGCTCATTTCCTTATTCACATGACCCATTTGTCCACTTTTCCACCATTTGAGCCTCTAAAGCCACCAAAAGGTCACCAAAAGACCTTAATACACCCCTTTTTCCCACTCAAAATGATTATTTTTCCTAAAAAAGCATAAAAAACCCTCAAAAAGGGTCCAAAATTTCCAAAAATATTAAAAAGGGAATAAAAATATTAATTTTATTCAAAAAAAGGGAAAAGGAGGGAAAAGGTACCTAAACCATGTTGGTCAATACCATTGGTTTCCTCAAAACCACAATGGTATTCCCCACCACCAAAACCTATAAACAGGTGGTAGGGGCTCCTCATTTTACATCCATCCATCTTCCTATCCTCATGCTACCAAAATCTCCCATGAGTTTTTGGCCATTGTAGCTACCTTGGAGAAGGGACCCTTTGGAGTTTGGAGCTGCTCACCCTTGGAGCTACTCAACAACCTTCACCATTTGGAGGTATTATTATTGCAAGCACTTGCTTGCCCCCATTTTCAATACAAATTTATTTTTTCTATTTATTGTTCTTGTTTTCAATTCAAAAGTTTATTATGATATGCACATGCTAGTTTAGCTTTAGTTTTAGGTTTACATTTGTTTTTGCTTTAATATTTGAGACTGCTGCTACTAGTTAGCAGGTGCCCATAGCACTAAGCTTGGTTGCAAAACCAAGCCAACAATTTTTGGTGACTCCGCTAGCTTAGAACTCTTAGATCTCAAATTATAGCTTTAGATCTTAGTTTTTGTTAGTATTAGTCACTTTAATTAATAGATTTGCCACCCTAGACAGCAGATCCATTGCTGTTCTAGATCTTAGCCCATTTTATTGCCATTAACAGCCCAAAATTTTCAATTTTTGGGTTCGTTTTTCGGCGTCTGCGTATGACTT
Organism: Larix kaempferi; assembly: GCA_027924585.1. Classification (NCBI taxonomy): domain Eukaryota; kingdom Viridiplantae; phylum Streptophyta; class Pinopsida; order Pinales; family Pinaceae; genus Larix; species Larix kaempferi. The sequence continues at coordinate 976,737 of BSBM01000522.1, forward strand.
TTGCCTTGCAGCTTTTTGCCCAACAGTCGCGCAGCCCATCGCGACTGCGCGGCTCTTTTCCGCGCGGTTCACCGTGGCTTCGCGGCCCATTTGCACGCTGCACATCGCGGCTTCGCGGACCTTTTCCGTGCTGCACATCGCGACTGTGTGACAAAATCCCGCGCTGCACATCGTGGCTTCGTGGCTGAAACCCGCACTGCCCATCGCGACTATGCGACTGAAACCCGCGCGGTCCATCGCGGTTGTTTTGTCAAAACCCGCAATGCCAATTTTTTCCATTCGGCCAATCCGTTTAAAAAATTAATTTTTTGCTGTGTTTTCTGCCCAACTAGCACATTTTACAATATTAAAATTCCTGCACTTTTTACAGCTAGAAATCTTTTTACTTTTTAGAATGCTCATTTAAAAAAAGTCTTTTTAAAAAAAATTTAGAAATTGAAAGAAGGATTTATTTTGCATTTTATCTAGATTAAAATTTTTTACTGTTTACTTCCTTGATATTTTGCCCATAGCAAATTTTAAAAGAAATCCATTTATTTCTTCAAGAAGTCATATTATTTGCTTTTCTATTTCAAAAGATCCTTTGTTTTTTGAATATTTTTTGCAAAGCATTTAATTTCAATTTAAAATACCACACGTGCACCCACTCAAACACATAATTTAAACTGAGCCTTAAAATTTACCCTAACTTCAACCAACTTTTAACCCCACTTGGGGAGCACTTAAAAGAACTTTGTAGCTAGGTAGTATTGAGGGGATAGGTGTTCCAATAACACCCCTCAGTTATTACATTTGAGACATAGCTATTGTCCATTAGGGAACCAAAATCCCCTAGTATTTTTTGGCACGGGCATAACCAGTTTATCGGAAGGCCTCTCCCCTAGGAGGGTTGAAGTCGCGAGGATGGTTCCGAAAGCCTGAGTGGAATACCGAAATCCATTCAGTAACCGAAGGCTACCATTCCCAATTCTCGAGATATCCCTGTATGGGGGTATTGCAGTAAAAGGACCAAACGGCAGATTTACCTTTTCTGGATGTGTCATGAACGGAGTATCCTAGTTGCCATTCTTTAGGATTGATTACCCGGTGTCCCTCCCGGTAGGGGGATATCTAGCCGTTGATTCAACACTCAATATTGTCTGACTTGGATTTCATCATCTTGCAGATAATATCGTTTGTTGATTCACAATACTTTTAGTTAGGTGTTTGCATGATACAATCCACCTTTGGTCTAGTAGCACCTCTTTTTTCTAGAAGTTGTTTTCCTGTTGGTACTCTGACCATTTTTTGCATCCCTCCACTTATTATAGCACAACTGCTATAATAAGTGCTTTTGAGGTTGATTTTTTGGCCTGAGAGCCTTTATTTTCACTCCCCTTTTTTGCACCCTTGGTTGCATTAGGGTTTTGAGTTTTTTATACATTACCATCTTACACAGAATATTTTTACACAAAAACTTATTTCTCACCATTGAGAATTTTAGACGCTCTCGTCGTCTTCAGGGTGAACCCCCAGAGTTCAGTCTACTTGGCTCTCCACGTCACCGACGTCGAGCCTTATCCTTTGACTCGACACATCATCAGTCAAACAGATAGTCATCCGATTCTGACACGCCTCACTTCACATCTGATTTTGAGGCAGAATCCGAAAACCTTACCGAGTTATTACCAACCAACCTCATGGCTGGGACACAATTCGACCCACTTTTTACCAGCACCATAGGAGATACATCCACAAACCCTTCTACTATGGTGCCATCCATGGAAACAACCACACCCCTAGGTATGCCTAATATGGGGGACACCCCACCTTTAGGAATGCCCAACACAGGACTACCTCCTATTATGGGTATGCCAAACATAGGGTTCACACCCCCTCTCATTACCACCACCCAGATCCCAGGAATTCCTACTACTATTCCTAACCTCGGTGTAACCCACGTTGCACTTGGAAATGCTGGCCCATACCAGACCACAGCCGTTGGAGGTCACATACCTTCAATACCTAGCATACCCTTAGGGGCTACTAGACCACTATATCATACCACCATGACTAGTCATGTCCCGGTCACTATGCCACATCCATCTGCCAGCTTACCCTACATGGCGAGTCTGAACTTACTAGACTTAGCCAGGTTAACCAATGATCCTATCAGACACGACCCTGTGTGGCCTCACATGCCCACCAAACTCCCCTCCGACATCCCTAAGTTTGAGGGCAAGGCAGGTGAGGACCCTCAGAACCATATTATGTCCTTCCATCTATGGTGTTCTTCCAACTCCATAGTGGACGACTCTATCCGCCTCCGTCTGTTACAGCGCACCTTCACTGGCTCTACAGCTAAGTGGTATATCGAGCAGCCCCATGGGACCCATGCCACCTTTACCTCCCTTGCCTCGACCTTCCTGCAGTTCTTTCAGTTACCTATCCACTATGATGCAGGAGTCGAGATCCTACTGTCTTGTAGACAGAACACGGCCACCCACGTCACTGACCACATTCATGAGTGGCGTCGACGCCGAAGCCTCTGCAAAATCAAGTTAGATGACCGTATCTTCTTAGATTGGTTTCTAAAATCCCTCCTCCCTCTCATTGCCAAGGATGTGGCATCCGAACGACCCCAGTCTGAAGAAAAGGCCATCCTCAAAGCCCAATAGTTTGACCTCATTTACGCCCAACCAGGTTATCTGTATACCATTATACCAGACGCCCCTCGGGGCGAGTCATCCCAACACGATGTGCCGGGGGCATCCCATGCCACAGATGGCATCATAGGTCGTATGGCCTCACATCCCCAACCCTTTCCATTGCACATCCTAGCCATGGTCTCGACCTTTCACGGGCTACATCTCAATCTGGAGCAACTAATTCATATGCTCCCATGGCACATCACCACCATACACACGGACCCTCTGGTCCACCTCAGTGCTTTGGTCATGCACCACTCGCATATGCCCCCCCAGCCGCACCTCAACCAATGTACTACCTACAGCAAGCTGCGACAGCTAGCCCGACACCTCCAATAGCTCAGGGTTACCAACAACCCCAGCAGGCAACTGGACCACCTCCAGCCCCGCCAGCTTATTATCCACCGCAACCTGCTCCCGCACCTGCGGCAAACCAAAATCCTCCCGCTGCTCAAGGGCAAGTGTACACACAACACAATCAGCCCCAGCACCAAAACAACCAGTGCAACCAGGGTGGGAAACAAAACCGTGGAAGAGGGCATAACCGCGGCAACAACCAACAACAACAGCAAGGTCCACCACCTCCCAATCCTTCGCATAACAACAATGCTGCTCCTCCCAACCAGAATCCATATCGTCATCCCAGGTAGCCCAAAAACAATAACCTCAGAACAAACCATCCTTGTTCTATCTGCAGGGTCTATGGCCATTACACACATGCTTGCCCACATTTGGAGCAAGCTCGGCAACTCTGGACTGACGATGCCCATCGTCAAGGGCAAGCGGCTCCTCAGGTGCCACCCAACCCTCCACCACCTCAACATCAACCTTTGGTGCTGCAAAACCCCTTTCCAACCCAAGGCGTAGTGATCAATCCATGTTCGATTCAGATACCCACCACTTGTTGATGATGTCATCCGTAGATGCCTACCTCGAGACCCGCCGGAACCAATATGGCTCCACCCCTGAAGCCCCTCCCACCAACAAGAACACTAATGTTCATCCCATAGATCAGACGTTACGTATACCTCCGGCTCCACTCGATGGTGCTTCTAAAGCACCTCGCTTCCCACTTCGTCGCATCAACAATAATCCCAATGCTCGTGCTGCATCGAATTACAACATCGTAGATGACTTAGCCAAGTCTCCTGCAGCCATGTCTGCTTTAGAAGTCTTAAAAAACTATCCTTCATAGTGCAAGACTTTGCTCTCTGCCATTGGCGCTATTGACCCCAATGATTCACGACTAATGACATTCGATTCAGACCAGTCCGAACCACGCTTACCTTCTACTTTAGCATTCCAAGTTTCTGTTTCCATTTAGAATCTTGTCATCCATCGGTGCATTATCGATGAGGGTGCCTCTACATGCGTTATGTCCACATTCGTTTGGCAGAAGTTGGGATCCCCTACTCTCCAGCAGTCCACCACTGCGTTGCGAGCCTACGACGGTCGTTCAGCTCAACCCCAAGGTCTCTTAGCTAATGTCCCCGTCCTGCTGTCTAGTAAAACCGTGCTCATTGACATTGAGGTCATCAATGCCCAACTCGATTATAACCTCTTACTTGGTCGCAGCTACATGTATGCCATGCGGGCGGTTGCCTCATCCGTTTTTCGTACTATGATGTTCCCCCATGAGGGACGCGTGGTCAAGGTCTACCAACTTACCTACTATGATCCCAAGGCCCCCGCCGCACCTGAAAATGTTCTCCCCATGGTTGAACAACCTGTTTGTGGTGCAACTACCTCGTTCGTTTCCTCCGTGGGACCCGAACTTTACTCCGATGCGCCGATGACGTCTACATTCCAATCCATCCCACCACCATCAGCAGAGACCCACGTCGCTAACCTCTGTACTCTTTCCCACAATACACAAACACCCCACAATTAGCCATCCTTGTTACCTAAACCACCATTGGTCCCTAGTCACATTGGTGTTACACCCATCCACACAATCCCCTTTCTATTCCCTCCCTCGGGCGTAGTAAGCGCTCCGGTTATGGCTACCCTTAGCCTCCCCGGGTTAAACCTGGGATTACCCGTGTGGTATATTTCACCTCCCATTCCCCCGCCGACACCACATGTCATCCTGCAACCGGTGCAACCCATTGTTACTTCTACCCAACCACCTCCTGGTATCACTACCCCCTTCGTCATCGACGAATCCCCCTCCTCTCATCAGGCCCACTGGGGGCAGAGGCCCACAACCATACACTGCGGTACCACCACCCAAGGCAGTTAAACCTCCCCTCGTGTTTCGTGCTCCTCCTAAATGCTCATTGTGTGATGAGTTAGGCCATCCAACCCATCAGTGTCCACAGTTACCTGCATTACAGGAACACATGCAAATGCTTGATGACGACCCCAACATCCCGGTTGTCAAAATCGACTCAAACCCCATGCCTCGTGACAAATCACTGCGTACCAACCACCCTTGTGCAATATGCAGTATTTACGGCCATTACTCACATCACTGTCCTGATATCCCAAATTACAGAGCAGCTCTCTACGAGATGAATAATTTGGACCTTGAGACGGCGCCCCCTACAATTGAGGAGATCTACCCTCCGAAATCATCCGCTTCAGAAGAAATCAATACCATCTATATGATTTCAACCACTTTCAAACCAGAACCCCTTGATTTATGGTCTGACTACTTCCATACTAATGAGCAAATTTTGGAAACACTCACTGCACCCGACTACCCATGGGACGATATTCATCATCGCTCATACTTCCTCCCAGAGGCGTCTACATCCACCACATCTAATCAGCTATCGGTCGAATCGAAATATTTCATACCCACTAAGATCGATTGGTTAAAAGACCCCATCCCGACACCGGATGCCTTCGAAGAAGGGAACATGTCCAACATTTCCCCTATTTTACAAATCAACGTTTCCACCACACCTGGGAAACCTGAGCTCATCTCGCTGGGCGCATCTTGCACTCAAGCGGAAACTCAGGCATACAAAAAACTTTTCCAAGAATTCCATGATGTCTTTGCCTAGTCCTATACGGAAATGCCTGGTCTTGACCCCACCATTATAGAACACCACATTGACACATGGCCTGATGTCCCCCCCGTTCGTCAGAAATAGAGACCCATTCATCCTTCCAAGCTCCCGCTGTTAAAGCCGAGGTTGAGAAACTTCGCAAAGCAGGATTCATTTATCCTATTGCTTATACCACATGGGTTTCAAACCTTGTTCCTGTCAACAAAAAACAAGGCACCCTTAGAGTATGCACTGACTTCCGTGATTTAAACCGCGCTTGTCCCAAAGACAATTTCCCCACGCCATTCATTGAGCAACTCATTGATGCATGTGTGGGACATGAAGTCCTATCTTTCATTGATGGTTTTTCTGGATACAACCAGATTCAGATTCGTAAGGAGGATCAGTACAAGACTGCCTTTACCACCCCATGGGGCACCTTTTCCTATCGTGTCATGCCTTTCGGCCTCAAAAATGCTGGTGCCACCTTCCAGCGGGCCATGACCTATTGTTTTCACAACATGGTCCATATCCTGCTGGTCTATCTTGATGACCTTACAGCTCGTTCCCGGAAACGATCAGACCACCTTAACGACCTCCGGCAAGTTTTCCTGCGTTGTCGCAAATATAAAATCCGCTTGAACCCACACAAGTGTGTCTTTTGCGTTCCTGCAGGCCGATTGTTGGGTTTCATTGTTTCCCAGAATGCAATTACTGTTGATCCCCTGAAAGTCAAAGCCATCTTAGAACTTCCGTCTCCGAGCATGCTTCGGCAACTCCAGAGTCTGCAGGGGCGGTCGAATTTCCTTCGTCGCTTTGTTCCTGATTACGCCACCAAAGTTCATGGATTCTTACGCCTACTTCGTACCCACATACCCTTTGTTTGGTATGAGCAAGCAGACACGACATTCGATGCCCTCAAGAAAGCTCTCACACAAGCCCCCTTGGTCTCTCCTCCGAATTTCTCCCAGGACTTCATCCTTTACGTCTCGGCATCCGAACATGCCGTGTCCAGAGTCTTGGTCCAAGAGGATGCCTCTCACCAAGAGCATGTCATTTATTACATCAGCCAGACCTTGTCTGGCCCCCCTACGTTACCCTTACAAGGAAATATTAGCCCTAGCTATAGTCTTTTCCGTCCAAAAATTGTGACACTACATTCTGCTCAGTCATACCACAGTTGTCTCCGACTCCAACCCTATGGTCTATCTCCTAAACCGGCGGCTCCTACAAGGTCGTGTTGCTAAATGGGTCATTATCCTCGAGGAATATGACCTCACTTTCAAAACTCCCAAGAGCACCAAAGCCCTCGCGCTTTCCCATCTCATCACAGACCTCCCATCCTCTTCGTCATCACCCGCTATCCAAACGGATCTGATTGACGATCACATCTTCATCATTTCGTCGGATGACCCTTGGTACGGTGACATCTTAATTTACCTCTGCACACAAAAATTTCGACCCCACATCGATCGTGATGGATGCCGTTGTATATGACACCACGCCCCCTGATACCTTTTGTTAGGGGATGTACTTTATCGACGCGGCGTTGATACCGTCTTACGACGTTGCTTATCCCATAGTAAGGAAAAACAGGTCCTTAATGATTGCCACAGTGGTGCCTGCGGAGGCCATTTCTCCGGCATGGCCACCGCCCAAAAGGTCATTCGCGCAGGTTACTTTTGGCCGTCATTATTTACTGATTGCATAAACACGGTCAAACACTGTCAAAACTGCCAACTTTTTGCCCCCAAAGCAAGAACCCCACCCACCCCCCTTCATCCAGTCGTCACTATCGGACCATTCTACAAATGGGCCATCGACTTCCTCGATTGCAATCCTCCATCAGCCGGTGGTCACAAACACATTATTGTGGCAGTAGATTATTTCACCAAGTGGGTGGAGGCCATGCCAACTTACAATTGCAAGGCTGACACCGCAGCACGGTTTTTTCTCAACCATGTTATCGCTCGTTTTGGAGTGCAAAAGCAACTCGTCTCAGACCACGGCTCTCACTTCGAAGACGCCGTCTGGAGAGAACTATCAACCTTACTGAAATTTCAACACCATTTCTCCTCTGCTTACTACCCCCAAGGAAACGGCCAAGTCAAAGCAATCAACAAAATTTTGAAAACCATCCTCCAGCGCACGGTAGACAAACACAAATCAAATTGGCACCACATGCTCTTCCCGGAACTATGGGCATACCGCACATCAACTAAAACTGCCACGGGTTTTACCCCTTTTCATTTAGTTCACGGTGTCGAATCCGTACTCCCCATCGAGTGCCAGATTTCGACCCTACACATGGCCGTTGAACTCCTACCGGACACTGCCCCAATTGAGCAACGCTTACTACTCCTAGAGCAGGCCGATGAAGATCAGCGCAAAACCCTCCAAACGATGGAAGCAGCCAAGAACCGATCCAAATTAAATTATGATAAACATGTGTTGGCCCGGTTTTGCAACCAGGCTTAGTGCTATGGGCACCTGCTAACTAGTAGCAGCAGTTTCAATAGAAATAAAAACAATAAACTAAATAAACAATACTTTTCATGGATCTAAACAAGAATCTAAGCAAATAATGTAAATATTTCAAAATCAAGAACAAGAAACATAATAAATAATTTTTTGTATTGAAAAGTGGGGGGGGCAAGCAAGTGCTTGCGATATTACCTTCAATGGTGAAGGTTGATGTTGAGCAACTCCCAAGATGAGTAGCTCCAAACTCCAATAGGTCTCTTTCTCCAAGGTTGCTTCAATGGCTAAAAGTGCTCAGGGGAGATTTCAGCAGCATAAGGATGAGATAATGGAAGGATGTGAAATGAGGAGCCCCTACCACCTTTTTATAGGTTTTGGTGGTGGGAAATACCATTTGTGGTTTTGTGGAAACCAAATGGTATTGACCAACATGGTTTAGGTACTTTTCCCTCCTTTTTCCTTTTTTGAATAAAAATAATATTTTAATTCCCTTTTTAATATTTTTGGGAATTTGGACCCTTTTTGAGGGTTTTTTATGATTTTCTTGGAAAAATATTCTTTTTTAATGGAAAAAGGGGTGTACTGAGGTCTTTTGGTGACCTTTTGTTGGTTTCAAAGGCTCAGATGGTGGAAAAGTGGAAGTAAGGGAATGAGCTAGTGAGCACTTTTTAGGTGTTAACAGATTGCCCCCTGATGTGTGAGGGCAGGAGCTCATCGTATGGCCGATAGACATCATAGTCCTTTTGTCCTTTTTTCTGGGGTTTAGGGGAGAGAAGAGACCGGTTGGAGACTGGAGCCACGGCCCTTGGAAGCTGCAAAAACAAAAAATATTACATGGCCTCAATATGAATGAGGTATAATCTCTGGTAAAGGACGAGGCGGGCATTCCCATGCTCGTATCAAGACATATGCAAAACAATTAGTCCCAAGAAGGGGGATCTAATACGTAAAGAAATATATTGGTACATCATAATGGTCCAGAGGGGACATTATTGTGGGATATACTCATGATCATGACTGATCTCAATAACTGATACACTGGAATAACTGTTGAAACTGAAGGTGTCCAACATCTGTATGGACTCAATGACTATGAGTCATCTCTGAGAAATAATGTAACTGTATACTCGAGGGAGTATAAAACTGGGGTACATCTGAATACTGTCGCCATACGCAACCCGGATATGTATAGAAAAAATGTAACTGGTTGTATCCATAGGTAGACTCTCAAATGTGGAGAAGTCAGGCGGTATCCGGGGTCTTCGATTAATAACTGAACGCATTAATACCCTGTGCGAGTCTCAACGATGCGATCAAGGTGTTGAAGTCGAGCATGTGAGAAACAACCATTTGGAGAGGTAGTAAGGATTCCTCTCGAAATGATTCGTAGGCACTCATCATAAATGGTAATGAGTCCAAGACACAGGGGCCTCTAGGTCTATCCTCTGGAATCAATGTGGTTGTCGTTGACAGAGGGGGACCAGCAACTAACAAGGCAATGATGTTTCCTTGATAGGAGCACGAGGTGTAAAACTGAAGTGATGTAGTACTGCTGGTAGGACTGACATACTTGTGGGGATGGGAAATAACTGGGTCAAAAAATGGGGAGACTCAAACTTCCTTTGTTCAGAGTATGATGACATGGTTGGCCTGGCAGCGTAGGGAACTAACTTGTAGGTGTGGGGATCATTTTTTAGGGACTGAAGGGTATGTACTGACTCTGGGGGGGTGCAGCTGATGGTAGCTGTCGAGGAAGTTTCAGGGTGACATACTGCAGAATACTCTGAACAAAGGCGACCAAAATGGGGAAGCTGCTATGTGAGTAGACATGATGTGTTGTAGCGCCAAGAGGCACCATTCTTCCTTCTTCGTAGTTTTAATGAGCTCCAAGAAGGGAGAAAAGTGTGCTCTGAAATGGTACGGTCCTGTGGATTTTGTGAGCCCAGGACGGCGCATGCTCATGGTTGCTTTCATGTTTAGAGAGTCTGAAAACGGTAAGTGGACTCTATTGGTATTTCTTTTTCGTAAGTTTAGTCTCCCAGGCCCGAAAAAGTATAAAATGATGCGTATGGAGAACTCTTCTAGCCGATGTGACTAGAGTATACCTTTTTCGTAATTAGTCTACAAGGTCCGGAAAAGGGGTAAACTTATACCAGGTAGACGCCCTTTCAGATACGTTTATCGAGCATGAAAGGAAGCAAGATTGCTCGGCGATCTTTTCATTGTTTTAGGAGTCAGAAAAGAGCTTAACAGAAACTCCCTAAGTGCCTTTTTCGTAAAAAGGGGTTGCTCGGCCCGAAAAAGGGATAAAATTATACCGAACATGAATGGATTGATGAGGGCGAGAAAAAGGTCTCAAGCATCGTCATCAGTGCGGAAAACTGGATCCGGTGACATAAGGATTGTCGGAAACGGAGAACGACCGATGTGGCACGCAAACCGAGGTGACGAGGGGGCGTGGAAAACATGGCCAAAAAAATATAAAGGTGAGAGCGAGAAATGATCTCAAGCATCATCACGAGCACAGAAAATTGAATCCGGTGATATAAGGCACGTCTAAAACGGAGAACGGCCGATGTGGCACGCAAATCGAGGCGACGAGGGGGGCATGGGAAAAAATGCCCGGAAAATCTAAAGGTGAGAGCGAGAAATGATCTCAAGCATCATCACGAGCGCGGAAAACTGAATCCGGCCATATAAGACACATCGAAAACAGAGAACGACCGATGTGGCACGCAAACCGAGGCGACGAGGGAGGCTAAAAAATGGTCAAAAAATGGACCTCTTGAAAACGGGAAACGGAAGGAACCTCTATGAAGTTCTCGTTGTGCTGATCCCAACGGTACCAACGGTTTGAGAAACGGATTTCGTATGACACCGCAATGGTTGTTTGAAATTTGTGGAATTTCTATAAATAGGACGTGGGGCCCAATATGACTTGTCATTGTTACGTGCGAGTTTGATAGAGCTATCAGAGCTCTTTCTTGATTTCCGGGAGATTTCACCGTTGGTTTTCGATTTAGCGAGTTGCAGGTAACTCTATTCGCCTTAACCTTGTCAATTATGTCTTTTTTGTTTGGCGGTGGTCCCCCGAAGGCCACGAAACTCCACGTTGACTCCCCAACGTGGAACCGCGCGGGTTTCGGGGCTGAACCCGCGATGAACCGCGCGGGTTTTAGACTCACAGTCGCGATGTTCATCGCGACTGTGAGGTCGGAACCCGCGATGTTCATCGCGTGTTCATGGGTGACAGTCGCGATGTTCATCGCGACTGTCTGGACAAAACTCGCGATGTTCATCGCGAGTTTTTGCATGGATCCCGCGATGGGCATCGCGGCTTTTTGTGTAAAAGCCGCGATGGGATTTTTTTTTTTTTTTTTTTTTTTAAAATTTTTATGCTGGAGCTAAAAATTTCCTGTGTTTTCTTGGCAGGATGTTGCGGAGAGCTCAGTCCGTGTGGCGGTAGAGAGAGATTGATGCCGAGATCATGTTGAGGATTGAGACTGATGGAGGGGTGAGACAGACCCTAGCCATGAGCGGACTCTTGAAGTTCGCTCAGATTCCTCCTATCCGTTCAGTGAGGCGACTCCTGAACAAGCTCGTGCAGTGGTGGGTGCCAGCAGAGGGTGCCTTCATTATTGGTGGTGAGAGATTAGAGATTACTCTCACTGATGTATATTTTTTGACCGGTTTGCCTCGCTTGGGTGAGGTGGGTGATATTTCTCCTAGGTTGCCTCCGGGTGTGGATATGGAGGACCTCTTACAGACCTTCTGTGTGGATGACGTTGTTTTGGTAAACAGCTCTATTAGTCTGAAGTTCCTATGTGAGTGGGATATGCGGGCTGTTGGTGCCTGTGTTCTGAGGATTTTGGGTGCTGCTGCACCACATCGTATGTCTGGGGGGCAGACGATGATGGTGGATTCCGTTCTACGGGGTACGTACTACGCTTGGGCGCAGATGTTCTTGGCCGGTGTTCGGAGAGATCTGGACAAGGCCGTGAGAGAGGGAGGCGAGTTTTGTTACGCCTCTTTTTTATGCTGTTTTTTCTTCGAGCGGGTGCCGACCTTGCGGCCACATGTACCCGTTCATGCTGGTCTTCCGAGCGAGCCTCGTATGATGAGGTGGGGGCAGATGATGCCCCGTGCTGGCGGTGGTATCCGTGGCTACTTCACAGAGGACTTTTATCAGCAGTGGGAGCAGATGCCTCTGGTGATCGAGGATTATCCCTACGCCGGCATGGATTACAGAGGTGACGCAGAGATGCCTCGTGCCCCAGGACAGGCTTGGGGCTTGGACGGTATGTTTTGTGTTTTATTTGATGTTGTATCATATGTTGTTTGGTTTATGATGATTTTGTTATATAGTATCTAATGGTTTACTTGCTTTGTGCAGATGTGGGTCCAGTGCCACCACCTGACTATGTGGCTCGGCAGGGGCGGGCGATGGTGGTCGCTCGTCCCCCTGTACCTGTACGTCCTCCGCGTGGTGGAGGATATGCAGCTCGTGGGCGAGGGGTTGGCCCTGATGATGACGCCATAGATGGTGTCCGACGTACCTTTGCCCGGATCCTAGCTAGGTTCCCTGAGGATGGTTGGATGGATCTGGATCGGGATGTTTTGTAGGGATGTCTTGGTGCGCCACCTGAGTGGTAGTCGCTCCTGTTGAGGACAGCGGTGCTTGCGGCGAGGCACGGGGGTGGTGGAGGAGATGCTCCGGCAGGGCCGGCTCAGGGGAGGATACGTTTGAGGGATGATCCAGCAGGGCCAGCAGAGCGGCGAGTCCGGGGTCGTCCTGACCCGGCTGGGCCGGCGGAGGTGGAGTCGGAGGAGGAGCCGGAGGAGGAGCCCGAGGATCCTCAGGATCCAGATGAGTAGACGATATTGTACTTGCCCCCAAATGCTCATGAGCATATGGGGAAGCATTTTTTGTATGAGAGATGTATTTTTTGTATATTGAGTGCTGAGGGCACTTATGACATGTTGACTATTTGATTTGTATATATATGTGGATATATATTTTAGATATATTGTCGTGTATGCACGTGGATGCACATTTGTCTTTTGTATATGCCCGTGGAGGCACATGTTATGCACGTGGATGCAGTGTGTTTGTTGATTTATATATGCCCGTGGAGGCACATGTTATGCACATGGATGCATTATTTTGGTTGTTTTTATGCCCGTGGAGGCACATGTTATGCACGTGGATGCAATATTGGTTTTTGTATATGCCCATGGAGGCACATGTTTTGCACATGGATGCATTATTTTGGTTGTTTTTATGCCCGTGGAGGCACATGTTATGCACGTGGATGCAATATTGGTTTTTTGTATATGCCCATGGAGGCACATGTTTTGCACATGGATGCATTTTGTTTATGGATATGACATGATGTGATTGGTGTGCCAGTCGAGGACACTGTTGGCCATATTGTCTGCTACACTATTGAGGTGTCTTGGGACATGTGTGAATGTAATGGATTCAAACTGTCTAACCATTTGTTTAGTGCGCAGGAATTTTCTGAAAAGACACGGATCGCGTACCTGGTAATCATTGTTGAGCTGGGAAACTAGGAGCTGTGAGTCCAAGAAAACGTTGAGGTGACGTATGCTCATCTGGAGAGCAGCGGCCAGGAGACCGGTCACGGCATCGTATTCAGCTTGATTATTGGTGGTGGCACCTAAACATACTCCATCAATGTGAATTAACTCATGTGAAGGGGAGTATATTACCCAAGCTGCGGAGGCGAGATTGGGAGACCAACGGCTTGCACCATCAGCGAAACCGACATGGCAGAGTGGAAGAGGCTCCATCTGTGGTCATGCAGAGAAAACAAATATTTAGGTTTTTTGAAAAAATTTTGTGAACGAAAAATGTATGCCTGTACTAAAATGGACGATGGTGTCCATGAGATTTTCTATGGGTAAAATCTTTTAAGGTATAACCCGTTGCGTGGGTTGCGCAGGGTGTTGCCTTCTGAATCGGTCAGAATGTATGCCCCCTGCCCGAGGCAGGTGTGTATGATGTAGGGGCCTTGCCACATAGACAAGAACTTTCCCTTTCCGGTTTTATCATGAGCTTGATCATAAGCGAGGACAAGGTCTCCCTCCGAAAAGGTTCTTGGGTGGACGCGTTTGTCGTAACTTAGTTTCGATCGTTGTTTAGCAGCTTCCATGTTTTGAATGGCTGTGCGCCGATCTTCATCGGCCTGCTCTAGGAGCAGTAAACGTTGCTCGATCGGGGAAGTATCCGGTAGGAGCTCAACGGCGATGTGTAGAGCTGGGATCTGGCACTCAATAGGGAGGACAGATTCGACACCGTGAACTAAATGGAAAGGGGTAAAACCGGTGGCGGTTTTGGTTGATGTGCGGTAGGCCCAGAGTGCCGGGAAAAGCATGTGATGCCAATTGGACTTGTGCTTGTCGACAGTGCGTTGGAGAATGGTCTTCAAGATTTTATTGATCGCTTCGACTTGGCCGTTTCCTTGGGGGTAGTAAGCGGAAGAGAAATGGTGTTCAAATTTCAACATGGTTGATAATTCCTTCCAGACGGCATCTTCGAAGTGAGAGCCGTGGTCAGAAACTAGCTGTTGTGGTACTCCGAAACGAGCGATAACATGGTTGAAGAAAAACCGTGCCGCAGTGTCGGCTTTGCAATTATAGGTCGGCATGGCTTCTGCCCACTTGGTGAAATAATCTACGGCCACAATGATGTGTTTGTGACCACCGGCTGACGGGGGGTTGCAGTCGAGGAAGTCTATGGCCCATTTGCAGAATGGTCCAACAGTGATGACTGGATGAAGGGGGGCAGGGGGGGTTCTTGCTTTGGGGGCAAATAGCTGGCAGTTCTGGCAATGCTTGACTGCGGTGATGCAATCAGTAAACAATGATGGCCAAAAATAACCGGCCCGAATGATTTTCTGGGCGGTAGCCATGCCGGAGAAATGGCCTCCACAGGCACCGCTATGACAATCATTGAGGACTTGTTCTGTCTCACTATGGGATAGGCAGCGGCGTAAGATAGTATCAACGCCGCGTCGATAAAGTACATCCCCAATAAGTAGGTATCGGGGGGCGTGGTGTCGTATGCGACGGCGTCCATCACGATCGATGTGTGGTCGGAATTTTTGCGTACGAAGGTAAGTCAAAATGTCTCCATACCAAGGGTCGTCAGACGAAATGACGAAGATCTGCTCGTCAATCAGGTCCGTTTGGATGACGGGTGATGTTGAAGAGGATGGGAGATCTGTAATGAGGTGAGCAAGCGCGAGGGCTTTGGTTCTTTTGGGAGTCTTGAAAGTAAGGTCATATTCCTGTAGGATAATGACCCATTTAGCGACACGACCCTGAAGGAGGCGCCGGGTGAGGAGGTAGACCATGGGGTTGGAGTCGGCGACAACCGTGGTATGACTAAGCAAAATATAGTGTCGCAGTTTTTGTACGGAAAAGACTACAGCTAGTGCTAATATTTCCTCGTATGGGTAACGTAGAGGTGGGCCAGATAAGGTCTGGCTGACGTAATAAATCACATGCTCTTTGTGGGAAGCATCTTCTTGTACCAAAACTCCGGACACGGCATGTTCAGATGCCGAGACGTAAAGGGTGAAGTCTTGGGAGAAATCCGGTGGGGATATCAAGGGGGCTTCTGTGAGAGCTTTCTTGAGGGCTTCGAATGCCGTGTCTGCTTGCTTGTCCCAAACAAAGGGTATGTGGGTACGAAGTAAGCGTAAGAACCCGTGGACTTTGGTGGCATAATCAGGGACAAAGCGCCTAAGAAAATTGGACCGCCCTTGCAAGCTCTGAAGCTGTCGAAGCGTGCGAGGAGGGGGAAGTTCTAAGATGGCTTTGACTTTCAGGGGATCGACAGTGATTCCATCTTGGGAAACAATGAAACCCAACAACCGGCCCGCCGGGACGCAAAAGACACACTTGTGTGGGTTCAAGCGGATTTTATATTTGCGACAACGTAGGAAAACTTGCCGGAGGTCGTTAAGGTGGTCTGATCGTTTTCGGGAACGAGCTGTGAGGTCGTCAAGATAGACTCGTAGGATATGGACCAAGTCGTGAAAGCAATAGGTCATGGCTCGCTGGAAAGTGGCACCAGCATTTTTAAGGCCAAATGGCATGACGCGATAGGCAAAGGTGCCCCATGGGGTGGTAAAGGCAGTCTTGTACTGATCCTCCTTGCGGATGTGAATCTGGTTATATCCGGAAAACCCGTCCATGAAGGATAGGACCTCATGGCCCGCACACTCATCAATGAGTTGGTCAATGAATGGCGTGGGGAAATTGTCTTTTGGACAAGCGTGGTTTAGATCGCGGAAATCAGTGCATACTCTAAGGGTGCCTTGCTTTTTGTTGACAGGAACGGGGTTCGACACCCATGTGGTGTACGGAATAGGGTAGATGAACCCTGCTTTCCGAAGTTTCTCGACTTCAGCCTTAACAGCGGGGAGCTTGGCAGGGTGAATAGGTCGCTGTTTCTGACGAACAGGGGGTACTTCCGGCCATGTATCGATGTGGTGTTCAATAATGGCGGGGTCGAGACCAGGCATCTCGGTATAGGACCAGGCGAAGACATCACGGAACTCTTGAAAGAGCTTTTTGTATGCCTGAGTTTCTGCTTGAGTGCAAGATGCGCCTAGCGAGATGAGCTCAGGTTTCCCTGGTGTTGTGGAAATGTCTATCTGTATAGTGGGGGAAATGTTTGACATGTTCCCTTCTTCAAAGGCATCCGGTGCTGGGATGGGGTCCTTTAACCAATCGACCTTAGTGGGTATGAAGTCTTTCGACTCGACTGATAGCTGGTTGGATGCGGTGGAGGTAGATGCTTCCGGGAGGAAGTACGAGCGATGATGCATATCATCCCAAGGGTAGTCAGGTGCAGTGAGTGTCTCCAAAATCTGCTCATCAGTATTGAAGTAATCAGACCATAAATCAAGGGGTTCTGGTTTGAAGGTTGTTGAAATCATATATATCGTATTGACTTCTTCTGACGAGGATGATGGTGGGGGGTGGATCTCCTCGATGAGGGGAGGAGATATCTCTAAGTCGGCATTGTTTAACTCGTACAACGCTGCTCTATAGTCAGGTAGATCAAGGCAATGGTGAGAGTAGTGGCCGTAAACACTGCATATAGCACAAGGATGGTTAGTGCGCAGTGATTTGTCACGAGGCTGTAGAGGTGGCTCTAATCTGACTACTGGGATGCCGATGTCATCGTCCAACATATTCATATGCTCTTGGAGTGCCGGTAAATGTGGGCATTGATGAGTTGGATGGCCAATTTCATCGCATAATGAACATTTGGGGGGAGCTCGAAACACTGGTGGGGGTTTAACTGCCTTCGGAGGTGGTATAGCAGTGTATGGTTGTGGACCTCTGCCCCCAGTGGGCTTAGCAAGAAGAGGGGGATCTTTTGACGTCGAAGCAATCGTGAGACCAGGAGGAGGTTTCGTTGACGACGAAGGGATTGCAACACCAGGAGGAGGCTGATTTGTGGTAACAATAGGTTGTACCGGTTGGAGGATGACGTCGGGTGTGGGTGGTCGAACGGGAGGCGGAATATACCACACGGGTAATCCCAATGTTAGCCCGGGTAGGCTAAGGGTAGCCATAACCGGGGCGCTTACTACACCCGAAGGAGGAAATAGGAAGGGGATGGTGTGGATGGGTGTAACACCAATGTGACTGGGGATCAATGGTGGTTGACCACCGGACGTTTGCGTATTCTGCGAAAGAGTACAGAGGTTTGCGACTTGGGTCTCTGGTGACGGTGGTGGAATGGCCTGAAATGTAGAGGTCATTGGTGTATCGGAATAAAGTCCGGGTGCCACGGAAGACACAAAGGAGGTAACTGCACTAGAAGCGGGTTGTTCAATCATGGGAAGAACATTCTCGGGTGCTGCAGGGGCGTTGGGATCATAGTAGGTGAGTTGGTCAATTTTGACCACGCGTCCCTCGTGGGGGAACATCATGGTGCGGAAGACGGAGGAGGTGACCGCTTTCATGGCGTACATGTAACTGCGGCCAAGTAAAAGGTTATAGTCGAGCTGGGCGTTAATGACCTCTATGTCGATGAGCACAGTTTTCCCACCTAATTGGACGGGTACCTTGGGTAATAAACCTTGAGGTTGAGCTGACCTGCCGTCGTAGGCCCGCAATGCAGTGGTGGATTGCTGGAGAGCAGGGGATCCCAACTTTTGCCAAACAAAAGTGGACATGACGCATGTGGAGGCACCCTCGTCAATGATACATCGATGGATGACAAGATTCCGAATGGAAACGGAAACTTGGACTGCTATGGTAGAAGGCAGCCGTGGTTCAGATTGGTCTAAATCAAAGGTCATCAAGTTCGAATCATTTGGGTCAATCGCCCCAATGGCGGAAAGTAAAGTCTTGCGCTGAGTAGGACAGGTTTTTAAGACTTCTAACGCAGACATGGCTGCGGGAGATTGGGCTAATTCATCGACAATGTTGTAATTGGACGCAGCCCGTGCATTGGGGTTGTTGTTGATTCGGCGAAGGGGGAAGCGAGGTGCTTTAGAAGCACCATCGAGTGGAACCTGAGGTATACGCAATGTCTGATCAGTGGGATTAGCATTAGTATCCTTTTCAGCGGGGGGGGCTTCAGAAATCGGTCCGTATTGATTCCGACGGGTTTGGATATTGACGTCAGCGGTGGACATCATCAATAAGTGGTGGGTGCCTGAATCAAACATGGGTTGATCAGGAGCTGTGTAAGTTATTTTTTGTGGTTGCACGTTGCCCTGTTGGGGGGCTAACGGCTGAGTGTTTACCACTCCCTGTGTTGGAAAAGGGTTTTGGAGGACCAAAGGTTGTTGTGGGGGTGGTGGGGGGTTGGGTGGTGGCTGAGGAGCCGCCTGCCCTTGACGATGGGCGTCATTTGTCCATAGTTGTCGAGCTCGCTCCAGATGTGGGCAAGCGTGGGTATAGTGGCCATAAACACTGCAAATGGAACAAGGATGGTTTGTTCGTAAATTAGCATTTTTGGGTTGCTTAGGTGGCCGATCAGGATTCTGATGAGCGGGCGCCGCGTTATTGTCTTGCGGAGGATGGGTAGGTTGTGGAGCTTGGTTACGGTTTTGATTGTTTCCGCGGTTGCGTCCTCTTCCGCGGTTTGGTTGCCCACCCTGGTTGCGTTGGTTATTTTGATATTGGGGCTGATGTTGTTGTGCGTACACATGCCCTTGAGCATTAGGGGGATTCTGAGGAGCCGCAGGTGCGGGAGCAGGTTGCGGTGGATAGTATGCAGGTGGAGCTGGAGGTGGTCCAGTTGCCTGCTGGGGTAGTTGGTACCCCTGAGCTGGTGGAGGTGTGAGGTTAGCCGGTGCAACCGGTTGTGGGTAATGCATGGGCTGTTGTTGGAACTGCATGGGGTTTTGTACCGTAGGTTGAGCATAGTATGTAGGGGGTACATATGCCGATGGCGCTTGGCCATAACAATGTTGTGGACAAGAGGGTCCATGAACGTGATGTGTCTGGTTTGTTGGAGCATAAGAAGTTGTCGCCCCGGAACTAGATGTAGCCCTAGAAAGGTCTGGGGCGGGCATGGTGCTCACCATACTGAAAGGTTTTGCTTGCGGTGTAATTTGGCCAATAATGCCATCAGCGGCATGTGATGCCCCCGGTGTGTCACCGCGTGCAGAGTCACCTCGTGGGGCGTCAGGTATGATCGTGTATAGGTAACCTGACTGGGCATAGATAAGATCAAACTGTTGGGCCTTAAGGATGGCCTCCTCCTCAGACTGGGGTCTTTCAGATGCTACATCCTTCGCAATGAGAGGAAGGAGGGATTTAAGGAACCAGTCTAAAAAGATTCGGTCGTCTAATTTGATCTTGCATAGGCTTCGGCGCCGATGCCAATCATGAATATGGTCAGTGATATGCGTGGCCGTGTTCTGTCTGCAAGACAGTAGGATCTCGACGCCCGCATCGTAGCGTACAGGTAGCTGGAAGAATTGTAGAAAGGTCGAGGCAAGGGAGGTAAATGTGGAATGCGTCCCATGGGGTTGCTCGATATACCATTTGGCTGCGGAGCCAGTGAAGGTGCGTTGTAAAAGCCGTAGGCGGATTGAGTCATCCACTATGGAGTTTGAGGAACACCATAAATGGAAGGACATGATGTGATTTTGGGGGTCTTCTCCAGCCTTACCCTCGAACTTAGGGATGTCAGAGGGAAGCTTAGTGGGCATATGGGGCCAAGCAGGATCATGTCTGATGGGGTCATTTGTGAGCCTAGCTAAATCTGGCAGGTTGAGACTTGCCATGTATGGTAGACTAGCGGATGTGGTGACGGGGACCGGGACTTGCCTAGCCATAGTGGTATGGTGTAGGGGTCCAGTAGTGCCTATAGGTATGCTAGGTATGGAGGGTATGTGCCCTCCAAAAGGTGTGGGATGATATGGGTTAGTGCTCCCAAGTGCAACTTGGGTTACACTTGGGTTAGGAATCGTACCAGGGATTCCTGGTATAGCACTGCCAAGTGCAACATGAGTTACACTTGGGTTAGGAATCGCACTGGGGATTCCTGGGATAGGGTTTGTGGAAACCGAAGGGGGTATGACCCCCATGTTGGGCATGCCCATGATAGGTGGTGGTCCTGTGCTAGGCATTCCTGAATGTGGAGTGTTACCCATATTGGGCATACCCAAGGGGGTGGTTGTTGCCGTGGATGGTACTGCCGCAGAAGGGTCTGCGGATGTCTGACCTATGGTTAATGTAAATTGTGGATCAACTGGTGTTTCAGACATATTTGTGGTTGGTGGTAACTCGGTGGGGTTTTCGGATTCTACCTCCAAATCAAAGGTGAAGTGGGGTATGTCAGAATCGGATGACCGTCTAATTGATTGACGATGTGTCGAATCAAGGGACAATGCTCTGCGTCTGTGACGTGGAGAGCCAAGTGGACTAAACTCTGGGAGTTCGCCCTGTAGACGACGAGAACGTCTAGAATTCTCAATGGTGAGAATATGTTTTTTTATGTAAAAAATGTGTTTTAAGTATCAGGTGGTGATATATATGTAAAAGACTCAAAACCCTAATGCAACCAAGGGTGCAAGAAGAGGAGTGAAAAAAAGAAGGCTCACAGGCCAAAAAATCAATCCTCAAAAAATGCACTTATTCTAGCAGCTGTGCTACAATAAGTGGAGGAATGCAACAACTGGTCAGAATACCAACATGCAAGCGGCTCCTAGAAAAAATAGGTGTAACTAGACTCAAAAGGTGGTAAAGATCATGCAAACACCTAATCTAAAAGTATTGTGACTCAAACAGACGATATCCTCTGCAAGGTGATGAAATCCAAGTCAGACAATATGAATGTTGAGACAACGGCTAGATATCCCCCTACCGGGAGGGACACCGGGTAATCAATCCTAAAAAGACAGGCTACTAGGATACTCCGTTCATGACGCGTCGAGAAAAGGTAAATCTGTCGTTTGGTCCTTTGATCGCAATATCCCAATACAGGGATATCCCGAGAACTGCGAATGGTAGCCCTTCGGTTACTGAATGGGTTTCGGTATCCCACTCAGGCTTCCGGAACCATCCTCGCGACTTCAACCCTCCTAGGGGAGAGGCCTTCCCACAAACCGGTTGTGACCGTGCCAAAAAGTACTAAGAGATTTTAGCTCCCTAATTGGACAACTTCTATGTCTCAGATGTAAGAACTGAGGGGTGTTATTGGAACACCTATCCCCCCAATACTACCTAGCTACAAGAATTCTTTTAGTGTTCCCCAAGTGGGGTTAAAAGTGTGTTCAAATTAGGGTACGTTTTAAGTCTTAGTTCAATTAAGTGATTGTGTGAGTGCACGTGAGGTGTTGTAAACTGAACTTGAAAAGAATTAAATGCTTTACAGGAAATTTTCAAAAAATAAAGGATTTTTCGAAAATAAAAAGCAAATATTTATGACTTTTTTCACTAAAAAGAATTTAAATGCCTTTCAAAAAATAGCTCAAAAAACAAAGGATTTCTTGGATTTATGAAAGCAAATAATAGACTTCTTTGTATCCATGTGGCAAGGCCCATATATTATACACACTTGCCTCGGACAGGGGGCATACATTCTCACCGATTCAAAAGGCAACCCCCTCCACAAACCACGCAACGGGTTGTACCTCAAGCGATTTTACCCATAGTAAACCGGATGGACATCACCGTCCATTACTGAACTTCATGACACCCCTTTTCTTTTTCCTATTTTCACCAGGCCCATTTTTTGACCAATTTTTTTTTTCACGCCCTCGTTGCCTCGGTTTGCGTGCCACATCGACCGTCGTCCGTTTTTGACAAATCTTATATCGCCGGATTCAGTTTTCTGCGCTCGTGACGATGCTTGAGATCATTTCTCGCTCTCACGCCCAGATTTGTCGGGCATTTTTTCCATGCCCCCTCGTCGCCTCGGTTTGCGTGCCACATCGATCGTCGTCCGTTTTTGACGAGTCTTATATCGCCGGATTCAGTTTTTCGCGCTCGTGATGGTGCTTGAGATCATTTCTCGCTCTCATGCCCATATTTTTTGGGCATCATTTTTCCATTCCCCCTTGTTGCCTCGGTTTGCGTGCCACATCGACCGTCGTCCATTTTTTACAAGTCTTATATCGCCGGATTCAGTTTTTCGCACTCGTGATGATGCTTGAGATCATTTCTCGCTTTCACGCCTAGATTTTTTGGGCATTTTTCCCATGACCCCTTGTCAACTCGGTTTGCGTGCCACATTGGCCATTGCCCCTTTTTGACAATCTTTATGTCACCGGATTCAGTTTTTCACACTCATGATGATGCTTGAGACCTTTTCTCGCTATCATCAATCCCTTTTTGTTCGGTATAATTTTATCCCTTTTTCGGGCCGAGCAATCCCTTTTACGAAAAAGGCACTTAGGGAGTTTCTGTTAAGCTCTTTTCTGACTCCTAAAACAATGAGAAGATCGCCGAGCAACCTTGCTTCCTTTCATGCTTGCTAAACGTATCTGAAAGGGCGTCTACCTGGTATAAGTTTACCCCTTTTTCAGACCTTGTAGACTAATTACGAAAAAGGAATACTCTAGTCACATTGGCTAGAAGAGTTCTCCATTTGCATCATTTTATGTTTTTCGGGCCTTGGAGACTAACTTACGAAAAAGAACACCAATGGAGTCCACTTACCGCTTTCAGACTCTCTAAACATGAAAGCGACCACGAGCAATCACCATCCTGGGCTCGTAAAACCAACAGGACAGTAATCATAACCACTACAGAGTCTTCTTATAGTTTTCAGACTCCTTAAAAATGAAAGCACCAATGAGCACGGACAGTCCTGGGCTCACAAAATCCACAGGACAGTACCATTTCAGAGCACACTTTTATACCTTCTTGGAGCTCATTAAAACTACGAAGAAGGACCCAAAGGTGCTTCTCGGTGCCGTGACAGATCACGTCTACTCATATGGCAGCTTCCTCATTTTGGTCGCCTTTGTTCAGAGCATTCTGCAGTATGTCACCCTGAGAACCCCTCGACAACACCCATCAGCTTGACCCCCCCAGAGTCAATACATACCCTTCAGTCCTTAAAAGCTATGATACCCACACCTACAAGTCAGTTCCCTACGCTGCCAGGTCAACCATGTCATCATGCTCTGAACAAAGGAAGTTTGAGTCTACCCACTATATGACCCTAGTTACTTCCCATCCCCACAAGTATGTCAGTCCTACCATAAGTACTACCACACTTCAGTTCTACACCTCGCGCTCCTAGCAAGGAAACATCATTGCCTTGTTAGTTGCTGGTCTCCCTCTGTCGACGACAACCAAATTTATTCCAGAGGATAGACCTAGAGGTCCCTGTGTCTTGGACTCATCACCATTTATGATGAGTGCCTACGAATCATTTCGAGAAGAGTCCTCAGTGCCTCTCCAAATGGTTGTTTCTCAAATGCTCGACTTCAACACCTTCATCGCATCGTTGAGACTCGCACAGGGTATTGGTCCTTTCAGTTATTAGTCGAAGACCCCAGATACCTCCTGACTCTTACACATTTGAGAGTCTATTTATGGAAACAAGTAGTTACATTTTATCTATAGATATCTGGGTTGCGCATGGCGACAGTATTCAGATGTACCCCAGTTTTATACTCCCTCGAGTATATAGCTACATGTACATGTACTTCTCAAAGATGACTCTCAGTCATTGAGTCACTACAGATGTTGGACACCTTCAGTTTCAGCAATTCATCAGTTATTCCAGTGTATCAATTATTGAGATCAGTCATGTTATGATCATGAGTACATCCCAAACTAATGTCCCCTCTGGACCATTATGATGTACCAATATATTATTTATTTTTCAGGTCCCCCTTCTTGGGACTAATTGTTTATATATATCTTGATACGAGCATGGGTATGCCTGCCTTGTCCATTATCTGAGATTATTCCTCATTCATATTGAGGCCATGTAATATTGTTTATTTTTGTAGCTTCCAAGGGCCGTGGATCCAGTCTCCAATCGGTCTCTTCTCCTCCCCAAACCCCAGAAAAATGACAAAAGAACTATGATGTCTATGGGCCATACAATGAGCTTCTGCCCTCACACATCAGAGGGCAATCTGTTAACACCTAAAAAGTGCTCACTAGCTCATTTCCTTATTCGCATGACCCATTTGTCCACTTTTCCACCATTTGAGCCTCTAAAGCCACCAAAAGGTCACCAAAAGACCTTAATACACCCTTTTTTCCCACTCAAAATGATTATTTTTCCTAAAAAAGCATAAAAAACCCTTAAAAAGGGTTCAAAATTCCCAAAAATATTAAAAAGGGAATAAAAATATTAATTTTATTCAAAAAAAGGAAAAAGGAAGGAAAAGGTACCTAAACCATGTTGGTCAATACCATTGGTTTCCTCAAAACCACAATGGTATTCCCCACCACCAAAACCTATAAAAAGGTGGTAGGGGCTCCTCATTTTACATCCATCCATCTTCCTATCCTCATGCTACCAAAATCTCCCATGAGTTTTTGGCCATTGTATCTAACTTGGAGAAGGGACCCTTTGGAGTTTGGAGCTGCTCACCCTTGGAGCTACTCAACAAGCTTCACCATTTGGAGGTATTATTATTGCAAGCACTTGCTTGCCCCCATTTTCAATACAAATTTATTTTTTCTATTTATTGTTCTTGTTTTCAATTCAAAAGTTTATTATGATATGCACATGCTAGTTTAGTTTTAGTTTTAGGTTTACATTTGTTTTTGCTTTAATATTTGAGACTGCTGCTACTAGTTAGTAGGTTCCCATAGCACTAAGCTTGGTTGCAAAACCAAGCCAACACCCCTCCTAATGAAGTTTGGGGAAAACTTCAAAATTTGTTTGGTAAGATAGATGAATTGACGGGCCACCAACTGGAGAATGAATTAATTTCACTGGGTCCAATCAATTTCGAGACCCAACAAGACTACTTCTCTAAGTTCAAGTCTGTTTTTCTTCAATTGAAGCAATGTGGGATTGAAAAGAAAGATGAGCAGTTGATCTTGGACATTCTTTCAAAGTTGGGCCCTAATTACTTAGTCTTTGTTTCAACCTTCCATGCCACCAAAATCATAGTTTGAAACTGGAAGATTCCTTCTCTGGCATAGTTCATGGAATCATTGACTTAGGAGAAAGACAAGTTGGTCTTGATGGGAGACATAAAGTGATTAAAGGGCCATGCTTTGGTTGTTGGAGATTCAAAGAATTCAAAAAGAAAGAATAAGGCTAATCCCAAAAATCCACCCAATCAGAAGAAAGAAAAGAAAAAGTCACAATAGGACCCCTCAATCTTGTTGGAATATTTTCACCATCTTACTTTTGTCTTACATGCATACATGCATTCCATGTAGCACTCCATGCATTCATGAACTGACAGTTGAGTCTCCTAGCACATAGTCCTTACTTTGCCCCCCCTAGAGATTCCTTTTGGCCATCATTATCCCTCCTATCCACTCAGAGTGCCTTGTTTACATCATTGGAGTCCCAATGTGCCCTCATGCACAATTTTAGGATTTCACATAGACAGTTCCATGATTTGGGGTGCCTTGTCCCCTTGATTGCTCTGTTAACTTACTGCATCTCCTAGTTTTATTGCTACTAAGTATAGGAGCTCACTTTTTTACCACTGATAGTTAGTTATGCTCCCCCTTGGACTATCCTCCCCTATTTTGGTTCCCACATGATTCAATTATGCTCATTTCTACCTCAGTTCATTGATTATTCATCATCAATGGCCACTAAACCTTATCAAGAGATGGTTCCAATGAAAACTAAGCCTAGACTTGAGGTGAATTCGAATCATCCCAGGTGTATCGAATTCATTCTATTGTAACTTTTTTTTATTTCCATCTTACAGTTGATTAATGTATCAACAACATTTTTTCATCTGTGCTTCATTTTTATGAGTGAATTGATCATTATTTTATGCTAATTCTTCTCAGTAATAACAGTGTGAAATTGTGAGGTTTGTTCAAGCTCAGTGGTCTATACCTGTGGAATTTCACATGGTATCAGAGCTTGTGAGAGATTTTGAGAGCCTAGTTTGAGCAGTTGCTTTCAGTAGAGCACTAGAAGCCTCTGGATTTCCACAGCAAATCTTGGTGCCATTGCATTGAATTTATTGGAGAAATAATTTGAGGTCTAGCCAAGTGTGAAGGATCCAGATAAAAGTGCCTATTGTACTAAAGCGGTGTTCAGTATATTCAAAAACAATCCTCCAGATATTTTTCCATTTTTTTTGCAGGTTATTCCATCATCAAAAGCGCATTCAGTAAGCTATTATGGATCTAACTTCGATTCCCAAGCTTAATCCTTTCAATTTATTTGAATGAAAGTGTAAAATGGATATCTTCATGCACAATAGAGGTCTCTACAGAGTACTAACGGGCATTGAGGTTGAACGAAATGGTGCTACAGATAAGGATAAGTATCTAAACAAGCTTGATGAAGCATATGGATTGCTATGCCTCAGCATTTCCTGTTCGGATATCCACATCATCTTTTTCAGGATCTTGCATGCAATTAGGTTTTGCATGCAAATTCTAGGGTTTGCATGCATCCCAGTCACCAGGTTGATGCCTCCAACACCTTAGCCACCTTATTCTAGCACTCAGGAGCCACTTACTTCAGAGTTTTAGCCCTCCTAGTCTGGAAGGCGCCCACTTCTCACCTACTACCAGATAAGGGTGCACTTCTTCACCTACCACTGCAGTTCCACTTTAGTTACACTCAGTTAGCTCCGATTCTCCCTGATTTGAGCCTAGTTTCACTCTCGACTGATTGTTTCACTTCCGTTGGACCTCCAGATTGACTAGATGACTTGTTCTGACTTCAGTTAGCCTCCCATGCACCCCCCACTGAGCCTCTTTCCCTTAATCAGTGCTACACACTTCAGTTACACTTGTTACACTCAGTTAGACTCAGATTGACACCTGGATGACTGGTTCTTGTGCATTGATGAGCACCACCAATTGATGATGAGGACTCCTAGTTGGAGTCAAGCTACTCCATTCAGTGATTCGAATGGCCTACTTATTCAATTCGAATTGCTCACTCACATTGTCAGATTGTATTGTAATTATTCACCCTTATTGGGATATTGAGCACTGCTGCATGTTTTGCACAATTTTACACCATATTTTCTATATTCATCTGTTGTGATTGATTTACTTGTTCATTAGATCTACTGTGACTAATGTTACATGGTATCAGAGCCATTGCAGGGACAAGATCTCTTTTCTACAGGTGGTTCTACAAGAATATTTGAGTGAATTGCTCAAAAATTGCAAAAAGTTTTGGCATGAAATATCTCAAGGGCATTCGCTCCTGTGCATGCAAAGCTTGAAAATACTTCCAATACCACTCCAGAAACTTGAGTTTCCACATAATTCCTGGATCTGATACATTGGACCCATTCAACATTGTTTGATCTCCAATCCCTGGTGTGATGCAACTCTAAAAGGGTGGATTGTTCGACCTCATTGTTCTTGGTTTATTGTGATTTGCAGGTTTATTGTCTCCATCAATTGCATTCGCTACACTGTGCATGCAAGCTCCTCTACATCAGTGTGCACTTGCTCCTAGCAATGGAATAATCTTCTTCAAATCCTATCCTCATCCCATTCAATTATTTTGATTGGAAAGATGATATGGAGATCATATTACGTTCAAAAGGTTACTACCAAGTCACTCTTGGTCTTGAATTGGAGCCAAACAATCTGTCAGATAGAACCAAACACTACAACAAGCTTGATGAAGCTTATGGTCTTCTTTGTCTCTCCATCTCCAAAGATATTCACTTCCATCTCAGCGGATTGAAGACTCCAAAAGATATATGGGAGAAACTTGAAACACTATTTGGCAAGCAGGATGAGCTTAGGGCTTTTCAATTAGAGAATGAATTGATTGCCCTTAGTCCTGAGAATTTCGAGACCATCAATGAATTCTTCGCAAAATTCAAGAACTTGAACTTGCAGTTGAAGAACAGTGGAGTTATCAAAGAGGACAAACAATTGATCCTCTCCATTCTAAGAAATCTTGGTAAAGATTATTCGGTATTTGTCTCTACTTTCAATTCCGGTCGGCTAACTACCCCGAATTGGAAGATGCCTACCTTGAATGCCTTCATTGAGTCCGTCACAAAAGAGCATGACAAGTTGATTCAAATGGGGTCCATAAGCTCCAAAGATTCAGCCCTATATGTTCAAGGACCCATGATCCCGAATGGTAAAGGAAAGCAAAAGAAGGAGAAGCCCAAATTCGAGCCTCACAAGCAAAGAGAGAAAGGCAAACAAACGGATGCACCATCCAGTTCGAAGTTCAAGCAAAAGGGAAAAGAAGGTAACCAAAAATCTAAATGTACTTATTGTAACCATGGCTTTCATCCCGAAATTTCATGTATGAAGAAGACTATAGATCAAATGGCCCTCCTTTTGGAAAAGAACAACATAACCCTTCCTGACAGTGCAAGGAAGAAGGATAGGAATGATGATCATAAAAGAGGACAAGCACTCATGGAAACTGTTTCGAAGCCCACTACTCTCTTGATAGATTTGGTGCATTGAATCATATGGCTGAAAACATTGATTATTTTTCTTCATTCGATCCAAACAGCTCCATCCCCATCCATTTGTGAGATGACTCAAAAATTTCTTCAAAGGGCAAAGGTACGATTCATGTAGATCATGGAAGCTTTCAGAATGTTCTCTATGTTCCTTCCTTGGCTTCAAATCTTCTTTCTGTGTATCAAATGACACACACTGGTGAACCGAAGCAAGTTACATTCAGCCCTAATACAGTTGAAATTTCTGATATCAAAAGTGGAAGACTTGTTGCAGTCGAAAAGGCAAACCACACTACAAAATGCTATGAGTTTTCACACTTTATTCCGCTTGCAAATCCCACTGCTCTTCGCACACATGGTAATGAGGTTAGTAGGATTTGGCATGAAAGATTTGGGCATCTTAATTATAAGTATTTGCTGCTGCTATCAAACAAATCCATGGTAGATGGTCTTCCACAACTCCGTTCCTCGAAGGGAATATGCACTAGTTGCATTATTGGGAAGCACCCCGAGCACAGATTCGACCGCAGCAAAGCTAGCAAAGCTTCTACATTTTTGGGGTTGATACATTATGATATCAGTGGTCCGCTGCCCCATATGTCATTAAATGGTTCAATGTATGTTTTGACATTTATTGATGATTTTTCGCGCTTTACATGGGTATTCTTTCTCAAAAACAAGTCAGAAGTGCTTGGAAAATTCAAGGATTTTAAGGCTTCTGTTGAGACCGCCACTGAGAGCAAGATCAAAGCTCTTAGATCTGATAATGGTGGAGAATATATTAAGTCTGAGTTGCTGCAACTTTGTTCCCAAAGCGGAATTCAGATCCAACATACAGTTCCCTACACACCCCAGCAGAACGGTGTAGAGGAAAGGAAAAACCAGTCACTGAAAGAGATGGCTACATGCATGATTGAATCAAAAGGTTTGGCTGCAAATATTTGGGCTGAAGCAATCGATGTTGCTGCATACATATAGAACCGTGTTCCACATTCATCCGTGAAAGGTATGACTCCTTTCGAAGCATTCTTTGGTCACAAATCGGATGTGTCAAATTTGAGAGTTTTTGGCTCTACTGCATGGGCTAGAATTCCTTCCAAGAAGAGGCGAGCTTTGGATCCACAAAGCATCGAGTGCATACTGATAGGATATGGGGAAGAATCAAAAGCATATAAACTCATGGATATCAGATCTAAAAAGATATTCATAGAGCGCAGTGTGCAATTTGAAGAACCGCTTCAAGAATTGCAACTAGTCGAGGAAGAGACTGCCGATTCACCGCCTTCACCAGAAGAAGATCCGTGCTGCGATAATGAAGGTATGAGTTCTGATATTTCTGATATTTCAGCAGCATATGATGATCATGACATATCAGGTTCGGAATCCAACCATTATGATCCTCCTCAGTTACCAAAGTGGGCCCAAAACACTCTCCAATCTGCTGGTTCGAACCTTGGAAATCCTGTTGATCCGAGACAAACAAGAGCAGACTTTCAAAGAGCAGGTATGGAACTTTCTATTGCTGATCCATTACTTCCTGAGATTTGTTATTTGATGGCTGGTTCAGATCCCACATCATACTATTCTGCCCACCAAGATCCGAGATGGCAAAGTGCCATGGATGAAGAGTACAGTTCTATTCAAAAGAACAACACATGGGAGCTAGTTTCTCTTCCACCTGGAAGAAAATTAGTGAAGTGTAAATGGGTCTACCGCACGAAAGTTGCTGTTGATGGCTCTATCAGCAAATACAAATCAAGGTTGGTGGCAAAAGGTTTCTCCCAAGTCCAAGGAGTGGACTACACTGAGACTTTTGCATCGATTGCAAAGATGGATTCCATCCTCCTTGTTTTGGCTATTTTCGCATCCAAGCACTGGGAAGTGCACCACATGGATGTGAAGAGTGCATTTCTACATGGAGACCTTGCTGAAAAGGTATATATGCAGCAGCCAGAGGGCTACACATCAGATCCATCATTAGTTTGCAGATTGAAGAAATCTTTGTACGGGTTAAAACAGGCCCCAAGAGCTTGGTACGCAAAGATGGATTCCTTCCTTCTTTCTCAGAATTTTCAAAGATGCAAATCTGATCCGAATGTGTATCTTCAGTGAGTTAAAGGTGATTTGTTGGTTATTGTACTTTATGTTGATGATATTTTCATTACTGGTAGCACTCTTACTTCAATAAACAAGCTAAAAACTGCCTTAAATCTAGCTTTTGACATGAGCGATTTGGGCTTGCTGAGTCACTTTTTGGGCTTGGAGATAGCTCAAAATTTTGATGGGATCACTATATCTCAGCAAAAATATGCTTTTGACCTGTTATTGAAGTTTAATATGGTTGAATGTAAGGCATCCCCATTCCCATTCCTCTCAGGAATCAGTCTTGAGGAGGGAGATTCTACACCGCTTGCAAATTGTAATATGTATCAACAGTTTATTGGTTCACTACTTTATTTGACACACTCAAGGACTGGTATTTCATATGTCACGAGTGCCATGTCAAGATATATGCAGCAGTCACATGAGATTCATTGGCGAGCAGCCAAGCAGATCTTGCAGTATGTGCAAGGTACGAGACAGTTTGGCATACATTATGCTGCAGATTCTGAGCTTGATTTCATTGGTTTTACTGATTCAGATTGGGCAGGTGATAGCATTGATCGAAAGTCCACTTCTGGTTATGTTTTCATGATTGGTCATGGTGCTATTTGCTGGTCTAGCAAAAAGCATGTGGCCATTGCACTTTCTTCAGCAGAGGCAGAGTATCGAGGGGCAGTCAATGCCTGCATTCAGGAAGTTTGGTTGCAGGGTATTCTTTCCGAGTTTGGTTTTGGTGGCACTACTTCGACTGTCCTATTTTGTGACAATCAAAGTGCTATCAAGATCTCCACAGATCCAGTTCAGCGGCAGAGGACCAAACACATTGAGATTCATATGCATTACATTCGACAGTTGGTGCATGACCGCACCATCATTCTGCAATATTGCCCTACTGATGAGCAAATTGCAGACATCTTCACCAAGAGCTTCACTGAGAAGAAGTTCTCTTACCTCCGTTCACTGTTGGGGGTGAGTTCCATCATGGTGGAGACAGATTGATCCATTATTATGCTTTAGCTTGAGGGGGGGCTTTCTTCCCACTGGGTTTTCCCTCTTTCCTCACTTAGTTTATTTTCAGCATTTTTTGGATTATTGTATTGGGGTGACCTTTGGTCTTAGTTACAAGGGCCCCACATTATTTTTTGCACATCATAGTCTAGCTTGAGGGGGGGTGTTCGGATATCCACATCATCTTTTTCAGGATGTTGCATGCAATTAGGGTTTGCATGCATCCCAATCACCAGGTTGATTCCTCCAGCACCTTAGCCACCTTATTCTAGCACCCGGGAGCCACTTACTTCAGAGTTTTAGCCCTCCTAGTCTGGAAGGCGCCCACTTCTCACCTACTGCCAGAGAAGGGCGCACTTCTTCACCCTACCACTGCAATTCCACTTCAGTTACACTCAGTTAGCTCCGATTCTCCCTGATTTGAGGCTAGTTTCACTCCCGATTGACTGTTTCACTTTCGTTGGACCTCCAGATTGACTAGATGACTTGTTCTGACTTCAGTTAGCTTCCCATGCACCCCCCACTGAGCCTCCTTCCCTTAATCAGTGCTACACACTTCAGTTACACTTGTTACACTCAATTAGACTCAGATTGACACCTGGATGACTGGTTCTTGTGCATTGATGAGCACCACCGATTGATGATGAGGACTCCTAGTTGGATTCAAGCTACTCCATTCAGTGATTCGAATGGCCTACTTAGTCAATTCGAATTGCTCACTCACATTGTCAGATTGTATTGTAATTATTCACCCTTATTGGGATATTGAGCATTGCTGCATGTTTTGCACAGTTTTACACCATATTTTCTATGTTCATCTGTTGTGATTGATTTACTTGTTCATTAGATCTGTTGTGACTAATTTTACATTTCCAAATATATAATCTTTCATCTCTCCGGTCTAAAAACTCTCGAGAAGGTTTGGACAAAGCTTGAATCCTTATTTGGGAAACATAATTATTTGAGAGGACATCAATTGGAAAATGAGTTGATCTCACTGAGCCCTATCAGTTTCAAATCCATTACATATTTCTTCACAAGATTCAAGAACTTTGTTGGGTAGCTAAAACTATGTGCAATTGAGAAGGAAGACAAGCAGTTGATTATTTCTATTCTTTCAAAATTGGGATTGGACTATTATGTGTTTGTATCCACCTTCCAAATAGAAAATATTTCCATCCCAAATTGGAAAATGCCCACTCTAGATGCATTTATCTTGTCTCTCACAAAGGATCAAGACAAATTTGTGTGGATGGGAGTAATAAAACCATCAAGGGATCCAACTCTTGATGCAGGAGAAGGAAATAATGCAAATGGAAAAGGAAAGAAGAAGTGTAAGGAGAAGAAACATCATGATCAAAAGTCAAAGGAGACGCCCAAACATTCAGAGGGAACCTCGAATCCAAAGCGAGGCAATCAAAACTAGAAGGAGAAGATACAATGTACATACTGCAACAGAGGTTTTAACCCAGAAAGTGCTTGCATGAAGAAGACCATTGATCTCATGGCCCAACTTCTAGAGAAAAACAACCTCCCAGTACCTACAAGTGCTAGAAGAAAAGAAACTGATCCTAAATCATAGGATAAAGAGAGGTTTCATGCACTCAAGGATGGCACTTCGAATGCATCCTCCTTCATCATAGATTCTGGAGTCTCCAGACACATTTTTGCATCTAAGGATCTATTCTCTAAATTCAAACCACCTGTTGGGTCTTCTACCCTAATGGGAGATGATTCTGAAGTTCCTTCAAAAGGGATTGGAAGGATCAATCTGGATCATGGATACTTCAATGATGTGCTCTATGTGCCCATCCTGGAAGCTAACCTCCTTTCATTTTATCAAATGACCCATACAAGAGTTCCACTGAGAAAGTAATTTTTACTCCTAATGTGATTGAAATCCAAGATATCTCTTATGGGAAGATCATTGCACAAGGAATTGCATATCACCATGCTAGGATATTCCTATACTCCATCCTAGTCCTACTAGATTTTTAGTCATTTTCAGTCTTTTAGGGTTTGCATGCACTTTTAGGGTTTTCATGCATTCTAGGGTTTGCATGCATTTTACATGCATCCTAGTCATTAGTCCTAGCACCTAGCCCTCAGTTAGCTAGCCCCCGAAGTTTCTTCCTGATCAGTTTCATCCCTCCTAGTGCCTAGTGCACCCTCCTTTCACCTACTACATGAGAGAGGCGCACTTATTCACCTATGAGTCCAATTATGTTCAGTTAACAGAGTTCTCTCCCTGATTTTAGGCTTGACTCACTCTTAACTAACCTTATCACTCCGATGGACCTCCAGTGTGACTATATAGCCTATTCTGACTCCAGTTAGCTCCATGAGCACCCTCCACTGAGCCTCCTTCACTACATTAGTGCTTCCATGTGCCAGTTACACCTACCACATTCAGTTTGACTCCTGGTTGACTATTACTTGTGCATTGATGACTTCACTAATGATGAGTTGGAATCCTAGTTATGCCTTGATGACACTCCACTGATTATCGATCTATCCATGCAGGCTAATTTGAATCACAACTAGTGTATTCAAATCCTGAGCATTGTATATTTACCTTTTTACTATTCAGATTAATGTAACATGTGTAATTATTCTGCCTCTATCTTAGCTCCTTTGGATCTATGTTCTTATGCTCTATTCTTCTTTTGTTATTCCCAAATTCTTTCATTGTGAGGTTTACATCATCTCTTTGGATGTACTGTGAGCATTTTCACATGGTATCAGAGCCATTTGAGAGTATATTCTACCTCCATTCTTGAGAGTTTTTTGCAGGTATTTCGAAGTTCCAGCAGTTGCAACAGCAGTATCAGCAGTTCACTTTTGCACTCGTTCTAGCAGTCAAGATGAGCAATTCGAATGCTCTTTCCTCTCCTATAATTCTCACTCCCTTCAATTACTTCGAATGGAAGAGTAAGATGAAATTACACTTGTGTACTAGACAGCTATATAGAATGGTATTTGAGAAAGATGCCATACCTCATATAGTTGTAGAGAGGACCAAGCATCTAAACAAAATGGATGAAGCCTTTGGATTCATATGCCTTCAAATGTCTGAAGATCTACTATTTCATGTTGAAGGATTGAAGTCTCCAAATGAGTTATGGACAAAATTGGAGAGTCTCTTTGGAAAATAAGATGGGATAAGAGGCCACATTCTCGAAAATGAATTGGTTGCCCTACAACCTATTTCACAAATTGATTTTACAATGCAAGCACTGTGACATCACTAAAACTGATGAGCAATTGGTGATCTCCATTTTGAGCAAACTTTGATCTCAATTTTCTGTCTTTGTATCTACCTTCCATTCTGGGTGAATGTCAATCCCTAGATGGATGTTTCCCACCTTAATAGTCTTTGTTGAAGCTCTCATTC
This sequence comes from Larix kaempferi, assembly GCA_027924585.1. Classification (NCBI taxonomy): domain Eukaryota; kingdom Viridiplantae; phylum Streptophyta; class Pinopsida; order Pinales; family Pinaceae; genus Larix; species Larix kaempferi. Next base: position 1,012,489 of record BSBM01000522.1, read on the forward strand.
AAGAAGAGGACAAATTGATTCAAATGGGTGCCATGAAGGCCTCCAAAGATCTAGCTCTTCTAGCTAGAGAGGCAAGTGGGACGAATGTGAAAGGGAGGCAAAAAGACAAGGATAAGAAGCCATCTCAATCCAAGATGAATGATAAGTCAAGTCCATCAAAAGAAGCCTCCAGATCCAAGAAGAAGAGACCTGCATGTTCCTACTGCAAGAGAGGAAACCATCCTAAGAAAGCTTGAATGCACAAGAAAATAGACCTACTTACCAAGCTTCTTGAACAGAACAAAATTGCTATTCCACAAGATGCAAAGATGGATGATTCTGGAAGTGGATATGATGGTCATTTCCATGCATTGATGGCTGGTTTTTCAAAATATAAATCCCTCCTCATAGATTCTGGAGCCTCCAATCACATGGTTGCCTCTGAAGAATCATTTTCTTCTTTAGATCTCATTGATGGGCCTACTATTCACATGGGAGACAACTCTCAAATTCTTGCCAGAGGATTGGGTACAGTACGTATGGAACATGGCAAGCTCAAAGATGTTCTATTCGCTCCCTCCTTGACAACAAACTTGTTATCTGTATATCAGACGACTCACACCGGATCATCTAAAGAGGTGACTTTTGGTCCCGAAACAGTTGAGATTACAGAGATCTCCACTGGGAAGACTATAGCAAAAGGGTTTTCAAATCATGCCGCCAAGGCATATGAGTTCTCTCATTTTCTACCCTTCTTTCTTCCTACTTCCTTAGAATCTGATGAAGATTCGAGTGACTCTTCTTCTGATGAAGACATAGAACAAGATCTTGATGTTGAGATCAAAGTTCAAGAAGTTTCAGATCCAGAACCAACACATGTTCTCAATCCAGATTCAAGGCCTATATGGGCTCACACAGTCCCTGCAACTACTGAGAACATAGTTGAGGATTCATCTGTTCACAAAACTACCAGACTTCAGCATCATGCCAACCTTGCATTATGCCATCTACCTCTCCATGAGAGATGTAGCATGATGATGGGGTTCTCTCTTCCATCACTTGGGAAGACTCCTCATGTTCCATTCGCTCCAGTTGCAGAAAGAATTCCCAAGAGACTTGCTTCGACCAATACATCCTCTACATAGTGGAAGGCACATCAGAAGCCTAGATCCAGATCTAGCACCTGTTTTGGCATCCTAAAGGGGATCAACTTGTCAAGTTTTTTGTAGAAGTTTTCACTAATGAAAGCTTCCTTCTTTTCTGCTTAGTATGATGGTTCTTTGAGTTATTTACTGTTCTTTTGAGGGGGGGTATTTTTCCCATGAGGTTTTCCCCATTTCCTCGGTTTATAGACAATTCTTTATTTTTCTCTCTTATTTGATTGTATGGGTGACCTTTGGTCCTAGTTACCAGGGACCAGGATGGATTAAGGGGGGGTGTTAGGATATTCCTATACTCCATCCTAGTCCTACTAGCTTTTCAGTCATTTTCAGTCTTTTAGGGTTTGCATGCACTTTTAGGGTTTGCATGCATTCTAAGGTTTGCATGCATTTTGCATGCATCCCAGTGATCAGTCCCAACACCTAGCCCTCAGTTAGCTAGCCCTTGGAGCTTCTTCCTGACCAGTTTCAGCCTCCTAGTGCCTAGTGCGTCCTCCTTTCACCTACTGCATGAGAGAGGCGTACTTCTTCACCTACCAGTCCAGTTATGTTCAGTTAACAGAGTTCTCTCCCTGATTTTAGGCTTGACTCACTCTTAACTGACGTTATCACTCCGATGGACCTCCAGTGTGACTATATAGCCTATTCTGACTCCAGTTAGCTCCATGAGTGCCCTCCACTGAACCTCCTTCACTACATTAGTGCTTCCATGTGCCAGTTACACCTACCACATTCAGTTAGACTTAGTTTGAATCCTGGTTGACTATTACTTGTGCATTGATGACTTCACTGATGATGAGTTGGACTCCTAGTTATGCCTTGATGACACTCCACTAATTATGGATCTATCCATGCAGGCTAATTCGAATCACACCTAGTGTATTCGAATCCTAAGCATTGTATATTTACCTTTTTACTATTCAGATTAATGTAACATGTGTAATTATTCTACCTCTGTCTGAGCTCCTTTGGATTTATGTTCTTCTGCTCTATTTTTCTTCTGTTATTCCCAAATTCTTTCATTGTGAGTTTTACATCATCTCTTTAGATCTACTGTGAGCATTTTCACACACCATTCCAAAATCTAAGAGTTCTCTCATTTCTTTCCTTACTCAAAACAAAGTGCACTTCTTACTCATGCAAATGAAGTGAGTAGACTATGGCATGAGAGGTTTGAGCACCTCAAATACAAATATTTGAAAGAATTTCACAATGAGAAAAGGTTTGAAGGGATTCCAAACATCATATTTTTTAAGGGCACTTGTAAAGGTTGTTTGATTGGTAAGCATCTAGAGCACAAGTTTGAAAAAGGAAAGGAAAAGAGAGCCTCTTCTCCTCTCGAGTTGATTCACAGTGACATATCAAGATTCCTCACCTATATTTGAATAATTCAAGATACAAATTAGCATTCATAGATGATTATTCAAGATTCAGTTGGGTATATTTTCTAAAGTTGAAATAAGAAGTCTTTGAATAATTCAATTTTTTTAAAGCTTCTGTAGAAAAGTTCACTGATAAGAAGATCAAAGTCCTTCGTACTGACAGTGGAGGAGAGTATGTGAAGAATGCTTTCAGTTATTTTGTGCATATGAAGGTATTGAAATGTAGCACACTGTTCCTTACACACCACAGAAGAATGGTGTAGCTAACAGAAAGAACATAACCTTGAAAGAGATTGCTACTTGCATGCTTGAGTCTAAAGCATTGGATCCTAGACTTTGGGCAGAAGATGTCAATTGTGCTGCATACCTCCATAACGAAGTTCCACACAAAGGCCTAAATGGAAAAACTCCTTTTGAAGCATGCGTGGGATACAAGCCATATGTGTCTCAACTAAGAGTCTTTGGTTCCAAATCTTGGGAAAGGATTCCTTCAGAGAAAAGGAGAGCCTTAGAGCATCAAAGCAAAGAGTGCATATTGGTTGGTTATGCATAGAATGCAAAGGCCTACAAACAACTAGATCTATCTACCATGCAACCTTCCTTGAAAGAAGTGTCCAGTTTGAAGAATGGCCATTTCATGATGCCCACCATGTCGAAGCAAACAACTTACCAAATACTCCACCACAACATGTTGAACAAGATAGCAAATCATCCTCTCATGAAAGTTCATATTTTGACTCAGAAAGTGAAGATGAGCAAATGTTATATCCATATCCACAAGAACCTAAATATCTAGCACCAAAAGATCCACCACCACTTCCAAGATGGGCTTCAAAGACCATTGAATATGCTGGTAATCTTGTTGCAGATCCACAAGATCCAAGAAGAACCAAATCTAAGTTTCAAAATGCAAGATTTGCACTATCTCATACAGATCCATTTATTTATGATAGATGTTTTCACATGATTGGATCAGATCCAAAAACCTTCTCTGAGGCCTCCCAAGATCCAAGATGGATATTAGCTATGGATGAAGAGTACCAATCTCTTCAAAGGAATGAGACTTGGGAGATTGTTTCTCTTCCTCTTGGAAGGAAGATTGTTCAATGTAAATGGGTATACAGAACAAATATGGGCTCAGATGGAGTAACAAGAAAGTACAAGGCTCGCTTGGTTGCTAAAGGTTTATCACAAGTTCAAGGTATTGACTATACAAAGACATTCGCTGTTGTTGCAAATATGGACTCCATCCTTCTTGATTTGGCTCTTACTGCATCCAAACACTGGGAAGTGCAACACATGGATGTGAAGAGTGCTTTTGTTCATGGATATCTAGAGGAGGATATCTACATGAACCAACCTGAAGGATACATTGATGGTACTTAATTAGTGTGCATATTGAGGAAGTCCTTGTATGGGCTCAAGCAGGCTCCTCGAGCATGGTATGCTAATTCGAATGTCTACGTGAGACATGATGGTCAATCTCCTCTTCTTATTGTCCTCTATGTTGATAATTTACTGATTACAGGGAGTCTCTCTTCATGCCTTAGATATATCAAAACAACCTTGCACAATTCCTTCTCTATGTCATATTTGGGACTGCTAAAGCAGTTTCCTGGTCTTGAAGTCTCTTAGAGTGATTCAGGAATCAAGATTGCACAGTCCAAGTATGCATTATATCTACTTGGCAGGTTTCATATGACAGAATGCAAACCAACAACATTTCCTTTTATTTTAGGTATCAGTATTGAGCATGGCTCTTCTTCACCTTAAATTGGTGGATAGTACCTTGTATCATAAACTTATCAGGAGTCTTTTGTTTCTTACACATACGCTCCCTGATCTATCCTATGCAGTGAGTGGTGTCTCCAGATACATGCAAGAGCCTCATGAGCTTCATTGGAAGGCATCCAAAAGGATCTTTCACTATGTTCAAGGGAAAAAGACCTATGGTATTCACTATGCAGCTGGGTCTCCATTGAACCCAGTTGGGTATATAGATTCAGATTGGGTTGGAGACAGCTCAAATTGGAGAATCCTCTAAACCACCACCTATTGAAGTAAGTGAAGCTTCTCATGAAATTATTATTATGATTTTTCTAATTATGAATACCATATGATTGCAGATCCAACTTCACCTACAAGGCCTAAGTGGGCTACAAAGACAATTGAAGCAATTGGAGAACTTGCGGGTGATCCTCAAGATCCTAGGAGGACTAGATCTCAGTTTGAGAATCCTACTTTTGTCAATGATCATTTTATTCCTGAGAATCATTTCTTGATGGTTGAATATGATATTCAATCATATGAAAAATCCTCACAAGAATCTGTATGGAAGGATTCCATGGATGAAGAGTTTCACTCTCTTCGAAATAAAGGAACTTGGGAGCTAGTATCTTTCCCACCTGGTAGAAAGATAGTAAAGTGTAAGTGGATCTTGAGAACAAAGATGGCTAGTGATTCCGATGCAGCAGTGAAGTACAAAGCAAGTTTGGTGGCTAAGGGATTCTCACAATTCCGATTACTTGACTATAATGAGACCTTTGCACCAATTGCAAATATGGACTCAATAAGACAAGTTTTGGTGATTGCAGCATCCAAGCACTGGGAAGTGCATCACATGGATGTAAAAAGTGCTTTCCTCCATGGATATATTGAGGAGGAGATGTATATCTAGCATCCATAATGTTATATTACTTACTCGACTCTTGTGTGCAGGTTGAAGAAGTCACTATATGGGATTTTGCAAGCTCTTAGAGCTTGGTATGCCAAGATGGATAGTTTTCTCCTATCACAAAGCTTCAACATATGCAAGTATGATCTAAATGTTTACATGAAGATAATAAATGGTTCAATTTTGATTATTTTGTTATATGTTGGTAAAATTTTGATCACATGAAGCTCCATTTATGAGATTTCTTCATTGAAGACTACTTTGCATCATGATTTTTCCATGACTGACTTGGGAATACTTAGACAATTTCCAAGACTTGAGATCTCTCAGTCCAAATCAGGAATTAAATTATCTCAGTAAAAATATGCATCATATCTTCTAAAAGAAATTCATAATGGAATAATGCAAGCTATCTAAGACTCCCTTCCTTTCAGGATTAAGACTTGAAGATGCATAATCTTCCCCTTTGGTGAACAACACTGTGTATAGACAACTAGTTGGCATTTTGTTGTATCTTACTCACACTCGACCTAATATTGCATATGCAGTGAGTGTAGCTTCAAGGTACATGGAGAACCCACATGAGATTCATTAGAGGGATACCAAAAGGATCTTGTAATACGTGCAAGGAAACAAGTCTCATGGGATTCATTATGCTTTTGATTCTTCCTTGGATCTTCATGGTTTTTCATACTATGATTGGGCTAGATATAGATCAGACCGGAAATCAACTTCTAGATTTGTTTTCATGATTGCATAAGGTCCAATATGCTGGTCAAGTAAATACAAAAGTGTCATTGCACTATCTTCAATAGAGGCCGAATATAGAGGAGTTGTGAATGTAGCTACTTAGCATGTATGGTTGCAAGGTGTACTTTTAGAGTTTGGGATTGAATTTAACACTCCTACAATCATGTTTTGTGACAATCAAAGTGATATAAGGATATCAACTGAACCAATAAAAAGACAAAGAACCAAGCATATAGAGATTCATATGCACTGTTTCTGTAGCCTAGTGCATGATCAGATCATTGCTCTACAGTTTTTCTCATCTTCTGAGAAAGTTGCAGACATCTTCACCAATGTATTCTCATAGAATACTTTAAGCCATCTCATATCACTTCTTGGGATGGGTGAACACATGATGAAGAAATATTTAAAAGCAAGTTTTTCAATTTTGTTCATGTCCATGTTTTGAGGGGATGTTTTTTCCCATGAGGTTTTCCTTCTTTCCTTGTTTTGTGGACAAGAAGTATGTAAAAAGGGTGACCAATCCTAGTTGTTGAGCCCTATATTTTTTTTATTTATTCACATAAATTCAAGCTTAAGGGAGGGTGTTAGAATATTAAAATCCTAGTCCATACTTAGGATATAATGTATTAGTCACTTTTGATTAATTTCTGAGGTGTTGACTAGGTAGTTGACCACTATTTTCATTCTTAGGCTCACACTTGCCATCATTATCCATAGGAGTTCACTTCGAAATATTCTGGATAAGATCCTGTCTGCTTTTAAGACTGTACAGGAATAGTAAGAGTGCTTTCCCACCTTAAATTGTTTTGTCCCACTTTTTATGCTTTTAGTGGATAAGGATAAAGCTAGTTGACTTGGCAACTGTCTTCTTTTTGTCCAATTCACCTTCCATAATTTTTATTCCCAAAAGCCATGATTTGATTTATTTTCCATCACTAATCACCTCACATGACTTCTTTTTCCAAGTCATGAGCCTCCAGAGTGATTTGTAAAGTGATTTTTCCACCTTGGGGGGTTAATATTTGCATATTTAGTTAGCCTTATTTTGTGAGGATTTCGAATGCCTTCTTTGGATTTCAAATATCTGATGTAATTATATATTTGGACAACCATTACATTGCCCAATTTTGGCTTATGTACTCTTATTCAATAGACTTTTATTGTGTGCATCAATTAAGTGACTTTTTTGAGTGATCTATGCAAGTTTTTGCTTAAAAATTTTTGTGAGGATAATGTTTGCTTAGCAAGATCAGCATGTGAATTGATTTTCACAATCATAGGTCAGATGTCTAGTTATTATAAATTGCGTGATTCTGAAAGTATGGTCTGGAGTTACCTGCACTTGATTCCGAGTGACTTCAAATGATTATGATTGCAATGTACTCGGTATTTATATGCACGATATCTTCATTCTATACGGGTCAGATCTATAATATTCGTTACCTAGGAGTAATACTATCAAATGGGGTTCATAGCCACTCAATTTATAATGTTCTTCAAATATATATATATATATATATATATAGATAGATAGATAGATAGATAGATAGATAGATAGATAGATAGATAGATAGATAGATAGATTGTGTGTGTGTGTGTGTGTGTGACAGTTGGAATTTGATCCATAATGTTATTAAGAGCGATGAGAATGACTTGGCCAAAGGCGTAGATGCATGTGGATATGTGCAATATCCCTTCAAAATAATTGTCACGGAACCTTTGATTCACCATGATTAGATCTCAATTGCCTTAAAATTGTAGATGTTTACATAGGTGAGCCTCGATTTTAGGGTTATCCCTCTATGCTCTACAAACTAAATAAAGAGAGGGAGTACGACTGATGTGAAAAAGAGGCATGATATGACGCTCATCTGAGAGAGCTTATCCATCCATTCCAAGATACCAATGTTTCCATACTTGACATATCTAAATACACTCCACTCCCCCAGACACAAGCATATTAAGATCCCCTTGTTGGTGTTAAAGTTTATAAGACAGAAAGGATGGAACACATGTGGGAATATTCATTACCTTCTCATTATTAACCATAATATTATATAGGATTACATCACAACAATACTACTGTCCAATATTATGGGACATCAAGGTGTCCTAGTCATACTTAACCAACTAACCACTTGACTAATTAATGCACTAATGACCAACAAGATTACAATTCTTAACACACCCCCTTAATCTCAACTGGGATAGTATTCTCAGCATTATCAATTCCTAAGTGATTTCTCTGAAACTCAAATACAGATGTTCCCAAATAATTGGTAAACATATCATCCAATTGCTCCTTAGAGCCACAAAATAGAAAATTTATCTCTCCACTATTGACTAACTCGCAAATAATGTGGTAGTGAGTGTCAACATGTTTACTCTTTCTATGAAACACATTATGTTTGGATAATTGTATTGCAGAATTATTGTCACAATAAATATATGTTGGTTCTTTTTTCGGGTGTCCCATATCCTTAAAAAGTATTCTCAGCCAAACTGCGTGGCATGATGCTGTAGTTGCTACGACATATTCTACTTCTGCAGAAGACATGCTGATAATGGGTTGTTTCTAAGAGGCCCATGAAATCATATTGGTAGCCAAATGGAAATCATAACCAGATGTGATTTTCCTATTATCAATACTTCCTACAAAATCACTATAAGTGTACCCTGTAAGAGTACTTTCTAGGGAATGAGAGTACACAGTCCATAACCAACCATGCCTGCAACATATCTCGGAATTATTTTTCCAACTTTCCAATGAGAGTCTTTGGGAGAGTCCATAAATCTAGAGATCAGGCTGGAAACATACATCAAATCAAGTCTAGTTGCAGTCAAATACATTAAACTTCCTACCAATATTTTGTAAATTGTAGAGTTCACTGCAGGTCCTTCATAATTCTTGCTTAACTTGGTTCCTGTAGAAATGGGGGTTTCTGTTGGTTTGCATTTATCCATTCTCAATCTCTGCAGAATGTCTATAGCTTAATTATGATGACAGGTGAAGATTCCATTTTCACTTTGCTCAAATTCCAGACCAAGGAAGTACTTCATGAGACCAAGATCAGTCATTTCAAAATCCTTTTTCATGGCTGTCTTAAATTCTTCTAGCATCATATTTCCAGTATAAATCATATCATCAGCATAAAGACATACAATCAGAAAGCTACCTTGCTGAATTGTTTTGACATATAGAGTGGGCTCATTGCTACTCCTGATGAACCCATTGTTTCTAAGGTAAGAATCAATTATGTTGTACCAAGCTCGTGGAGCTTGTTTTAGACCTCATAAGGCCTTTTTCAACTTACATACTTTTTGTTCTTGAACTTTGACAGCAGATCTAGGTGGCTAGTCTACATAGAATTCTTCTTCAAGTATACCATTGAGAAAGGCATATTTCACATCCATTTGATAAACAGACCATTGATTATGAGCTGCTATTGCAAGTACACCTCTAATAGTGTACATCCTTCCTACTGGAGCAAAGGTTTCATCATAGTCCACACCATATTGTTGAGAACATCCTTTTGCAACCAACCTTATTTTGTGCTTCTCTATCTCTGATTTTTCATTGAGTTTGGTCTTATAGACCCATTTTAATCCAATACTGTTTTTGTCTTATGGAAGATCAACAAGATCCCAAGTCTGATTCCTTTCTATGGAATCAATTTCTTCTCCCGAAGCCATATCCTGGGTAACAAATCTATGAAGAAATCTATCAGACGGTCTTTTGAACAAAGAATCGCTCCCGTAGAGAACAAGCTTAAACGAGTCGAATATAACAATCTTATGTTAAGAAAGGAAGCCTAGAAATTAAGAAATGAACTACTTTCGTAGGTCGATCGATGGCATAATATGACATTAAATAAAGACAAACACAAAGTTGTTAAGAGAACACTTATCGCCAACAACGAGAGGTTAATCAAGCAATAAGGTTTCCATAAGTCTAAGATCCTCTGTTTGAAGGCCAAATTGGTAGAAGCCAGGAAAGCTTCTCACATCCAAGTGTCTTTTGACCCCACACGTAAATCCTAATCGACAGTTTGTGTAACTAATTTTGATTGATTTTTTTATTACAGATAAGATTACATATCTCACATGCCATAGGTAAAAATAAATCATTTTTTTATAAGCATACCTACAGAATCATAGATTCTGTAGGCATGCTCACAAGTAGCATTCCAGGATTGATAATTTTGTTGGCTTATTTGAAGTGGAGGTCGTTCTCCTTGATGGAAGAATCGGATGGTTAATCATTACATCCTCTGGCGTCTCATGATGTTATCGATGGCATTGTTTTGCTGGATATAATTCAAGTTGATCGGTTACACATAACCAAATTTGGTTATGATTCATGATATATGTGGAAACCACCTGACAACCCCAACATATGCATCTTCTTTCAGGAGATACCATCTCGTAGGTTTATAATGAATTATGTTTTAAACATTGATTCGATCAATGGTTGTTACAAAAACTATATGTTATGCTTTGAATACAAGTCTTATTTGGGATAGTTGAACTAGATTTATGCGATGACATTAAGTCGATTGTTCTAAATTTGATTATACAAGACAGTGTTAGGGTCAAGTCTACGGGGTTTGAGTAGGTGAAGAAGAGAGCTAGTATTAGGGATCAAGAACATCAAAGTGCTGAATGAATTTGTTGTCATGATATTTTATGTCTGCTTGACTGCCATGCATTGTTTAGGGAAATTGGTATCATTTTGAACTATGTTTTCAAGAATATATATTATATAACTCCTTACAGTTTCTTTTACTTTTATATTTCTTACATTTAAACTTGGATATAATTTGTGTGAATGATTTATAAATACTCGAGCACGAATAGTTTAATATTTGATTTATCATGTTATATTAGTCACGTTTAAATAATTTTTGTTATTTAAATTTGATTTATGATATTTTTTTATACTGATTTACTTGTTTAAATATCTTTGTTTCTTATGGATGTTTTCTGAAGTTGTTAGTTATTTTAAATTTTAGATATTAAATTGTCCATAGTTAACTTGTTCTATGACATTTATATATTATAGAATAATAAGTAATTTATATTTATTGTTATTTGGGTGTGTAAATGTAATCTTTTTAAATTAAAGGTGTTGATTTAGTTGATTATTTTTCTCAAGTTATTCTATACCTTAAATTATTTATATTCCACTAGAACAATTAACATAGTATTAAATTTATCTTGGTCAAGATAGGTATAATTAGTATAGCTAGATTTCAATTTATAGTATAACATCTATTAAATTAGATCGATTCGAATTTAGTTAGTTAGTATAAAACAAACAAAAAAAATAGTTTAAAGACTCTTTCAAGAGCATAAATCTAAAGGTAGCAGAACCTCGAACCTGCGAGAATTAGCCAACTTAAACATACCGGGGGCTGTGTTAAGCACCTTGTGTGGGATATTTCTCCTTAGTTGGTCTTAGTCAGAAAATATAGGCAACACCACTTTGCATCCTTTACTGCTTCATTAAAACATGCTGGCTGACAGGAAAATAGAGCATACTGTAGTTGCAAATCAATAACAGGAGTCTGCTCATATAACTCCCTCAAAATTCTGGTTCTTTGGTTATGTGGTGGATTGTCTATTGATGTTCCTTCTTGATGATGTTGTTGTACCTCCAGTATGGGTATTCTGAGTGGTAGATCTAGTGGTACTGAACTTTCTTTCTACTGAATATATGCTGAAGCATTCTGAGAATCACTCCAACATTTATCTTCAAGGAATTTTACATAAGCCTTGTGATGTTCACTGTAACTAGTCAAGATACATTTCTCAATATTCTTTTCCATTTTTTTTCTCAATTCATTTGGTACATATGCAAATGCTACACATACAAAAACTCTGATATGTGAGACACTAATATTAGTGCCACTCCATGCTTCTTTAGGAATATTATCTTTAACACTTACAGTAGGAGATCTGTTTAGTGAGTAAACTGAACATGCAACATCTTCATCCCAATAATCATCTGACAATATGACAACATACTTCGGGCCATGTTCATGATGGTCCGATTCTTTCGTTCAAAAACTCCATTCTGCTATGGAGTGTATCTGGTAGTGAACTGATGATGGATGCCATGCTATTTATAGAACTCTGCAAAATCATGTGAATCATATTCACGTCCACCATCTGACCTGAGTATTTTGATGGATTTATCAATTCCCTCATAAATCTATAGGTTTTATCAATTCCAATGGCTTACCTGTTATTGGCAATTTTTCTTCTTTATATCTATTTTTTCGAAAATAGAAAATTTAGTTCAATACATATTTCTAATATCTCGTTTCTTCTGGATTTGTGATATATTCTATTGCGCATTGTGAATTGGAATCTAAATGGAAATGTTTTTTCTTCTCAATTTTTTCCAAGGTAAGTGGAATGAAAGCATAGGAATATAAATTACTTACTACAATTGGACCAATCATCCCATCATCCATACATTACTGTCCTTACTTATAGGGATAACATGATATCCATTAAAACTAACATGTTAGTGGACGTTGATGTTTTCTAGACATTAACATAACAACAATACAATCAATCAAGATTTTAATGGAAAGAATACCATGCGATGTTGGGTTTAGCTTTGGAATAAAGGACTGTGAATAGCCATGAGAAAATGATTCTAGAGATTTTTTCTATAAGGAGAATCAAAATCTGAGTTTTGGATCAAAAGTTATGTCAAAAATAGTAAATGCATTTTTACATGTAATAAAATCCTCCACATGTTTTGATAATGCATGCATGTTTTGATAGCACATGTGCATTTTGATAGCGCGTGCACATTTTGATAGTGTGTGTGTGTTTTGATAGGGGTGTGTGTTATTAATGTGTGTGCATTTTGATAGCACGTGTGCATTATTAACATGTGCACGCTCCTATAAATTTTAAAAAAAAGGTGGGACAGCCTCTCTTCATCTACGTGGTGGATGATTTAGTTGTTTTTGTTTTAGGTTTGGATTGACAAACCTCTTGGTTCAGACTGCATAAACCAAAACACCTCCATTTCTTCAGTTCCATATTTTTCAACTATTATTCTACATATGCTCCATGTGTTCATTTCAAATGAAACTACACAAACTTATAGAGCTCTGTGTGTAGATTCTAAATATATATTTTTTGATAAATAAACTGTTTTTTTCTATTTTTTATTTATTTTTAATTGTACATATGTCTAATTTTTAAAAACCATAGGTCTTTTATTTTCGCTATAACTTTTGATTGGCTCAACTATTTTGAAAATGGAAAAGAACCCACACAAGTACAAACAAATAACTACACACTAAACAAAATATAGTTTATTGATTAGGTTAAGACCCTCATAGCGGGGCATAATGCTTGACCTGGTCATTTAATGGATTCGCGAAATTTATTAATTAAAAATATATATAAAATTAACATTTAAAATTTTGGAAAAACAATGTTGCACAAGAACCACATGTTATACACAACTGTATATTTTTTTTTCAAAACATTCCACCATTTTAATACCAAACACAAGGCCTAACGTGAACATACGCATTATGTTTTAGAGAAAAAATAACGTACCAATCTTAGAAGAACACCTGTTTTTGGGAGTTATACCTATTTTCATACATAAAAGTTATATATTCTAGAAGGTAATCTTATTTTCTATGTTTCATCTTTTTACAATATATTCTAAAAAATATTATAGGTACCTCTAATAATTCCTTTTAATGATCAATTTTCTGTTTTTCCAGAAGTCCATTGCTACTAACACGTCATAAGTGGGTATCATTACCTTGCACTAGCCCATAGACAAGTCCACATATGAGAAAGATATTATGGCCATCCTTAACGCAATCTGTACATATTACATGTATCTCATTGTGAGAAGTACTAGATCAAGATAGATCATACTTTAAAGTATTTTCTAGAACGGAGTTGTTTATCCAAAACAATGCAAATAGGTCACTAAGATGCTTACATATGATTATGAAATATTCGATAAGAAACATAAAGAGGATGTGGAGGCTTATGATTTTTTTAGATAATATGAGAATGATGGCCCTCTCTTAGTTTTATCTTTACGCATACTCTTAGCTTATCGAGAATTGACAAGAATGGTTGGTCAATGACTTGACTCATCCAAATACTTCAAGAGCAAGTAAAACTTTAAGGATCCATACTTATCTTAAAGTGTAGACACCTTGGAGAATCTTACTAATTCTTAAAATTCCAAATATAAAACTTTTTGCATTATTTTCGTAAAACTATTATTTAATTTCTAATGATTTATATAGTTTCTAGTAAATTTTGGTGATTTTTAGAGTAAAATATTTTTATACTATATAATTTAGGTGATTATTTTTTTAGAGAAAATGGAAATTTGTGAATTGTTTTTTGGAAAAAGAATGGAATATTAGCCCATGGAAAAATTTGGCTGCTAGAATTTACCTATTTAGAAAGACCCAAATCACAGGCTATACTTCGTAGCAAGACATTGTGTGATATAAACAATGCATTTTGCTAGTGTCGACTTCCACCTGAAAACAAAGAGCGTTAGAGGAGTTGCATTCATCTCACATGATAAGTTAGTGTAGATTTCACAAGACATATCAATGAGTGAATGCTTTTGCTTTTGGTAAGGCATGAAAAAGTGTATTTGTACCCTTATCATGGAATGTGATGTTTTGTAAAGGAATAAAGATGCGATAGTGAAGAATCCAAGGGCATTGTAGCCATTATCAATCCCAACCATTATTTGAAGATATACTTTCAAGGTTTTTAAAATGGGCCTCCCTAAAACTGACAATAAATAGGTTATCGCAATGGTAGTTGACCACATTTCCAAATATTTTCATTTTGTGTCTTACTGTACACCCCTTTACATCTTCCATAGTTTCTATCTTTCATTGATCATATCTTTAAGTTACATGTAGGCATTCCCACTTCTACTGTCTTGGATGGTGATCCCACATTCACTACCAAATTTTGGCAATATTTGTTTAAACTACAAGGAACATAATTGAAAAGGAGAACAAATTATTATTCCAAAATCGGGGATCAAATAGAAGTGTTCAATAATTACTCAGAAACCTATTTGCAATGATTTTCCTCAGACACACAAAACCCCTTGCAAGATGATGGTGCAATATTATTTATCATGATGCTAACAAACTACCACCATATGAATATATTTTCTAGGCACATACAAGGTTGAAGAAGTGGATCACAATCTAATCTTGGCTCAAAACAAAATAATTTAATAAGATGATTATTATCACCATGAGACTTTTCTATAGAAGGGGATAGTGTGTTTGTTAGTCTTCAACCCTATAAGAAAACCTTTATAAAAGACAAACCATCGAACCTATCAAAGCATTCAGTGCATTAGATTACCTACCTAAAAATTAGCTCTTCCAACCCACTCCAAATCCATCCAATGTTTCATATACCCAATTTGAAGTAGTAAATCATGTCAAATTGTTCAATTTGGATTGACCTTTAAGAACTTAGTGATGAAGAATCAATTTAGCTCGAACTAGAATTAAAACTAGCTAATAGAGAGAAACTAACTATGCTAACACATTGTTTGAGATGTTCCGATCCAATGGAAGGATATGTAACCAAAACATGCCGATTGATAACTCTCTACAATGTTATAGGAGTTTTTACACCTCCAACCTTGAGGTTATAACTTCTTTTGAGAGGGAGGGTATGTTAGGTTCCTACTCTAACCTCCCTACTCTAAAGTACCTAAGATTTAGTCAATTAATGTGTGAGGCTATCTTATTTGAATAAGACCCATTCAATATTTAGTGAATGGTTACTTAATATAAAAGGGTTATGAAATGCATATCTCTAAATGGTTGATATTCATTAATAATATAACCCCAAATAGTTAAAGTTTTGTTAATGAGAAATTGTTTAAATAACTAGAAGAGTATATAATGTTTGAGTTCTTTTCATCTTCGAGTTAACTCTTGAAGATGATTTTGGAAATCTTTAATTTAAAAAGGGTTATATTCTATGAACTTAAACTATTTTGTTTTGTATTTGTTCATTTAATTTTTCTAATTTTAGCTTCTGTTCTACTATTTTTACTAATTAAATGCATTACAAGTTTCATAAAAATGCATCCATTTACTACTATATAATTTAAATATAAAATGTTGAAAATGCACATTTTGACACTTTTTGATTGAAAAAAATGGAGTTAGCATGTATTTAAAGTGTAAATTAATTTTAATATTTAAAGCGATGAAAACCACATGTATATTAACTAATTATTTCTTTGAATGTATATAGAATCATTCACCTCTCGATCATCGCACCTTTGCATTTGATAGCGCATGCATGTTCCTACAAATTCAAAAAAGGTGGGACAATCTCTCTTCATCTACGTGGTGGATCTACGTGGTGGATGAGTTGGTTGTTTTGGTTATAGGTTTGGACTTACAAGCCTCTTGGTTTGGACTACATAAACCAAAACACATATATTTCTTCAACTCCCTATTTTTCAACGATGATTCTACATATACTCCAAGTGTTTATTTCGAATGAAAATTCACACACTTATATAGATCTGTGTGTAAATTATATACATACATATACATATATATATATATATATATATATATATATATATATATATATATATATATATAGTATAGATAAAATATTGTTTTCTATTATTTATTTATTTTTATTTGTACATATGTCAAATTTTTAAAATACATAGGTCTTTTATTTCTGCTATAACTTTTGATTGACTCAACTATTTTGAAAACGTAAAAGAACTCGCACAAGTACAAACAAATACCTATGCAATAAAAAAACATAATTGATTAATTAGGTTAAGGCCCTCGTAGCGGGCCTAACACTTGACCTAGTCATTTTAGGGCTTCATTGACTTTATTAATTAAAAATATATAAAATTAACATTAAAATTTTTGGAAAAATAATGTTTCACAAGAGCCACATGTTATCTACAACTGTATATTTTTTTTCATAAAATTCCACCATTTACATACCAAACCCGATGCATAACACAAACATATGCATTATGTTTTAGAGAAAAAATAACATGTACCAATATTAGAAGAACATCGTTTTTGGGGAGTTATACCTATTTTCTATAAATAAAAGTTATATATATTCTATAAGTTTCATCCTTTTACAACATATTTTAAAAATTTGTGTAGGTACCTCTAAGAATTCTTTTTAATGATCATATTTTTTTCTTCTATAAGTCCATTGCAACTAACACATCATAAGTGGGTATCATTACCTTGCACCAACCAATAGACAAGTCCACATATGAGAAAGAGATGATGGTCATCCTTCATGCAAATTGTACCTAATACATGTATCACATTGGGAGAAGTACTAGATCAAGATAGAACATCATACTTTAAAGTATTTTCTAGAACAAAGGTTGTTTCTCCAAAACAATGCAAATAGGTCACTAAGATGGTTATGTATGATTATGAAATATTCGATAAGAAACATAAAGAGGATGTGGAGGCTTATGCTTTGTCTAGATAATATGAGAAGGATGGTCCTCTCTTAGTTTTATATTTACGTGCATACTCTTATCTTATTGAGAATTGACAAGAATGGTTGGTCAATGACTTGATTCATCCAAAGACTTCAAGAGCAAGGAAAATTTTAAGGATCCATACTTATCTTAAAGAGTAGACAACTTGGCGAATCCTACTAATTCTTAAAATTCCAAATATAAAAATTTTAGCAATATTTTTGTAAAAATATTATTTAATTTCTAATGATTTATATAGTTTATAGTAAATTTTGGTGATTTTAAGAGTAAAATATTTTTATACTATATAATTTAGATTATTTTCTAGAGAAAATGGAAATTTGTGAATCATTTTTTTAAGAAAAATGGAAGATTATCCCATGGAAAAAATTTGACTACTAGAATTTTACCTATTTAGAAAGACCCAAATCACAGGCTATACTTAGTGTCAAGATATTGTGAGGTATAAACAATGCATTTTTCTAGTGTCGACTTCCACCATAAAACAAAGAGTGTTAGAGGAGTTGCATTCATCTCACATGATAGGTCACTATGGATTTCACAAGACATATCAATTAGATGAATGCTCTTGCTTTTGTGAAGGCATGAAAAAGGACATTTGTACTCTTATTATTGAATGTGAGTTTTTCTAATGGAATAAGGGTGTGATGGTGAAAACTCCAAGGACATTGTACACCTATTATCAATCCCAAGCACTATTTGAATATATATTTTCAAGGTTTTTAAAACGAGCCTCCCTAAAAATAGTTTACACCTTCCACAGTTGCCATCTTTCATTGATCATATATATTTAAGTTACATGTACACATGCCCATGTCCATTGTCTTGGATGGTGATCCCACATTCACTACCAAATTTTGGCAAGATTTGTTTAAACTACAAGGAACATAATTGAAAAGGAGAACAACTTCTTATTCCCAAATCAGAGATCAAATAGAAGTGGTCAATAAGTGGTTAGAAACCTATTTGCACAATGCTTTTCCTCAAACACACAACGTCCCTTGCAAGATGGCGGTGTAATACTATTGATCATGATGAGCTAACGAAATGCCACCATATGAATATATTTTCCAAGCACATACAAAGTTCAAGAAGCGGATTACAATGTAATATTGGCTCAAAACAAAATGATGGAATAAGATTATTAGTATCACCATGACCAATTTTTTGATAGAAGGGGATAGAGTGTGTCTTGGTCTTCAACCCTATAAGCAAACTTTTCTCAAAGACAAAGGCCACCATAAGATAGCACCAAACTTTTGTGGAACTTATCCTCCGGTGCATTACACAAGCTTCCTGCAAATTAACTCTTCCAACCCACTCCAAGATTCATCCAATGTTTCATATACCCAATTTGAAGTAGGAAAAATAGCCAATATTTATAGGAAAAATATATTTCAAAATTGTATAGACTGCATCTATTCCTATACTTGACTCTCTAAAAATATTTTAAAGTCAAAACTGATTACTAACAATGAAAATGTTGACGTCAACATGAAAATGAAATTTTCAAAAAAACAGGAAAAATTGTTACCCAACTTCATGTTTTCACCCCTTATTGTTGAAGGATCAATTCAACTCCGACTAGAACGACTGAAACATGTCAATTGAGAACCCTTTACATTTTTATCTAAGTAGTTTCCACATCTTCAACCTTGAGATCATAGTTTTTTCTAAAAAGAAGGACATATTTTAAATCACACGCTAACCTCCCTACTTTAAAATACTTGAGATTTAATCAATTAATGTATGAGCTCATTTTCTTTGAATAAGACCCATTAAATATCATTCAGTTTGTGGCTTTTTAATACAAAAGAGTCCTCATTACGAAAAGAGTCTTCATTATGAAATAAGAACCCCTAAATGGTTATTACTAAAAACCACAAATGAAAAACTTTTATAGCTAGACGACTATGGAATATTTCATGAAAGCTGTTACTCTATTAAAGCTATATTCACGAAGGTAGTTCTTGAAGAAGATTTTGGAAATCTTTAATATAAAGGTTATATTCTATGAACTTAATCTATTTTGTCTTGTATTTGCTCATTTAATTTCTCTAATTTTAGTTTCGATTGTGTACTATTTTTACTCATTAAATACATTACATAGGTCAAAATTATGGATGCTCGTAATACAATAAATATAAATCTGATGAAAATGCTATTCCAACAGCCACATAAATACAGACATGTAATATCTCTAATTTTAGTTTCGATTGTGTACTATTTTTACTCATTAAATACACTGCATAGGTCAAAATTATGGATGCTCGTAATACAATAAATATAAATCTGATGAAAATGCTATTCCAACAGCCACATAAATACAGACATGTAATAATTTAATAAAATGCTGATGTATTTAAAGTTTAAATCAGTTTTAATATTTAAAATTATGAAAGCCACATAAAACAGGCATCGTAATAATTTAATTCGGATTTTAACCTTGAGTAATCCATACTTACAAAACAAAGGATGAATAAAAGCAGTATACACATATGACGATATTTACTCTCAATATGCAGGATGTAATATATACACGATGTATATTATATATATATGGGCACTGTGCATATGATGCTGTATATTATACAATATACACCTATTGTAAGTTGCGTATGAAGTACATAATACTCGCCCCACTTTTACATCACATTTCGTCCATCCATGCGCTCTGCAGGTCACATATCCACTCAGCTCTAAAATACATGTCAAACTTATTCACTCATTCCCAAATTTAGTAGACGCTGTACTTTGAAATGTAAAAGTAAAGAAGAAACCATCTTGAATTACATACTTGGTAGATTCACCCATTATTCCTTTGAATATATACAGAATCGTTCACCTCTGGATCATCGCACCTCTACATCAACCTCTCGCCGGGCACAAAATTGACGTCGAATCCGCGCTCCTCCGCCGCTGCGCCGCTCCGGATGCCTCTTTTCTGGCGGCGGCGTACAGCCTCGCCGCCAAGGTCAGCAAATTCTCGGCAGGCTCGAGGGCTGAGAGCGGCAGGAGAAAGTAGAGCTCGCCCAGCCGGAGCTCCTCCTCGGGCTGCAACAGTGGGCAGATGGCGCCATACAGATCACGCGAGATGCAGATGAAATGGCGCGGGTGGTTTTGCAGCATTTGCTTGGCGCTAACCGGCACCGGAAACGCGTCCACCTCTCCGTTAAGGTGGACGACCCTGATAACGTCCGGGCTCACCGATTCCTTCCACCGCGCGCACGAGGCCATGGATCCCATAATTTTGAAAAAACGCAGTTTCCGAGGTGGGCGCAGGGTTACAAACATCGAATGCATCGAATGCTGCAAAAAATTGGAGGCCAACAGCCCTGGAAATGTTTTGTGAATGATCGACCACAACAACAAAACCCATCTTTTAGCACCACTTATATTTGTGGTGTACATGTGGTGCTATTGGCATCACTTACATACTTACATTTTTCTGATGTTAAGGTGGTGTTATTAGCACCATTTATATTTTGTGATGTTAAGGTGGTGGTATTAGCACCACTTATATTTTGTGGTGTTATTATGGTGTTATATTTGTTAATATTATTGGAAATTGAGTTTTACCTTTATGAGAAATGTCGTATTGGCAAGTACCATAAGTGGTGTTAAGCTATTATTTTTCCACATGGACATGTACAAGTAGGATTTATTTATGTGGATTTGCAACATAAACAAATTCATAGACAATTATTTTGAAAATAACTCAATTCAATATTTATTTATTTTCTCATCAATTAAAATAAATAATCAAAGATTAATTTATGAGTTTTGACACTACACACAACAAATTCAAATATTTATTTTTAGAATATTTAAACAAATAAATTCAAGGCTTTATACCACAAGCACAACAAGTTTAAAAAAAATATTTGAAAAATAGCCCAATCAAATTATTCATTTTTTATATTATTTAAACAAATAAATACAATTAACAAATAAATAAAACCAACTATTTTTAATTTATTAATATTGTAAAGTATAATAAAAATTATTTGAATTTAAATTTGATTATTCATTTGAGATATTTTTATCTTCTTAAATTGCTTGATGAAAATTAGTATTATTATTAGGTTTTTAGCACAAGACATGGTTCTTAGATCCATGGATATGGTCAATGGAGAAAACATCTACCTAGGGCCCTAAAAAAAGCTTTTAGGAATCTAAGACCAAGAAAGACACCACAAAAGTCCCCACACATATTCCTAAGTGTATTCTAAGCCTCTAAGTATGAGAATTCACACTATTATAAGTTTTTAATCACTGGGGATAGGTCCAGTGGCCCTAGGCCTTAGCGGAAAGGAATCCTAAGCATAGAGAAATGTCATGTTGTCAAATACCATGTAGTGGTGCTAAGCTCATATTCATCACATGGACATGTACAAAAATGATTTAATTACGATGATTTGCATCATAAATGCAACAACATCACAAATAATTATTTTGTAATAACTTAATTCAATTTTTTCATTCAAATAAATGTTCATGATTAATTTATGAGGTTTTAAACCACAATCAGAGCAAAATCAATTATTTGCTTTTATACTATTTAACCCAATAAGCTCACATGATTCATTTATCCACAAACACAACAAGTTCACAAAGAATTATTTTGTAAATAGCTCAATTCGACTATTCATTTTTTAATATTATTCAACCAAATAAATACCTATGATTCTTAAAATTGACAAATAATTAAAGACATCCATTTTTAATTTATTACTATTATAAAATATTAATAAAAGTGATTTTGAATTAAGATTTCAGGATTTGATAGGATATATTCTTATTGATACTAGTAAATTTCTTAATGGATATTAGTATAATTACTAGGTTTGTGCACAAGGCATGGGTCTCAAATCCTTGGAGATGTTCGAAGGAGGAAACCTCTTCCTTGGGCCCTAAATGAAGCTTTTAGGAATCTAGGACCAAGAAATATGGTCAACACATATATATTCCTAAGAACATTCTCAACATCTATGTGTGGATATTGATTGTATGATTAAGTTTTGATCATTAGTGATAGGTCTATCAGCCTTCAAACTAGTTAAGAGAAGAAACCTAGGCCTTAGCCTAAATGAAGCTTCGAGTCATGTAGGGATAATAATGATTTGTCGAGCCAACACAAATGAATTTTTGAGAAGATCTATCGCCTTATCATAGGGATAATGGGGGGAATTGGAGGAAATAAAACTAGCTATAAGTCTTTAGGGCATAGAGATGATTAAGGAAGGAAACCCGGTCCTTGGAACTTAGAGGAAACCTCTAGGCATATAATATTAACAAGTATACTTTGAAGCACCACATAAGACCTCCTAAGGGTATCCTTGGCCTAATGTTGGGGGTATTAATGTAAGTAACAGGTTGTTTTTAAGCACTATATATGGGTGTTTAGGCCCTTAACATGTTTGAGGGAGGAAACCTAGGCCTTAGTCCCTAGTAAAATATTTTGTGCATCCAAGGAAAAATACAACAGCTTGAACCACTACACATGACATATTGGGGTTATTATTTACCTCTATGTAAGGAAATCAACACCATTATGAGTTTTTTTGCTAGTATACATGGGTCTTAAGTTTTTGTATAATGTCATAGGAGGAAACTTGGGCCTTAAACCCTAAGGGAATATTTAAACTACACCCATGAAATCCAAACACTATCCTTGGCATCTAAGCATTCATATAAGTGACACTAGGTATGCGAACCTTAGACGTAGCCATGGGAAGAATTACAGGAACTAGGCCCTAAAGGACGGTTTTAGGTATATCGGGCCAATAGTAATGACTTAAACTATCACCTAAGAGATCATGCAATGTATGGGATATCATTATTCTCAAAGTGGGATATGGGTGGAAATATGTGGTTTGGCGTACTAGCAATGTGTCTTAATAAACAATTGGGAATAATTTGAAACAAGTATACCTTAACATAATATTAATGAGGTAATGGGAAATGATCAAAACCATGAACCATAACATACACCCTTTAAAGTTGATATTTGACATCATAGTTGGATATGATCATAATGAAGAGTTTTTGCGTAGAGGAATGGATCTCAAGGCCTTTACCGGAGTCATAAAAGTAAAGAAAGAGCTTTATGTAGGTGTCCTAGGTCCTTCATAATGATATTACATGGAATATGACCATGACTTTTCCCTAAAGAAACCATCAAGGCATCCAAATCCATAGAGACACTATGTATCTAGGTCTTATGGCCTTTTAGCCTTAGATAAGATCAATGGAGGAGACCTAAATATCGACCACTAAAGTAATCTCCTCTCCATCCAGCGCTAAGAAGGTTTCCTCCACCAACAACACATGGCCTCTTGAGAGTATCATTAGCATATGATTTACGATGTTGGTGTCATTAGGTGGTTTTGAGCAATATGTACATGTTTTGGGGCCTTGAGAGTGATGTTCTAGGGAAGAATACCATGCCTTTAACACTAAAGAAATCGTTGAGGCATCCAAATCTATGAATTACAATGCCTGAAAGCACCATGCATGATTTTGTAGGGGTATCCATTGTACTGTATATCTAAGTATTGCAGCCTTAGGGCCTTCGACATGGTTAGTAGAGGATACCTTAACCTTCGCCCCTAAAGGAAGCTTGTAACCATCTATGGGTAAGAAGTTTTCCTCCACCAACTATACACAACCTCCTAATTGTATAATTGGCCTATGATTGAAGATGTTGTTATAGTTAGGTGGTGTTAAGTAGCATGCACATGTATTAATCCCTTGGTAATTGTGTTCCATGGAAGAAGACCATGTTTTTGGCACTAAAGAAATCATTGAGGCATCTAGAGCCATGAACACTATCTAAATGCACCATTGATTACTTCATAAGGGTATCCATGTCGATATGTATCTAGGTCTTGTGGCCTTGGAGCCTTAAACATGGTTAGTGGAGGAGACCTCAATCTCGAGCTTTAAATGATTATTCTATCCATCTAAGGCTAAGAAGATTGCCTTCACTTAAAACACATGGAATCTTAAGGGTATCATTAGCCTATGATTGATTATTTCATTGCCATTAGGTGGTTTTGAGTAGTATCTACGTGTCTCAGGGCCTTGGGAATGATGTTACAAGGAAAAAAACCATGCATTTGTCCTTAAAGAAACAATTGGGGCATCTAGAGTGATGAACAATGCCTAGATCACCGTGCATGACCTTACATGGATATCCATGCCACTATGTATCCATGTCTTTGGGCCTTGGGGCCTTGGACATGGTCAAGGGAGGAGACTTTAACCTCTAGCCATAAAGGAACCATATAGCCATCCAAGGCTAAGAAGATCACCTCAACCAACCACACATGTCCTGCTGAGGGTATCATTATCATATGATTGAGGATATTAATGCAATTATGTGGTTTGGAGAAGTATGTAGGTGTCTTAGGACCTCAGGAATGATGCTCTAGAGAAGAATACCATGCATTTGGCCATAAATAAACCACTAAGGAATCTAGAGCCATTAACAATGCCTCAAAGCACTATGCATGACTTTGCAAGGGTATCCATTGAGCTTTGTATCTAGGTCTTAGGGCCTTGATTTCTTCGACATGGTCAATGGAAGAATTTGAAACTTGGGCCTTAAAGAAATATTTTATCCATCCAAGGCTAAGAAGGTTTCCTCCACCAACCAAACATGGCCTCCTAAGGGTATTATTGGCCTATGATTAAGGATTACAATTCCATTAGATGGGTTTGAAAAATATGTATGTGTCTCAATGCCTTAGGAATGGAATTCTAGGGGAAAGACCATTCCTTTGGACCTAAAGAAACCATTGAGTCATCCAAAACCATGAACAACTCCTTAAAGCACCATGTGTGACTTTCCAAGGGTATCCATGGCACTATGTATCCAAGCCTTGGGGACTTGGGGGATTGGACATGGTCATGGGAGGAGGCATGAAGCTCAAGCCCTAAAGGAATCTTATGTCCATCTAGGGATAAGAAGGTTATATCCACCAACAACACATGGCCTTTCGAGGGTCACTGGCCTATGATTGAGGATGTTAGTGACATTAGGGTGTTTTGAGGAGTAAGTACATGTCTCAGGGTGTTGGCAATGAATTTCTAGGGAGGAATAGCATGCTTTGGACCTAATGAGATTGTTAAGGATTCCACAACCAGGAACAATCCCTCAAAGAACTACACATGACTTTGCATGTGTATCCATGGCACTATGTATCTAGGTCTTGTGGCCTTAGGGAATTTGACATGGTCAATGAAAGAGACCTAAACATAGGGCACTAAAGGAAGCTTCTAGTCATGTGTGTCTAAGAAGGATGCCTTCACCAACCACATACGGCCTCTTGAGAGTATCATTGGTCTATGGTCGGTGATTTTAATGCCAATAGTTGGATTTGAGCATTAGACAGATGTCTTAGGGCCTTGGGAACAACACTCTATGGAAGAGGACCATACCTTTAACCCTAAAGAAACCATATAGGCATACAAAGCCATAAATAATGCCAGAAAGCACCATACATGGCTTCAGAATGTATCCATGGCACTCTGCATCCAAGTCATTAGGAATTGGGGCATTGGACATGGTCAAGGGAGGAGACCTGAACCTTGGGAAATAAAGGAATCTTCTATCCATCCAAGGATAAGAAGGACACCTCAACCAACCACACACAACCTCCTGAAGGTAGCATTGGATTATGATTGAGGATCTTAGTACAATTAGATATTTTGAGTAATATCTACTTGTGTCAATGCCTTGGGAATGATATTGTAAGGAAGAACACTATGTGTTTGGCTAAGGAGGTGGTCTCCAACTAAGGATAAGGATGTGGTCTCCACCAACCACACATGGCCACTTGAGTGTATTATTAGCCTATGATTTAGGATGTCGATGACAACAAGTTGTTTTGAGTATTAAATAGTGTCTTAGGGCCTTGGAAATGATGTTCCAGGGAAGAAGACCATGTCTTTGGCCCTAAAGAAACTGTCGAGGCATTCAAAGCCATGAACATTGCTTCAAACCACCATGCACAAATTTGGAGTGGTATCTATAGTTCTATGTATTTGTATCTTGTGGCCTTAGGGCCTTGTACATGGTTAGTGGACTAGGAGACCTAAACCTCAATCTCTAAAGGAATCTTCTAAGCATCTAGAACTAAGTAGGTTTCCTCCACCGATCACACGTAATGTATTGAAGGTACCATTGGCCTATGATTCAGGATGTTGGTTCCATTAGGTGGTTTGAAAATCATGAAGGTGTCATATGGCCTTTGGAATGGAATTATATGGATGAAGACCATACCTTTTGATCTAAAGAAACCAATGAGCCATCTAGATCCATGCACAATGCCTCAAATAACTACGCATGACTTTGCATGGGTATCCATGGTGATATGTATCTAGGCCTTATGGTCTTAGGAACCTAGACATGGTGATGGAGGAGACATGCAACTCAATCCCTAAAGGAATCTTCTAACCATATAGGGATAAGAAGGTTTCCTCCACCAACAATAAGTTTCCTACCGAGGGTATCATTGGCCTATGATTGATGATGTTTTTGACATTAGGTGATTTTGAGAAATATGTATGGGGCTTAGGGAATTGGGAATGTCTTTCTGGGGAAGAAGACCATTCTGTTGGCCCTAAAGAAACCATTGTTGCACCAAGGGATATTCATGACATTAGGGGATTTTAAACACTAATAATGGGACTGCAGGTCGATGGCATGTGTAAGAAACCATAGTTTCATTCCCTAAAGGAAAGTGCTAGTCATCTATGTCCAAGAACAATGACTTTAAATACCACACATGACCTCTCGATGGATGAATTTGCATTTGAGTGGTGATATGGATTCCATTAGCACTTTTTGAGCTCTAGGTATTGATCTCAAGTACCTTGACATGGTTGGGGTAGGAAACTTGGGCTTTAATCCCTAAAGGAAGATCCTAGGCATTTAATCCAAAGAATGACACCTCAAACTAGGACACATGGCCTCTGTGTGGGTATATGTATGGAATTAGGTGGTTTTTCATAGTAGGTATAATTCTTGGTTTTTCATAGTAAGCATTATGTCCCTCAAACTCACCCTATAGTGAGACATTGTTAGAATCAATTATACTAGGACCATTATTTATAATGTCACTTCCTACTGCATTCACTTATTCAAACTTAACCTAGTCAAATTTAGGTTCCCAACAATCATTCCCAATGTCATGATTAGGTGTACCACCACCACATAGAACCAAAATCTGGTTTAAAAACTTCATTGTACTATCAAAAGAAACCCATAGGTTGACTTGGCAATGTTGGAATTTATTGAGTATACTATTTCATATAAAAATGGAGGATAAATCCATGGATATAATTTAATCACAATTCTCACATTTCTGGAGCAAATGTTTTAAAAGATATCTATAATGAATGCTACTTTGCTATGACATACTTTTAAACATATATTTTGTTCAAGATGGTACCTTTGACTTCAATTGAAATGCTCCCTACTAAAACCCAGGAAGACCCAACAATGTCCCAGGCCACTGCAAAACTTAAGCCTTCACCTTCACCCTCATCTTCTTTCTATCATCTTAAAAAGAACTTCTAATAACCACCTCCTCCACCTGTTTGGTCACCCCATCATAGTTTTAGTCCAATGTTTTCCCCATATTAATTTCCTGAAGTGTCTATCATAATCCTTCACTACATGTCCATCTTGATCGAATTAGATGCATTTGAAGGGTATATTAGATTAAACTAACATCTAGGCATATACCAAATCACAAACCATGATCTCCAAACTCTATAAAGCCCTTCTTTACTGTTAATTTCAACCATGAATTTGGAAACCAACCAACAATTGTCTTCCTTATAAGCTCGATCCACTAATATTTTCCTACCAATTAGTTAATTCTCCATAATTGCAAGACATGAGTCATCATACTAGAATTCCATTGGGAGGGTCATCGTATTAACCCATACATGAATGTTTGAGATGGCCTTTGATATAGGTTTGAAACATGGGTGGCAAAATTTTATATGCAAATATCTAGAACCCTAGAATCAACTACTCCTTTGAGTCACAAATGCATCAAATTCATAATGGATATGAACACTACCCATCCATGGGACAACAAGTTAAATGATGAACCATAGCTAATAACTAGAGCCCAAGATCGTTGCATCTACTCATTCCCCAAATGCTTTTCCATCTGTCTCCCGAGAAATTTACCAACTAGGGTATTTCCAAAGTAATTTAGAATTTGATTTACTAAATAATATATTTTCCCATCACCAAACATATATTCTATTCCTTCTACTTCAAAACCTTTATTCTCTTCTTTTCCTTACCCCCATCCACCCTCATGACCATCATTTTTTGGCCATTAGGGTTGTAAAATTAAACACCCTAGGTCGAGCTTATTACCATCGAAATTTCCTTCAAATGACACATACACTTGCTAATCAAAACCTTCATGTAGTTGGCCTACAAGTGCATTACCTAAAACCTTAAACTAGTAAAAGATATGTCTCCCTAGGATAATGGGAAAATGAGTCCTTTAGTGAGAGGGAATAATACTACACACAATTATACACTCTAGATTTCACTTTGAGAGCCCTAGCTTTGCCTTTTGTACACTATTTAGTTGTACCCTCTCCAACCACAACATTTAAATGCTCATGATGGTCTTTTGACATTGCACTACCTCACAAAGTCTACCTCTAAAATAGTAGAGACTAACGTTTTTATTTCCACCAAGAGTGTGACCCCTTTTCCTTTGTTCTAAGTGATATTTTGTTAGCACCTAAATAGTCCCTTTTAGTTATCACGTTCAAATACTCAAAAATATTTATCCATTTTGTAAGATCATCTAAATAATTTATCAATCGAATGTCTTTAGAATACTCAGCTAGGGTTTCAATCCTTCACAAATGATAGATTCAAACCATACGTGACTTCTCGCCCAATTCATTTTTGTTTACTTATTGTTGCACATAATGCAATGTTTCTTTTGATCATTTTTCCCTAGAACCCTAATTGAAGATGAAGCAGTATCCCATTACCCACTTTTTTTCATCAACGATGAACCTTTATCAATAATGCACTAAAGAGTACAAAACCAATCCTCTATATTGTATTTGAGTTGCACATAGTATTTGAGCCTATACGAGGTAGCAACCCTTGTAAAAACCCTTTGTGACTAGGCTTGGAATCCCTAGCTACTTGTCTTAAGCTATCCGATAGTTTCCAAGCAAAATTGAGGAGTGAAACTATGGCTTGCATTTACATTGGCCATTATTAATCTTTTGAGCCATGGATCACACATAATCCATTCAAGATTCTCATATTTGTATTGAATTGTTGCTGATAACTTTGTTCAATTGGAGTGACATATGGAAGACCCATGCAACAACATGAAACCATATACAAACCTCACCTTTTGGCACACCCATCTTATATGCAACACCATGAAGAGTTAACCCTAACCTTAGCACCCTAGTAGACAAATCCTTTGGCCCACTTGTGCATAAGGAGATTACCATTTCTCTCTTTTTCTGCTCGAATTGATTTATTCCTTAGTCTTCACCTACTTTGTTTGGCACCTCTTCGACTAGCACATAATCCAAAATACCCCTTGCTATTTCTTTTTTTTTATTATCTTTTATGCCTTCTTGGGAGACCTTTTCTTTACTCCTCTATATTCACTTCTAATCCTTCTCTTTGCATTATTTCCAAACATTTCTTATTTCATAACATCTCAAAGCATCTAAAGGGTGGTTTCCAACAACCCAATAGTGATTAAATTTCCATTCCCTAAACACTTACCATTTCATATAGAAATCCTTCTTGAAGGTCCATTTCTAATAAATTTTTAATTGTCTTTTTGTCCACTCTAGTTTGGAATTCTATTTCAAAGTCAATAAAAATACCCAAACCTTCCCTAAGAATTTCACGATGTTTTTACTCCAAAACTCATGGGAAAGGAATATATAATTACCCAAGTAGGTTGTCTACAAAAAGTTTTTTTTTTGTAGATAAAAACTAGGTTTTCAATGTCTCAGGAATAACAGTGAAGGCTCCATAAACAACTTTTATCTAGGATTTTCTCCACATCACTTTCACACTTTAATTTAAAGGATATCCATCCTCAAAGCAATGGATGGAATATTTTCATATACCATAGGGTTCCTTCCAATTCCTTTCCATTGATCCCTATAATGAATCTTTCTTCACATATTTCCCCATGAGTTGTCTAGTCAAGGTAAGCTCCATTAACTTTTTAAATTCGTCCATGCCCACATCCTCTCCTAACACCATTTTACTCATTTCTCCCTTGACCTTATATGTTTTTTGTTTTGTTTACTTGCTACCCAAGACGTCAGGATCCAGTTCCTTCTCCTTTCGGACCCTATTATTAACCTCCTCACCTCCCGTAAAACCAACATGTGATAGGATTCTAAATCCTCATCCTTGATTAAAAATCGACTCACTTTCATTAACCAATGACTTAACCCTAACTCTTCTTCAAAATAGGTAAGATCTCTTCCCTAGATAACACCTTTGACAACTAACAAGAACCTTGGCTCTAGGGTTTTTGGAATGTTTACGATCTCCTTCACTTTGCTTCCAAGAAGACCCCACTTTGAAACTGCCATGATTAAAATTTTAAACTTTCCACTAACAATACCCTCTCCAACATTTTTCTTGACCTTGGATTGTCTTGTCCTTGCATCATCAAAGGATCAAATCTTAAATGTTTATACTTTTCAACTTGGATAAACTTTACTACCTCTATAGCCTTGGACTCCTCCCATTGGGTAGCCTTTATTGATGCATAGGCCTAAAGTAGCTTATTTCCCCTTGGTGATTTCCTCATTTTATGCCCTTGCCCCCTTCCATATTTCAATTAATTATTCCCTTGTGCTAAAGAAAGGTTTCATGAATACCTCATGGCCCTCGTCATAATCCCCTTGTTCCTCACCTCTTTTCCCATCGAGGCTCTAACCCAAACATTGAAATAGAAACCATTTGTTGATATATTGAGGGACATGGATAATGTCTAGGATCACCTTATAGTGATTCGTTCATTATTAGTAATCTATGTGATATTGGTGCATGTGAAGGGATATTTTGGATTCAAGTTTGGAAATTAATTTGTGATTGCTACAACAATACAATATAGCTTCAAACTCTATTCATCCACGTTATAGAACCCTAGTGTATCTTTAATTAAGTTATGACCATAACCAAAAACAATTTAATTAACCTCAACATTGAGATCAATAATACAAACAACATTGAGATCAATAATACAAACAAAAATGGACTTATTATAGATTTTCCTAGGGTAGTAAGTTTATCTCTCTCCATGGGTTCTTTGTCTTCTAGCTCCATGACTTCCTTTTTATTGCTTGTATTTTATTTTTAATTATGTTAATTGATATTTTGTTTTTTTATTTATCCTATCAATTTTTAATTATGTTAATTAATATTTTGTTTTTTATTTATCCTATTAATTTTATTTTAATTATGTTAATTAATATTTGATTTTTTATTTATCTTATTATTAATTTTAAAGAGGATGAAATTTCGATTTTCCCTCCATGTCCCACGAGCCCCAAACCTTCTTTCGGCCTCCGGAACAGGGTTTCATGTCTAATGGGCGCCGCAGAGTCTCTTCTCTTGGAAAACCTGTTGCGGGATGCCTGGGAGCTATGTTGCAGTGTTTATATGAATGGGCATGATGATCTCAACCATCAAGGTTCTCACCTATCACCCAATTTCTGCATATTTGGAATAATTGTTGTGTCCAAGAAGAGGTTTTGAATCCCCTTTTCAAGTGTATTTGTTAATGAATATTTGTGGTGTATTTTTTCAAATTTAAACTCTGTAATATCTCACTAGAATCCATGGTTGAGTACATTGATACAATAGTGGGGGCAAAAACGTGGTATATTTTTGAGGTTTGAAGACAGTTTATAGAGGGTGCATTGGACAAATAAGAGCATTCTCGTGTTTTTTTACTACAACAGCCACATACTATTGTAGAGTGGGGCGAGTTGACATGTAGAAAGGCACCTTGCTACCAATGTGGTTGATTTGATTGTTTAGAGATCAACTCCTATAGAAGTGTGGCGTACTCTACATTGTGGAAGCTGTAAGCTCTTGTAAAGGCAGCATACAACTCCGAGGAGTGCAAGATCTCTGTAGTGGCTGAGTACACTGTACACAATTGATTTGGGGGTTAATATTTAACACCTGGGCATTAATTTCATCATTCTCTAGCTGGGCGTGAGCACGCACAACCATCTAGGCATTGGAGTGTATATCTACAGTTACCTGGGCGTTGGACAAAGTATGGAATTAATCATTCAAGGCGCTGTTATGCCAATCATCAGTCCCAGGTCTGTTGTTCTTCTACTTTTACCCTATGCTAGAAATTGCTTTCTCCTAATATTTAGTTCAAGGCATGTCATGCATCCATATGTTTCCTCTAACATGCATCTCACTTATTTTTATACTATGTTAATGATAGAATAAATTTTTGATTGTTTGCGTGCTGTGTCTAGATTAACGATTTTGATAAACACCTTTGATGCACTTTCTTGAGCCTTCAAATTTACCTCTATTGTATTGCTGGAGTAAGATTTAGCTTGTCCTCTGTTTTTCATTTTACAGTTCAAGGGACTAGGTCCAAGCAAAGGCCTCCCTCCCAGTATAATTGCCTCTCCTCCCTTCCCGCTATGTGTTATTATAAGGCCACAACACCACCTTGATATGATTGTCTCGCAAACTTGTGCACTGCACCAAAGGGCCAACCACCCATTAAGTAAGATGATCATGAAAACAAAGATTATCATGTTCAGAGACTTATTCATGTGTTGAATCCCACTCTGGGAACTCAAAAACCTAATTTTGTGATCATCAAACGAGTCGTGTATCTACCTCCCTCCCCTTTCCATGTAGTGGAGATTTATGATCGGTCCCTTCTACAGAGTTTGTTGATGCCTTTTGTATAGATTGTATGTGCACTTTTTGATGAATCCGTAGCAAAATAGATCCCCTGCTAAGCATAACATTATTATTTTGGTGGTTTTGTTAAGAGAAAGCGATTAGAATGTTAGAAAAATTATGGCCAGCTTCCAACATACCTGTCCAAACATATTTATTTTCTTTCCAGGCCGAAGTCGGAATCCTTTCTCTACAATCCCTTGAATACCATCATTACTGGTTCCATGGAATAGGAACTCGGTGGGAGCCATGGGATTAATCAGATCCTTTTGAGCTTTTACAAACATGATTTGTAATTTCAGGTTGCAGACCTTTTCGATCTTGGTCACAATAGGAAGAATTCCATGTATTGGTAGTATAAACTTTTCAGTCCTATCTTTAGCCTGCACTTGCAGAACGTTCCTTGGATATATCAACAACCAACATTAGACTAGCAATAAAACACGTCTGCAGATCATGACTAAGGAAGAAACATAAGGCAAATTATAAACCTGGAAATATTCTTCAGCAGTTTCTCCTTCTGAATCAAGTTCTATGATTGATGTCTCTCCCATATCATGCTACAATTTCAATTGCTCTATTTCATTTTCTAATTCTTTCAGTTCCAGTTTAAGCTTCTCTGCCTTCTGTAACTTTTCTGTTGCCGCTTGTTCCTTTTTTTATCTTAACACATATAGAACAGGGATTCACTTTGCAGTTTTCGTAGCATTTCAGAGTACACGGATTTCCACACTCTAATTTCTTGGGGCATACTTGCATACATTTCAAATCAGTCTTTGTCTTAACTCGCCAGCACTCGAAAACATCTTTGTGTTGACAGGCCTCAAATGTATAAGTTATCTCCTTCTTGCATAATATTGTTTCCTCCTTTTGTGAACACTGCTTTGTTGCCTCATGCCCACAATCTTGGAACGAAAATTGGACAGTTAACCCACAATCAGGATGATCTCCATGGTGACAGGTGCTCTGACAGTGGTGATTGCAGTTAAGAATAGATTTGCAGGGCCTTTCGCATAACAGAGGGTGGAAGGAGTTAACCTTTGAACTACAAATTGTAAAAGGCAGATCGCAAGGATGTCTCTGGCAACGCATATAGATTTGCTCACCCAAACACTTCCGATCTTGGAAATAATGGAGAAGGGCTTTCCATTGTGGTGATTTCCTCGAGAAAGTGGTGCAACTGCCACAAAAATAGAGTGCGCCCCTTTCTCTTAGCCTATTTCGTTTGGCCAGAAATCCAATGTGTCCATCCTCTTTAGATCGTACCAGGGATACCACAACCGTTTTATTTTCAGAACCCTGCATTAGCATTAGTTAAATCTCACAAAACAAATGGAAACATTATGGATTAAACAAGAAAACCCATATCTGCTTTACGTGGGCTCTTACTTGAAATCGATCAATTGTATGAACTTGAACGTTATGAGTACTGGCACGTTTCTAGCTTCTTCCTCGGCAATGATACCTGATAAAAAGGTTCAAAAAACATTTGCCACTCTGAAAAAACAATATTGGCTACTCTCAGACTCGACGCTCTAAAATGAGACCCCATGAGATTAAATGTCATTTTGAAATGCCTTTAAAAAAATGTTTCTCCAGGCATTTCAGTTTCAATGTTTCATGAAACTTGTATCCACTACTTGTCTGAGCAAGCAAATATCTATGTTCTAGACTGTTAAGCTCCCGAAGCAACAACTATTTCTTTAGAAATAAGAAGAATACCTGTCCACCATACGGTGCAAGGACAGTTATGCTACTTGGGTCTTCTCCCTCGGCTATCATCCATCTCGAAAGGGAAACTACCATTGTCGCCTCCCCATCATTTTCAAGATATTATTCTTAAATATATCTATCTATTTATTACCATTGCATGCCACGTTATATTGCCGATTGAAACTTCATTGCGGATACGGATTGAGAAGGCATTTCATTTCTGCCATTCATTTCACTTCACTTGACTCCTATTTCTCTCGTTATTTATTTGGTAGCGAGTAAAGGCATCTAACAGGGTTTACGTAAGGTGCTTACTTTGGAAGCATCAGGAGCATTTGGAAAATTGCCAGCCGTGACCTGTCATCCTTCCAGCTTCCTTCAAAAGGTAATACCAATGATCTAAGTGCTTACCTACCCTAAGCCCGTCCAATCTGTTCTTGGTTCTTGATGCTGTTAGATAATTTATATACTCTTTACACGTTAATTAATATGACTACTTTAAATGAAAATAGGATATCCTATAGAAAAAGAATAGTTGGAGTGACCATTGTCCAGTTTCTGGATATGAGTGAGACTAGAAATACATGGGAGACATCATACATGCAGACGACCTATTTCTTTCCCAGTGACCAGTTTTGTGTTTGACCGGAGATAAGGATATATTGGTAAAAGCATTGGCACAAACTCTTCTCTCATGCGACCCTATACAGAGAGTGATTGGAACGACGTCTTGCTATGTTCAACGAGTCTTTCAAACATGGATATTCCAAAATCATGCATGGGAATACAAATAACAAAGAAAACGATTAGATACTCGAAATCAAAACCCAAGAGTAAGGGAAGCAAGGTATTTTTAACCAATCTCATGATATCGATCAGATTACAGTGTTGGACTGAGACAAGGGAGTAACGTGACTGTTACAGATATTTATTTAAAAATGAGAAATTGACAAAGAGTAGCCACAGCTTTACAAATTTATCATCTACAAGATGTTATCTTGTAGATTTCATCTCTATCTAGTGTGAAATATATAAAAATATACAATCAAATTATAATTTGATTGAATTTAATAGCTAAAATAATGTTTTTATTTATAAGAGATCCCATGTTTTTATTTATACAATCAAATTATAATTTGATTGAATTTAATAGCTAAAATAATGTTTTTATTTATAAGAGGTTCTATATGTATACCTCTTAAATTTGATGATAGCATCTTTAAAGGAGGTGAACATGGTGATTCCTCTTTGATGATGAAATGGGTGCTCACTTTGAGTTAATTACATTTACATGGAGTTAAATGAGCTTATTGGTACTTCACTCAAACAAGATTTACAGCTGGAACCAGACCTTTTACCAGAAGAGATATCTGAATAAATTTCATACGTGTTGGCAGGTGAAATTAATTCTTCCGGTTCCTCAATATCAGATTTTGTAGCTGAGACTTATTACTCCAAAAATAGTAATATAAGTAAGGACAATTAGACAGTGCAGAATCCTCTAGAGGGCACACTCTCTCAAGGAGAGGAAGCCTCTAGACTTGATGCATAGGGTATTAAGAAGACCATGTAAAGAGTTTTTTTTGGCGAGTTAATACAGAGTTTTTGTAGTTGAATTGTAGCTCTGAATGTTTATGTGTTTGTTTTTCTATTAGAGTAGGTAAAGCAGAGGCCACCAGAGTTGAAGCTGTGTCTGGAAGTGCTGACCCCACCCAGAAGCGGAGACATCGCCGGTGTCTGAAAGTGCTGGAAAAACTGACGCAGATCAGAGGAGAAAGCAAAACTTAGTACTATAAGAATTCGATTGTTGTAAAAACATATTCAAGATCCTTAGCAATATATTGTAACATTGGTAACAGTAGAACTGTAGAAAATATAATTAAGTCTAACTTTAAATTATTTTAATATAATTTTTCAATTTTCATTTTAAAGTTTATTGTTTAACTTATTATGAAATTTGTTATTATATATTTTCCACATTTTAAAGTTTTGAATTTATTATG
Organism: Larix kaempferi; assembly: GCA_027924585.1. Taxonomy (NCBI): domain Eukaryota; kingdom Viridiplantae; phylum Streptophyta; class Pinopsida; order Pinales; family Pinaceae; genus Larix; species Larix kaempferi. Next base: position 1,049,713 of record BSBM01000522.1, read on the forward strand.
AAAATCATAATATTACTTTTAGAAATAAATTTAAAACTAAATTATTAGTCGCAGTAAAGAATAACTCAAATTGAATTGCAAAGATTCTTCTATCAACAACTTTGTATTTGCATTAAAATATATATAAAAATCAAACCTTGAACTTTGTCATTAAAATATATAGAAGAATCGAATCTTAAACTTTGTAATTTGAAATTCAGATTTAAGTTTGAGGAATCTGCCATACCAATTCTTAATTCTTTAGAAAATGATCTCAAATCTTTTCCTATTTGGAAAACAAGAAATGCAATGGATGCCCTCTAGTTGGCTTCCTCTTTCTAATGGAATTATTGATACCTTTTGAAAAGATTTATATTCTCAAGTTTAACTGTCACTTTGTGGCAATCATGAAACGACATGGTGTGGACATGCTTCGAATGTAATATTCAGTCTGTGCATGTTGTTGAGTGAAATGAGTGTATACAACATTCAACCTGCATGCTCTTGAGTGAAATGAGTGTATACAACATTCAGCCTGCATGTTGTTGAGTGAAATGAGTGTTTTAGTTATCGAAGACTTTAGAAAAAGAATATTTCAAATCTTTTTTTTCTTTCGGAAATAAGAAATGCAATGGATGCCCTTCCATATTTTTTTTTCTATAGTTATTGTTAAACATATTTCCAATTTTCTATCACCACAATCTGGTTAAGTAGCCTGTATTGATTGTGTTTTTGGGTAATGTAAGATGTTTTATTATTTTGGTATTTTTCAGTTTTCTATCATCACAATCTGGTGGTTAAGTAGTTTTTATTGATTGCAATTTTGGTTTTGGTGAAATTATTATTTTTAATGTAGAAATGGATTGAGCACTCCCAAATACCTTTATTGCAACCAGATTATGCACGATTAACCTTGTTAAGAAGTATATATATGAGTGTGTGATGCAAAATAATAAATCACATATTATATATAAATATATATAATATGTGATTTATATTTTTTTTCACCATTTATTATTTTATGGTGCTTTGCACCATATACAAGTTTGTGTATATTAAATAATAATAATAATAATAATAATTTAGGTGTTTTGCACCAAAAGTCTCAATCCACCTAAGATTCGTTTTGGTGTTTTGTATCACAAAAATTCAATCCACCTAAGATTGGTTTTGGTGGTTTGCACCATCACGTTCATTTAACACCAAAAACAACTTTTTTACAAATACCACTTTTGCACCATAAATCTTCGCACCACTTGGGTATTCCCACATTATCACCACTTTTGCACCACTATTTGAAAATTGAGGATTTCCCAAATCCTTTACAAATAGTGGTGCTAATGTGAGGCTAAAATACGCTTTTTCTTGTAGTGACTGGAAAAAAAGGAAAAGAAGATGCAGACTAAACGGCACTACATGGAAAACATAGTCTGGCATAAGGTCCACCCATGGCGTGTCCTATTTTATTTGAGCATAATAAATTGTAACAAAAATTTTGAGAAGTTTTTAGTATTTTGATTTTCTATTTAACAAGAAATCAAATTGATGTAAAAAATTTATTTTAATTTTATCATAAAAGAAAACGAAACGTAACGTAACGTACTTTCAAAGCTTTTGGAATTTTTGATATTTTGATTTAACTGGAAATTTTGATATTTTGATTTAACTGCGCATCAAATTGATGTATGCCATTTACCAAATTGACGTAAGAGATTTTATAAATTTTAACATTTATTTTTTCTAAATTTAAAATCATAACAAAATCATAAACTTAAAACGTTTTAAATATGTTGAAATTTTAATTTTTTTATTTAACAAAATACTAAATGAATGTGACGTTGACCGAATTGATGTACTGGGTTAAAGGATCCAAAATCTTCTAATATCTAACCTCTCTAAATTTAAATGTATAACAAAATCCACGTAAATACTAGACGGTGAGTGAAAATAAGTTAACGTAAGTAGTCGACGTTGTGTGACAACATGAAAATAAGTTAACGTAAGTACTCAACTTTGAGTGAAAATAAGTTGGAACGGAAGAATATCTTTTCATACTAAGCAATCCACGTTGAATAAGTTTTGAACATTTAAAACCATAACAAAATAATATATATAAAATGTTTTTTAAAATATTTTGAAATTTTATTTTATTTTATTTTATCTTAAATGTATAACAAAATCCACGTAAGTACTAGACGTTGAGTGAAAATAAGTTAACGCAAGTAGTCGACGTTGTGTGACAACATGAAAATAAGTTAACGTAAGTACTCAACTTTGAGTGAAAATAAGTTGGAACGGAAGAATATCTTTTCATACTAAGCAATCCACGTTGAATAATTTTTGAAAATTTAAAACCATAACAAAATAATATATATAAAATGTTTTTTAAAATATTTTGAAATTTTATTGTATTTTCATAGGTGTTTATATTTTTAAAATTTAGGGTGGATTATCATTTATGCTTTTTTCTAGATTAAAAGAGGATGAGACAAGTGTAATGTCATATTGATTTTATGAATATTGTTCAAAATTCAAAATAAATAATTTAAAAAAAATAAATATAAAAAATAACTAGTAGTTGATGGATGGATAACTCATAGCTCATAAATAAATAATAGGTAGTGATAAACAATTTGACGAATGTAGAATTTTAGTAAGGAAACTATGTTTTAATGGCGATTTTGATGATAGAAACATATTCAACACCATCAAAATCTCCTAATACACAGATTTTAAAAATTTATGCAGGAAAAAATGATTATAACTAAACATAGAAAATAAATAAAACATAACTTTTTCACAACACTTAACTTTTAAATAAATGTACTAGTATCTAACCTCTCTAAATTTAAATGTATAATAAAATACAAAATAAATAGAATATACTTAACCATTAAATTCAAACTGTAAGCATCTACGTAAGTAAGCACTGGACGTTGAGTGAAAATAAGTTAACTTAACTGCTCGACGTTGAGTGACAACATGAAAATAAGTTAACCTAAGTACTCAATGTAGAATATATTTTGCTTAGTCAGCAACCCACTTTGAGTTTGGTTTTGTGAGTGGGGCATTTCCAACGATCATTTCTCTTCAATTTTCTAAGTGCATCATTTCACCAGCATTTCAAATTTTTTACTACGTTTTCCCCTTCATTTCCTGCGTTCTCACTCGTCTTTCATGTTTAAGTTTGTGAGTAGCTTATCAGCACCATTTATAGAAAGCATGAAGAGAGAGACAAGACATGGTAACCATTTATAGAAAGCATGAACACATGGAGGTAGAGGCAAGACATGGTAAATTATTTAGAGAAAGCATGGAGGCAAAAAGAAGGTATGGTAAATCATTTATAAAAATTATGGAAGAAATGATAAGAGAAGGTTAAACACATAGTTATATAATATGAGTATGAATATTGATAGGAATATAATAATATAATTATATATGTAAGTGTAATATATGGCAAGTAGTTATTAATAATTATTTTAATAAGAAAGTATGCAATTAAATGAGTTTTTTGTTTTAAAGTGTTTAAATAATTAATGTTCGTTTTTTTTAAAATTGGTTTTGATTATCCAATCACCGAAATTTCCATACACAAAATGTCAATATGGCTCAATTATGCTACTATGGTTAAAAATAAACAAAGAATTCTCAAATAAAATTGCAACTACAACTTCTACTTTTGAAGGTGTGCAAATAGTAAACCCCATTAATAAAAAGTTTGAAGTGGTATGTTTTCCCACGAATAAAAAGGTCCAAGTGCTCTATTTTTTTCTAAACGGTCTTGAGAAGTGGAGTGGTGTTAAATAATAAGTTCAAATTTTACTAACTCCATGAATTTTTAGTTTTGGTGTAATGTGCAAAGTATTCTTTTTATTAATCCTTTGTTTAATAAAAGAAATGTGGACCCCACCTGGGTTAGCAGGTGCGGGAGGAGTCCTTCTTGACTCCAATGGAAACAAAAAGAAAGACTACGCATGGGGAATTGGCATGAGGACTAATAATGAGGTGGAATGGCTCGCTTTGATCAAAGGTATGAAAATTGCCAGGAATGATGATGTCAAGGATATAGTGGCTTTCGGAGACTCCATGTTGGTTATTAGGGAAGCCAGATCTTTGGCTAACAATCGTAGGAAACCAGTCTCCAAACTTCAGCATCTCTTCACCTACGTGGCTAAGGAATTTAACTCTATCTCCCTTCTCCACATCTTGAGAAACAACAATAAGGAAGAAGACAGCATGGCAAACATCGGTGCTGGTTTGGATTGTGGTTTGGAAACCATTAATGGTCTTAACCTTGTCATTAATTGGGTCCCTTATCCCCCTCTCTAGTTTGCTAATGATCCCCTTGTTCCTTATGATCTCTCTCATGGTTGGGGTTCTTATTTTTCACCCCTCAAACTATATATTCGAACAGAATTTGTCTTGGAGTAATAGCAAGATTGCCTTGGGATCCCCCTCCCTGCCTCGATCCTCTCTCGCGTCCTCCCGCCACACTTGGCACCCTCATCCTCTTGATCCCACCTGTATCGCATGCGTGCATTCAATTGCTCCATCCTCCGACCTACCTTATTTCATGCCCCAGGGTGGTATGCTCGACATACTGCAAGTTCACTTTGTTGGGAATTGGGTTTGTCTGGTTTTTTAGAAGTTGTTCGTCGTTATTTGGGTTCAAAATTTGGGTCCTCCCTGGCTCATTATGGAGGATAAACAAAATATTGGCCTGAACCTCTCTTTGTTGCAATGTCGTCACTGTAGGAAGCATCTCTAGGTCAATACAGGGGGGGTTGGAACGAAGTGTTATCTTTCATCCTTCGACGTATTTCAGGGGCAGGGGAATGGTGGTTCTGGGCAAGCTTGAGGTGGTTCGGCGTGGAATTTCCTTCGTGGTCTCTCCAGGGTTGAAGAGCTTGGTAATGGTAGAAATTGGGTACCTCTTGAGTTAGGCATCGGCTAGAGCATGGGTGGTGCAGTGCAGCATTCAGCTCGTGGACACTCCAATGAGCATGGAGATGGAAAAAGTTGGACACCTCTTGATTTGGGCACCAGCCAAAGCATGGGCGATGTAGTGTAGCATTCTGCTCGTAGACATTCTAGTTAACTTGGAAATGAAAAGAATTGGAATTCCCTGCAAGGACTGGATAGTGGGTTTATCAATTTGGAGTCCCCACATGGACAAGACAGTCCGTCTTCTGAGGTCCTATCTCTCTTGCTGGAGCTGGAAAGCCAGGCTCGTTGGCTCAGGGGAGAAAACTCCGACTAGCAAAAATTTATATCACATCTCTCCACCTTTGTCCAGATCTCAACTTCTGAAGTCCACAATGGTTTCAGCAAATTGAAAGAGTACTTCGATGTGCTAGTTGGAAAATTGGAAAATGGTTGTCCCAGTTCAGTTGATATCATCACCCAGATTGATTCTCTGCACAACAGCTTGAGATTGGTTGAAGCTAAGCTCGATGGCATGAGGTCTGATCTTAGTGTTAGTTTTTCATAATTTAATTCAATAGATCTAGGATATTAACTAAAAGAACAACATGTACAACATATCAAGCATACGAGACAAGAGATAAGAGACACAAAACATTTCACCGGGGAAAACCAAGAAGGTGAAAGACCCCGCAACTTCCTCAGAGATAGAATAAGCATTAATACAAGGATCACCATGATCAAACCCAAGAGATAGAAATCTTCAGCAACATGCTCCTCCTCCACTTGTGCGCACTCCTCCTCTCTCTCACTAATGCAAAGTGAGTGAATAATAGAATGTGTAAAATGAGAGAGACACACTCTCTATTTATATACTAACTTTCACTTGACCTTTACTCAACTAGGTCAGCCCTAACTTAATCACTTGACATAATACTAACTGGGCTGACCCCACTAGGGTGGTCTAATAACCTGTTAACCCACATGACTCATACAGGGCCGACCCCATCAAGGTGGTCTAATAACCCATCAAGTATAAGTTATGACACTTACAATATAACTTGCGACACTTGCAAGTACAACTGACGACACTTCCAATTGGAGGAATAATACATCACGTTGGGGATACAATAAAGTACAAATACAATATACAAGTGAATATCTTCCGAAGTTACAAATACATCAACACTCCCTCTTAACTAGGAAGGTATTCTCTTGACACAAGCCATCAATACATATAGGCACAAGTCTTCAATTCTGGAGCTGGATCATCGTCACTGGATCACGAAGCATCATCATCATCACTGCTACTATACTTGACATCTCGATCACTGGTGCTATCTCTCAATTCTTCTCATCATGGGAAGTTCTACAGAGCCAACCCTTTTTCATGTTGGATGTAGGCCTAACCTCCATGTAGGTCTTCATCATCTCTACGAGCAAGCTATCAAGTAGGTACACCTTAGGATTGATTACACCGCCTCTGCAAAACCTGCAAGATCTCCCAGGACTGATTATATGCCACTGCAAAACCTGCGTACCCTAGTGTCACCTCATCGTCTTCAGATCACCTCATAGTCCACGGAGCACAACCCAGATGCACATCACACAACACTTACATACCCCAGCATGGGAGGACCTACCTACCACCCTCCGGGAAGGGCTCAGCACTTACATCACGACCATGGGAGGACACACCTACCACCATGTCGAAAAGGCACAACACTTACATCAACGACCATGGGAGGACACACCTGCCACCATGTTGGAAAGGCTCCGCACTTACATCAACTACCATGGGAGGAAACACCTGCCACCATGTCGGAAACGCTCGACAATTACATCAACGACCATGGGAGGACACACCTGCCACCATGCCGGAAAAGCCACACCCAACCCTTACATCTCACCATGGGAGGACATACCTACCACCATGTGAGAATGGCCCAGCCCTTACATCTGCACCATGGGAGGACATGCCTACCACCATGTGAGAATGGCCCCAGCCCTTATATCTGCGCCATAGGAGGACATACCTACCACTATGTGAGAATGGATCTAGCCCTTACATCTACACCATAGGAGGACCTACCTACCACTATGTGAGAATGGATCATGTGCATCTGTTCCTACAGACTCATCACTTCCCTTTGGAGGGAATCTCGATATGAAGTACACCAAGTCTCTCTCTGAAGTATTCAAACTTTACTCTGGCCAGCGGCTTGGTCAACACATCAACTATCTGCTCGTCCGTTGCAACATACAAGAGCTTCGTTGCTCCTCTCTGCACCATATCCCTGATATAGTGATACTTGATCTCAATGTGATTTGACTTGTCATGTAACACTGGGTTCTCAGACAACTTCAAACAGCTCTGGTTGTCGCAATATATACAAGTAGCATCCAACTGCCGATCAAAAAAATAAAACAGTAGCTTCCTAAGCCATACTGCCTCACAACTAGCCGAACAAGCTGTGACATACTCTGCTTCGACTGTACTTAGTGCTACACAGGACTGCTTCCTGCTAAGCCAAGAGATCACACCTGATCCCATACTGAAGCAGCACCCCGAAGTGCTCTTCCTATCTGCAGCATTGCCTGCACAATCTGAATCAACATAACCCTCCAGGTTAAACTTTTTATTCACATCATACTTGAGCCCATAATCAATCGTACCCTTCAGGTACCTCAGAAATGCTTTACAACAATCAGGTGAACATGTCTAGGATCTATCAGAAACTAGCTCAAGGTGTTCACCATAAAGCAAATATATGGTCTCATGTTCATCAGGTACATCAAGAACCCAATCATCTGATGATACACCGTGACATCAACCGACTATGATGAAGCATCACTCTATAGCTTCAAGTTCGATGCCATATGTGTGGCCATGGCCTTGGAGTCCATCATCCTGAACTGCTTCAGGATCTCTACTGCATACTTCCCTTGTCCAAGGAAGATTCCATCTGCACTCTGCCACACCTCCATACCTTGAAAGTAATGCATCATACCAAAGTCCTTCATCTCGAACTCGGCAGCAAGCTTCCTCTTCGTATCGCTAATCAATATATCTTCACTTGTCATAAAGAAGTCATCCACATACAATAGGAGTATCACAAGATTGCCTTTTCTCAACCTTGTAGTGAAGGTTGGAATCCTCTTTACTCTTGGTAAAGCCCAAACTAGATAGAAAGCTGCCTATCCTCCCATACCAAGTCCTAGGAGCTTGCTTCAAGCCATACAAGGCTTTCTTCAACCTGCACACATATGACTCTCTGTCATGTGTCTCAAAACCAAGTGGCTGCTCCACATACACTTCTTCTTCGACTGCATCATTCAAGAAAGCTTTCTTGAAATCCATCTAGTGTATCTTCCACTTCATTGTTGCAGCCAGAGCAAGTACTGCTATGATGGAAGTGTATCTGGATACAGGTGCAAAAGTATCTTCATAATCTATTCCCTCTTTCTGGGAGAAGCCATGAGATACAAACCTCGCCTTGTATTTCTCTATGCTACCATCTACAGCATGCTTGATCTTATAGATCCACTTAGAAGTCACAACAGAATTCTCTTCTATCTTTGGGACCACATCCAAAACATCATTCTTCATGATCGATTGGTATTCCTCGATCATGGCATTCTTCCATTACTGCATCTTGAATCCTGGGAACTTCAAATTCTTCAATATCTTCAATAGATAGTTTTCTTTGAACTTCGTTGCTGGAACAAATGTTGTAGTCCTTCTTTTGTAGGTGATTATACACGATCTTTCCTACAAGTCAAATTCAATTGCATGATTAGAAACTTCTCATTTTTTTCAAAAACACATTCTTATGCATAAATAAATATGTCATACAGTCATGCAATTATCTTTAGCCAATGCTTCAATACAACTTTTATCCATATCCCGTAACTTTCTAGATGCCTTCCATCTTTACCAGAACATTTGTTAAGAGTGTGCACAACTCCCAACATGTTAGCAAAGAGGTTTCATTCTAGATAAGTAGCAATGGAATGTTGTACAGTACCATAGGCCACTTACCCATTACTTGCATATTAGTAGTATCTTTTTCATTAATGCAAGTTTTCTAATATGCATAATACATATCCTAAGTCTAGGAACATAAGCATGTACATGACTGGACAACATCATTTAAGTAATCACATATACAAGAAATGACAATTCAAATACTTATCTTTGTTTAGTTGTATGGTGGAATCCCTCTTGATCTTTGCTTCCTGGATTACATGTCCTTGAACTTATATTCATCCTAGGCCACCATGCATGCTTAAGTGTGCACTAATGTCATCCTCAAGATCTCATACATGATCATACATCCATTAGTATAATCTCAATACTATCAAAACATTATGATTCTAAATAATCTTATCATGTATGGTCATGATCATTTCACACACAGGTAATTTATCACAAGCATTAGTATTCAAGGTTTCAGGGAGGACTTCTATTACTCATGCATATTCTTATTGACCATAGGACTCTTCTGATTAGTCATATCATCAATCAAAGTAAGAAACATAATATGCATAAACAGTTGATTACTTAAACTTCTAACTTCAAGAATAATCATTATCATTCATAGAAAAGTATAAGATCCTAACAGAAGAATTCTAACTTGATATAGGAAAAACATACCTAGATTATCATGCTTGCTAGTTATGTCTAACATACCCATATAATGTCTTTTTGTTCTTCTTCAAAAACTTGTGCTAGTAACCTGCATAACTCATAAGTTAACCATTGTAGAACCAAAATTATACATACCTTGTAAGTAGAGCTTCTATAATGGCTATGGATGAGTCTTTGTCTTCATGTCACCGTGGTCATATGTTCTTGATCTAGAACTTGATTTGTACCTTTCATGTTAGTGGACAACATCATCCTCATACAATACCACAGTGCATTAGTACAATCATAAGTGTCATAACCCTAATCACTAAAAGTCTTCTATCATGCATTCATACTTTTACTAGGGTGATAAGGCAAGTATAAATTTAATCAATATTGTACTAACCTCAATAATATGAAGAAAAACATATCACAAACTTAATCATGAACAAATTTCAAAACATACCTATATCTCTTCAAGTCATACCTGTCGGGATTGCTTGTAGCCTTCTCATGTAAAGCCTCGGCCTCATCTCCCTCTGGAACTGGAACTTCTTCACTTATGCAGGTTTCCAATTCATTCTTTTCTAGGATTAACCCAATCCACTTTGATTTGCTGAAATTGGATCTAGAGTTGAATTAGAGTTTGTCAGAGAAACACTAAAAATTCAAACTTTGAATTTCAAACTTCTTAATGGATGGAAAGATGTGGCTTGCTGAGCTGATCAAGCTAGTATACTTCAATTTTGAAAACTGCAAAATTTGACCCCTCAAAATTGCCTTTGAAACTTCCAGATTCACTGGACAGAACCCTGAACTAGGGTTTGATAAAGCCCACCCTTCTACCAACCAGAAATATCAATCCAAATATCTAAACCTTGATTTTTTCTAAGGAGCTTCCAGCCGTGGTCACAAACTTCAAAAATTCCAACTTTTGCAGAAGCCCTAATTTTCCATCTTTCCGATCAAAATCCCAAACTAGGGTTTGATCAAGCTCGACCTTCTGCCCAACCAAAAAATTCGATCTTGGTCTCTAAATATTGATTTTGATGAGGAGAATTTAGCCGTGGTCTCCGATTCCAAAAATTCCAACTTTCTCTGAAGCCCTAAATTCCCGCAGTAGTGACAAGCCAAGAATGAAGGTGCTCAGAATCCAAATTTGTTTGGACAGAAATATAAACCTGATTGTTTCTGGTGCATATCTTAAATTACGAATCCACAGGGTCTGAAACTTCGGCCTGTGGTAGCCTAACCTATCATCTTTCCAACCCCACAGGTCTGACCTCAATTGGATTCTCTGAGAGAGAGTTATTCCAAGTGTTGCAACGTGACCTGTTTATGGGATAAAAAAGGAGAGTGAACGTGTACGACGTGCCATGTGTCACTAGTTCAACTTTGGCCTCTGAAAAACTTGCTTGAGAAACTACAGTGCATGCTCTTACTATCACTTTTTACATAATTTCATTTGGAGCTTCGTAGCCCAAGTTATGACCTTTTTCCCTAGGTCACCTGTTTATGACTAAGATCTGGAAGAGGAGGAAACCCTATATTGTAGTGATCATAAAACACAAAGTGCAATGAATCAGATGTTATTTTTTGGACACAATATACATGGGGATGTTATCTACGACGTGTAGAAGTTTAAGATCCTGAAACTTCGCCAAACTAAAGTTATAGTGAAAGTACTACGATGACTGGTTTTTGCTATATCAAGCCCTAGCTTCCAATTTGTCGCAACTACAACAAGTCTCATAAATGCCATAGCATGCCTTCCTTCAGGATATCTTTGATACCATGTTAGTTTTTCATAATTTAATTCAATAGATCTAGGATCTTAACTGAAATAACAACATGTACTACATATCAAGCATAAGAGACAAGAGACATGAAACATTTCACCGGGGAAAACCAAGAAGGTGAAAAACCACGCAACTTCCTCAGAGATAGAATAAGCATTAATACAAGGATCACCATGATCAAACCCAAGAGATAGAAATGTTCAGCAGCATGCTCCTCCTCCACTTGTGCACACTCCTCCTCTCTCTCACTAATGTGAAGTGAGTGAATAATAGAACGTGTAAAATGAGAGAGACACACTCTCTATGTATACACTAACTTTCACTTGACCTTTACTCAACTAGGTCGGCCCCAACTTAACCACTTAACATAATACTAACTGGGCCGACCCCACTAGGGTGGTCTAATAACCCTTTAACCCACATGAATCATACATGGCCGACCCCATCAAGGTGGTCTAATAACCCATCACGTATAAGTTACGACACTTACAATATAACTTGTGACATTTGCAAGTACAACTGACGACACTTCCAATTGGAGGAATAATACATCTCGTTGGGGATACAATAAAGTACAAATACAATATACAAGTGAATATCTTCCAAAGTTACAAATACATCAACACTTAGAAACAGTCCCACTATCTTCCATGGAATTAATGAAGATAACATTAGACCAGTGAATGGGAGCAAGGAGAAGAACAACCATCAGTTTTCTATTTGATATTCCATGGTTTTTCCAGAACTTCTTGGTTAAGTCTTTTTTGTAATGGCCCGATGAAGCTAGTCAACCGTCTATCTACTCGATATGTATTTATTTTGTTGTCTTCTGTTAGGAAAGTGTGTAAGGATCCATAGATGTCGTAGACTTAAGTTCGTGTATGACCTGCAAAGACTGGAACTGGATGAGCCTGTTATGACAACTCTCAATTTTTGGGATCAATCTTCCCGACTATATTTTGTATCCTCACTTCGTTTTTTAATATAAAATCTCGTCACTCGTTCTTGTAAAAAAAAAGCAATTTGGACCCCTAAAACCTAATAAATATAGGAACAATAGAAATAACAAATATATATCACATAATGGTGACATGTATGAAAAAAAAAATTGTTTGTCTTCATTTGTACTCGAAATGTAATAACAAGTTTTATGTTCATTATTAATAGATATGTAATGATAAATTCTAAAAGTTATTTAGTCATGTCAATGGAAGAATGTTAAAGTGGTGAAATTGGTTTGAGAAGGAAACTAAACTAATTTAAAAATTAATTAAATAATCATGATAAACATGTAAATTATTTGAGTTAAAATCATTGAAAAATGAATTAATAAATAAAAACATTGTAAATGAATATGTTTTTATCATTCTCCAAGATTCAAACATCACACTCAAGCCAATTTTCTTCTTATCCCAAAGCCCGATATTCATTGATTTACGACTACTCTCAAGTCCATAGTAAGCTTTCCATTCTCCATTTATCATTTTTTCATTGTTGTAATTCGAATTAAGCTTGTGATGAAGATCAATTTTGAGATATTTGTATGAAGTCACTTACTTCTAGATGTAGTTTCCATACATTAAATTAACATAAGTGACTCTTTTGGATTCTATTATCATATGCTAAATTATTTTTTGGTGTTAATAGTCATATGCAATCTAGAGAAAAAAATCCTCAAGATCTTCTTGTTTCATGTCGAGATCATATGGAGTCCTCACCATAAGAGCAAATACCATCAATGTAAAGAAGGATGATGATTGTACCAATTAGAGTCAAGGCTGACACAACCTCCTTCCAAACAACCCTTCATCTTGTTACTATATATACCAAAAAGTGTAGGAGATATGAGACAACCTTATTTGATACCTATATTACAATTAATTTCTTCTAACCAACCTTTAATGTTCCTATACTTAACAAAAGCATTCTCATATTGTGAGCTTTTATTTTTATTAGTTAAGCATCGTAACTAAAAGACCTTTATTTAGAATTATCAATATAAAAAAAGGTGCATCCCATAATGAAAAAAAAACACATTTAAAAACCTTTAAAAAGACCATAATCATCCAGTGCCCTTGAGTTAGATTGAATTCACCCGAATGACATAATATTCAATGATGTCTTATGTGGTGACTCTAACCGTGAAAACATGATTGGCACATAATATTCAATGATGTCTAATGTGGTGACTCTAGCAGTGAAAACATGACTCTCATAAGAATTGTGGGTCTTGATTTGGTCTGGGTCTCTCTTTTTAATCCCGTCGGCACACTTTTTGGACTATTATGAGTAAAACTAAAAGGTAAAAGGAAATAGAGAAATATACACTTCAAAGAGGGAAACAATCATGATAATCGGTCGACACAACTAGTACACACGTGGACATCCTAGATTGAAACAATGATTGTTGAATTGATTTGACTATTATGAGTAAACGAAAAGGAAATAGAGAAATATATACTTGAGTAAACTAAAAGGAAATAGAGAAATATATACTTCAAAGAGGGAAAGGAATAATTAATATTCTTTTACACATGCTCAAAAAAAACACTTTCCTAAATTATATCACAATCAAAATTCCCAAATAAATATAAAACAATAAAAATTACTTTAAAAAAATTCTCATAAAACTATATCACTATGAAAATTCCTCAAAAACATGTCGCCTTTGAAAATGACCAATGGTACCAATGTTAAAGGCGGTGATTTAAGCTCGCCAATGAAATTGTTGTTTCATATTCAAACCTGTAAAAAATTAAAAATGGTTGAACTATGCTAAAGACATGTAAAAAGACTCAAATAATCGAATCATAGCGCCATAACAAAGTAAGTAAGTATAGATATGAAACGATTTGTTCTTAACTTTTAGTCCTTCGCATAGGCATACTCAAACATTATCATTGAATTTGAATTAAATTGATTTGACTTAGAAGTATAAAAAGTTTATTTTTTCCATACTTATCTTAAATATTATAAGAACATAAAATATATTTTAATTATCTAAAATATTTATCTCAAAACACATTATTTGGAATGATAAAATATTTATCTTTGAAATGGTAAAATATTTATCTTAAAACACATTATTTTGAGATGAATGATATACATTTTTCATTTAAAACAAATTATTTAAAATAAATGATATACTATTTTTCATTTTTAAACTAAGATTGGCTTAAACACATAAAAATAATTGTATACCTAAAACAACTAGTTTAATATAACATTTAAGCTCAATGACTATAATATTAAGATCCCAATCCTTCTTGGTATCCAGAGCTTGAGCTTGTACAAGGCACTGTAGAAAAAAATATGATTTATGTTTTCCAAATATGATATTGGAATTGGTATCCTTTTGGATGGCTTACGCTTGTATAAGCTACTTAAGTCTTGCTTTTTAATAATGTGTCTTATTGGCAATAACTTTAAATTCACCTCACATTCTACTTCCCAATAACTACATAAACCTATATTTTAGGAACTAACTACATTTTTATTGAAAAAAAAATCGAGTTTGATAGTTTTATAGAATGACCATTACATGTGAATAAAAAACCTTTAAAGACAAGACAATATTAATTAAGTGTAACCCATTATTTTTTTATAATTACATTGTGTATTTTTTCTTATTAATTACGTGAAACCCATTTTTCTACAAAGGCGATGTTAAGCCTTAGATAATGTGACATCACATTTATATTTTATATTAGTATTTTTTTTATTGATCATCTAGGGCCTGGGGCATAAATTTTAATTGTAACCTTGTTTTCTACATATATCAATGAGACCTAGTTTATAGAATTACCATTACATGTGAATAAAAAACCTTTAAAGACAAGACAATATTAATTAAGTGTAATCCATTATTTTTTTTATAATTACATTGTGTATTTTTTCTTATTAATTACGTGAAACCCATTTTTCTACAAAGGCGATGTTAAGCCTTAGATAATGTGACATCACAATTATATTTTATATTAGTATTTTTTTTTATTGATCATCTAGGGCCTAGGGCATAAATTTTAATTGTAACCTTGTCTTCTACATATATCAATGAGACCTAGTTTATAGAATGACCATTACATGTGAATAAAAAACCTTTAAAGACAAGACAATATTAATTAAGTGTAACCCATTATTTTTTTTATAATTACATTGTGTATTTTTTCTTATTAATTACGTGAAACCCATTTTTCTACAAAGGCGATGTTAAGCCTTAGATAATGTGACATCACATTTATATTTTATATTAGTATTTTTTTTTATTGATCATCTAGGGCCTAGGGCATAAATTTTAATTGTAACCTTGTCTTCTACATATATCAATGAGACCTAGTTTTAGTAATCATCATCCATCATGTGTATTTGATACATTGTAAAATGAGGTTTGGCCCTAGAAAATGTTTTTTATTCATCTCTTTATTTCATTCTCAAGGCATTGGGTTACTCTTTCATTCTATTTTTATGCTAATTTGATAAATTTAATGCATAACATTTGGTATCATAGTCATTTTTGATATAATATGTTTGGGGGCATTTTTTGTATAAAAAAAGTAAGAAGTTCCTCAAGAAACATGTAGTACTTGTGGTAAAAATTTCAGGTCTTGATCCATTATAAGCTCATATTTATAGTTTATGGAATTTAGGGTTTTTTCCTAGTCCAAAAACTAGTTTCGAATAGGCATTCTGGGTAAAATTATTATATCTAAAGATTAAGAGCTCGAAATTGTGTGCCACCTATTGCATTAGAAGGAAAAAAAACCATTTTTTTGTGATAAATATTTCATAACTAGAATAAGAAAATAATACATCTTTCAAGCGTACATGTTTGATCTCCTGAAAGAGACAAAAAAATCAACTTTTGAGAAAGTTATCATAACTCGCCCTTGGCATATCATAATTTGGTCAAACATATGGAATTGCAAAGAAAACATACTAGTATACTATAGGATGAAAGTTTAGAGTGAAGGAGGATGGAATTTTAAAGATAATTTAGCAGAAAGGTCAGCTAGCAAGAGGACCTAAAAACTAGGGTTTCTAAAGGTATCTTAACTTGAAACTTGCATAAATTTTAATTAAAATATCAATTTTGGGTGACTCAAAAACTATGATAACGAGGAAATAGAGGAGAATTATAGGTAAATATTATTTTGGGATTACATGGAAAGGGTTTCTACAAAAATTTATGCACCAATCAAACATTCAAAGAGCTCAACCATGATTCGGGGAAACAAAATGTATAACTGGCTAATCAATTTGGAGGACAAAGTTAAGGAATTGAGTGATAGGTTAGTGACAAATGTTCGATTAGTAAATACAAAAAAAATTATATCGATATTGAGTTGAACTATATATGATAACAATGGAACAAAAGATGGGAATGGTAGATCAAAACATAGAAAATATGGATCAAAATATGGAACCAAACATGGAAAAGATGGCAAATAAAGATGATCTTGAAGATATGAAGGGAATAATTACAAATTAAAAGAGACAATTATTTACCTCTAATTTACCTCCTCGATGAGACGATAAGGATAACATGAGGATCGTATCTTGGTCTCATAGTGAAAATATAAAAAAAAAAATTGAGAGAACAAGAAATTTGAGTCCCTAACACTTGATCAAATCAAGAACAAGAAACTACTTCATTCCCAATATTACTATGAAATTTTTTATGGAAATTATCCAATAACATGGATATTCCGTATGGAGCATTATTTGATCTACACAAAGTGTTGACTTTATAGAAGATAACTATTGCATCCTTGTATTTAAAACCTAACCAATTTGTACAGTACTAATGGATTTGTGGCTGTAAAAGGGACTCTATTGTATCGTGGTCTATATTATGGGTAAATTGATAAAAAAATATGGGGATATTAAGAGGAATACCATCTTAAATCAACTAATTATTGATAAATATCAAGCAAAGAGTTCCAATTACAAAGCACATTAAGCAATATCTAACATTAAGTCTTAGAGGGATGAACATTCTAGAGGGTAATTGTGAAAATCAGATCACATCCAAGAACTATGCAAGAAATTAACCTCTCTCATATAAAAAATCTCACACAACTGCTCAAAGACACAGAAATTATGCACAAGAATGGAATTCTATATTAGTTCTCATGAATAATAATTACACTAGCCAACATATGAATGTTGTAGGATGTTATTAAATAACATTACAGCAATAATTAGAATGGCTAAAGATGCCAAAAGAATATTCCATCCATCAGACTTTCTAAAACTGCCCATCCCCAGTAGGTGGCAAGTTGGCTTTCCAAATATGCTCAAAAGCTCACGAATTGGTAAATTAGTGGACTGAAGGTGAAATATAGCTAAAATCAATGCCAAATACGAAATTTGGATGGAAATAGTGTTAAGGAAAGTTTTTGGTGAATAAAACACTTTCCTAGGTTGACTAGCTCTTTCCTTTGGGGGAAAAAGCAGCAAAAGTGGCAGCTTTCTTCACAAATGCGCCCTTCTTCATAAATCTTATCCAGAATTGTTTAGGAATGCCCCCAAATGGCCTAGGAGACTTGTAGAACACACCTCAGATGGAATCGTATCCTCCCAAGTTGCCTTGTGGGCCTCACAATGGCAATTTCCTCAATTATTACATAGAATTAACCACAAGTGATTAATTAAAGCATCTTATGTAAATAATTAAATGGTAGGAAGGCTTAAATATTCCAACACCCCCTCTTAAGTTTGACTTGAATGATCTAAATATATAAAAATGCTAAGGGCCCAGTAATAAGACTTGGTCACCCCGTACAAAATACTGTCGGTCCACAAAACAAGGATAGAAGGAAAACCTCATGGGAAAAACCTTCCCTCAAAACATGGACATAACAAAATTGAAAGGTTGCTGATCAATCCTTCACTCCACCACATGTCCAACCATCCCAAGCAGTGATCTAAGATAGCTGAATGTCTTCTCTGTGAAAGCCTTGGTGAAGATATCTGCAGTTTGCTCACCTGTGGGGCAATACTGCAAATCTATGATCTGGTCATGCACTAGTCCTTTGATGTAGTGCATATGAATATCTATGTGCTTGGTCCTCTGCCTCTGTACTGGATCACATGAAACTCTAATGGCACTCTGGTTATCACAATAAATGACAGTAGGAGTCCTGAAAGCAATCTCAAACTCTGACAAAATCCCTTGCAACTAGAGACACTATGTAGCAGCATTCACTGCTCCTCTGTACTCTGCCTCCACTGAAGATAATGCTATGGCATTCTGTTTCTTGCTAGACCAGCAAATAGGGCCACCTCCAAGCATAAAAACAAATCCTGATGTGGATTTCCTATCAAGGCTATCACCAGCCCAATCCGAATCTATGAAACCCAAGAGATCCAAGCTAGAATCTGCCACATAGTGAATCCCATCACTCTTTGTGCCCTGCACATAATGAAGGATTCTTTTTGCATCCCTCCAATGTAACTCATGTGGCTGCTCCATGTATCTAGATGCCACACTCACAGCATATGCAAGATCTGGACGAGTGTGAATCAAGTAGAGTAAGCTGCCAATCAGCTATCTGTAGAGTGTACTGTCAAAAAGCGGTGTAGATTCTGCTTCTTCCATTCTGACTCCAGAAAGGAATGGAGTCTTAGAAGGCTTGCAATCAGCCATCTTAAACTTCTTCAATATATCAAAAGCATACTTTGACTGACATACCTTTGTACCTTCTTTTGTTTGTGAAATCTCAAGCCCCAAAAATTGCTTGAGAATTCCCAAGTCACTCATGGAGAATGCTTGGTGCATTGCGGTCTTAAGAGCTGCTATTTGTTTAGTGCTATCAACTGTGATCATAAAATCATCAACATACAGCACTATTAACATAATAAAACCATCAACAAACTTCATATAGACATTTGGATCAGATTTACACCAAACATAGGATTGTGACATCAAAAAACTGTCCATCTTCACATACCAAGCCTTGGGGGCTTGCTTAAGTCCATACAAGGACTTTTTCAACTTGCAAACAAGGTTTGGATATGATGTATACCCCTATGGCTGCTGCATATATATCTCCTCCTCGAGTTCCCCATGGAGGAAAGCACTTTTCACATCCATGTGATGTACTTCCCACCGCTTGGAAGCTGCCACTGCCAAAACTAGTCTAATGGAGTCTTTCTGAGCTACCGGTGCAAATGTTTCATTATAATAAAGTCCTTGGACCTGATAATACCCCTTTGCTACCAGCCTTGCATTGTACTTAATGGCTGTACCATCTGCTGCACATTTAGTCTTATAAATCCATTTGCATCTTACCAACTTTCTGCCTGCGAGGAGCTTGACTAGCTCCCAAGTTTCATTCTTCTGCAATGAATGAAACTCCTCATCCATAGCAATATGCCATCTAGGATCATGTGAGGCATCCTCATATGTTTTTGGATCAGAATCTATCATCATATAGTACTTCTCAGAAAGATAAGGATCATTCACATTGAGAGCAGTCTCAAACTGTGATCTAGTCCTCCTTTGGTCCTGAGGGTTACCTGCTAGTTCACCTGCTGCTTGCAAAGTTTTTGCAGCCTACTTAGGACTTGTAGGTGAGTTTTCATCTGCAATAAATTGATCCTCATCATCAAAAATATCAAAATAAAAAATATCAACAACATCACTTACTTCTTCTTCATTCGGCGATGAAGATGAGTCTCCAATTTCTGCACTCTGAGAGGGCTCTTCCTCAAATTGCACACTTCTTTCGATGAATGCTTTATGAGTTGTCATGTTTAGAAACTTATATGCTTTGGAGTCCTCTGAATATTGCACAAACAAACATGGTTGGATTTGGGGCTACATAGCCTTCCTCTTCTCAATCAGAATCCTAGCCCAAGCCTTTGAGCCAAAAATCCTGAAATGAGAGATATCCGATTTTTTACCTGTCCAAGCCTCGAAAGGAGTGATACCTTTGAGATCTTTGTGTGGCACTCTATTCTAAATATAGGTGTCACAATTTATTGCTTCAGCCCATAGCTCAGGAGACAAACCTTTTGCCTCAAGCATGCATGTGGCCATCTCCTTAAGAGATCTATTCTTTCTCTCAGCAACCCCATTCTGCTGAGGTGTATATGGAACTTTATGTTGCATCTGTATGCCCGATGAGGCACAAAATTGCTGAAACTATGATTTCACATACTCACCACCATTATCAGACTTTAACACTTTAATATGCCTACCAAACAGATTCTCAACTGAGGCTTTGAATAGCTTGAAAAACCCCAAAACTTCTGATTTAAGCTTGATGAAATAAACCCAACAGTACCTGCTAAATCATCTATGAATGTGAGAATGTATTTTGCTGAATTAAATGAATCATGAGGGAATGGACCTACTATGTCAGTGTGTATAAGTTCTAATGGTGCAGTGGTTCTCTCAGTGGTAGATCTCCCATACTTGTGCACAGGGTGTTTTCCTAGGATGCACGATTGACAGACACCTTTGGAAAATTTGATATTGGGCAGACCTATAACCATCTCTTTCTCACAAAGTTGGGAAAGGTATTTGTAGTTTAGGTGGCCAAATATTTCGTGCCATATCTTGCTGGACTCATTGGCATGGGTCAGTAGAGCAGAAGGTGAGGAGTTTGGCACAAAATGAGAAAACTTGTAGATTCTAGAACAGTGGTCAATAGTACCAAATGCAATAATTTTTCCTGTTGAAATTTCTACTATTTCAACATCATTGGGGGTAAAGGTGACTCTCTTGGGCAGCCCTATATGGGTCATCTGATAGACTGAAAGTAGGTTTGTAGCATGCCCAAGGACATATAAAACATTATTAAATGACCCAAACTCAAGATCTATGCTACCCTTGCCTTTACTAGAGGTTTCAGAATTGTCTCCCAATACAATATTCGGACCACTGGAAGAGTCAGGTGAAGTAAAATACTTATTTGCAGACACCATGTGTCTTGAAGCATCGGAATCAATGATGAATGATGAAGATTGGGAAGTTCCGGCCATCAGTGCATGAACTCTCTCTTTGTCATCGGAATTTGATCCTCCATCTTTTTTTCTTGCGCTCTCTAGGAGAGGGATGTTGGCTTTCTCCAATGCCTGAGTTAATTGGTCGATGGTATTCTTCATACAAGAGCTTTCGGGATGAAAGACCTTGCTGCAATATGTGCACTTTGTCCTCTCATTCTTCTTGTTCGGATTCTTCTTGAAGTTTGATGGCTCTCCATTAAAATTCTGCTTGTCTTTCCGCTCACCGGTGGGATTCTTGAAGGTGCCTTTCTTCTTGCCTTTCGAATTCTTTGAGTCTCCAACACTTAGAAAATGGTCTTTTGATGGATTTTTAATGGCTCCCATTAAGACCAGCTTGTCTTTCTCTGGAGTTAATGACTCCATGAATTCTGAAAGTGACGGGCTCTTCCAATTTTTAATTGCTTTTCGGGTGGAATGGAAGGTGGAGACAAAAATTGAATAGTATGGGCCAAGCTTGGAGAGAATGGCCAAAACTAATTGCTCATCTTTCTTATCTATTCCACATTGCTTCAGCTGCAATACAAGAGACTTGAATTTGGAGAAGAAGTCTTGTAGATTATCAAAATTCTGTGGGCTCAAAGAGACTAGCTCGTTATCCAATTGGTGGCCTCTCAATTCATCGGTTTTACCAAACAATTCTTGAAGTTTCAGCCATACTTCATTGGGTGAAGTGAGGCCATCAGGATGAAATAAGAGTTCTCTAGATGTAGTGAGACATAATAGCCCATAGGCTTCGTCCCTTCGATTATGCCATTTAGATTTCTCCACTGCTGAGGTTGGCTCAGCTTCTGTTGCCATGGTCACCCTGTAGAGCCCTTTGCTCCTCAATAGAATCTCCATCTGTGCTTTCCAATCAAAGTAATTGAAAGGAGTGAGGATGATCTGCTGTGTATGATCCATTGCTGCAATTGATATAACTTTAGGACTGAAATTAGAACACTTCTGGATTCCAAAATGCGCCCTGTAGAGAATAGAATTCACCTGGTGAATTGATCAATGCGCCCTTCTTGAGACTTTGGATCCTACAAGACAATCAATAGATGAAAGGAATAGCTTGATGGCTTTGATACCATGTGAAAATAAGATCACATCCAAGAACTATGCAAGAAATTAACCTCTCTCATATAAAAAATCTCACACAACTGCTCAAAGACACATAAATTATGCACAAGAATGGAATTCTCTATTACTTCTCATGAATAATAATTACACCATCCAACATATGAATGTTGTAGGCTGTTATTAAATAACATTACAGCAATAATTTGAATGGCTAAAGATTCCAAAAGAATCTTCCATCCAACAGACTTTCTAAAACTGCCCATCCCCTCTAGATGGCAAGTTGGCTTTCCAAATCTGCTCAAAAGCTCATGAATTGCTAAATTAGTGAGCTGAAGGTGAAATATAGCTAAAAGAAATGCCAAATACGAAATTTGGGTGGAAATAGTGTTAAGGAAAGTTTTTGGTGAATAAAACATTTTCCTAGGTTGATTAACTCTTTCCTTTGGGAGAAAAAGCAGCAAAAGCGGCAACTTTCTTCACAAAGGCGCCCTTCTTCACAAATCTTATCCATAATTGTTTAGGAATGCACCCAAGTGGCCTAGGAGACTTGTAGAACACACCTCAGATGGAATCTTATCCTCCCAAGTTGCCTTGTGGGCCTCACAATGGCAATTTCCTCAATTATTACATAGAATTAACCACAAGTGATTAATTAAAGCATCTTATGTAAATAATTAAATGGTAGGAAGGCTTAAATATTCCAACAGTAATTTCTTGGATCATTTTATGGGAACTTTAAAGGAGATAATTCATCACGAGGTACATCTCTTTGAGCATAACTCATTGGAGAATTATTTAGCTTGGGAAGGAAAGTTGAAAATAAAAATATGGCTACAAGAAGGGTTTCTACTGACACATATGGAGAGGGGAATGACCCCCCCCCCCCCCCCCCCCCCAAACATCACTTGACATACAAGGTTGATGCCTCAACAAGGGGAGGAAATAAGAGAAAACATACTATGCTTGAGTTGTGATAGAAAGTATATAGAAATTATAGTAAGGAGCATATAAATTTTAATGAGAACTAGAAGATACTACTCCAACGATATCTTGTCATGATTTGGCCATCATTAGTAGTAATTAAATTCTAAATATAGAATGATATATCAAAAAAGAAAAAAGGTAATAATATTGATTGATTCTGGTAGTTCCCGTAACTTCATTCATGGAAAATTAGCCAAAATTCTCAATTGTTTTATATATCTAATACCGAAGTTTCAAGTAATGATTGAAGACGGAGGTAACATAAATTGTTCTAGGAAATGCTACAATATTAATCTTACTATAAGGGAGTATTGATTGGATACTCCAATTATTGCAATCCAAATGGGTGGTTTTGATGTTGTATTAAGGTTCCAGTGGTTACAATTGTTCAGAACAATGGATCTTAATTTTTAGGAATTTATCATGAGATTCTCCTCAGAAGCAAAGGAAATTGAACTTGTAGGAATTCCCGGGAAACCCTCTAAAGTGGTAATCTTTAACATCATGACAAAACTACTTAAATAAGAGACACTATAGTGTAATTGCACAATTATGTTCACTAGATGTTCAAGCATCTATACACTCTATTCCAATGGATTTCCAAAGAGTTACTGACAATAATTTCAAGTTAAGTGAAGAGATGCCTAAAGTTATTCCACCTACTCAAGATCACGAACATGTTATTCACATTCAACTAAAAAGTGTATAACGTAACATCAGACCATATAGGTACCCATATGCATAAAAGAGTGAGATTGAGAGCATGGTTCAAGAAATATTACTTGTAGGCATAATTCAACCTAGCTAAAGTGATTTCTCTACACTAGTGGTGATGATTTGCAAAAGGGAAGCTCCATGGAATATGTGTCTAGATTATAGAGATATCAAAAAGATTATTGTTAAAGATAACTTTCATTTCTTTTCCATTAATGAGTTAATAGATGAATTTCATGGAACGATTTTCTTTACCAAGATGGATCTCCTTCAAGGATATCATCATATTAGAATGAGGAAATATGTCACCTACCTAGATTTGAAGACATTTTATGTTTATGGAAAAACATTACCTTAAAACTTATTGTAAAGTTTTATATTGACCAAGGATGGTCAAGGATTACTGTAATTGAATATTATTATTATTTAATAAATTAAAATAGGAGACACTGATCCAGAGGGGACTGTTGAAGAGTTTTCACTGACCCACTAGGAGAAATGAAACTGTTGTAGAAGTAAATTGACAAGTGGAAGGAGCTGCACTCACTTACTAGCTGTTGCAGGGGGTAACTTCCCTAAAAGTGTGGTCATGTTCCCCAAGGATGGTGGAACTGAGCAGGTGGCTCATTAATTGTTAAACTGACCCTTAAGACCTAGGAAATATTTATATAGCCATCGAATTGATCAGGAAGCTCATATACACTCAGAGAGATACACAGTTTTCCTTATGGTTGTTGGAAACTATTATGTTAAGCACACAAGAGATTCGATGAGGGGATTGGCTAACTAATGAGTTGTTGTGTAGGACTGTCTTATACTGTTGAGTTGCATATATATTTTGTATGCAAGTCTTCATGATTGCTGAGATACAAAGTGATTGTCACATGATTCTACACGTAATATTCATCCTGGTGGTTCAGTGAATAGGCTCGGGGGTCCTAAAGCAAGTAAGATTTGGATTCTTTTAGGAGATGGTTGGTAGGAACGTTCTTCTTTGGGTGTTTGTCCACCTATATAGTCTAAGTAGGTTCTGCATTGCTTTTGTTTTTATTTATATTACTTTGTATATTCTGAAAGAATGCTATTAGAAAATTTGTTAGGTTTCAATGTTGTCAATTGTTTATTTAATTATCAAAGTACTGAACTGATAAATTAATCTGCCTATATGATTGAATGATTTATTTGGAAAATTCCAGAATGATGAATATATTTCTTCTCTGTATTTTTCCTTTCACTTTTGTGATGTACTCTAGTACAAAGAAGATTGTGTTAAGTAATAGATTAGAAATATATCAATAATTTGATCTAAATGCTGATCATTTATTTTTATAATAGATGTAGTTACAACTAAGAGAATGTATGTTGAAATAATATACATACAACTTAAAAGACACAGACTGAAATTCTTCTTTACAGTTCTTACAATTATAGAAAAGCAGATAGTTTATATCATAATCAAACAAACATGCTGATAGAAATACCATTGTTCTCAAAGTCAATATTTATGCTAAGTATAAATTCATAGCACATAGGAATCACATCATATAAATTGTACATCAATTATAGAAACATTTGGTGTATGTACACTACATATATACTTCCTAATAGTTATTAGTATGATTGGTTAAACATAATAACTCTATATATATATTACAAAAACCAATATCTATACAATACATAATGCATTAACAATTATTAATACAAACATAATACATTATAAATTATTATGATTACAAATAGAAGTAAAGTATTATAATCACCATTCATAAGTATTAACAAAGGCTTAGAAATCTCTTGAAATTAATCTATAGAGTTTTACTTATAATCCTAAAATATTTCCTATTCAATTGTTAGATTACATTTAGAAGTAATTGACATTAACTTGAAAAACATATAAATTCATAAAAAAACTCATTATCATCCTATTAACAATCTTATTACATTATACAAGATCAATTCATGATTACATAGAAATTCTATGATTTATTTTATATCAAATTCCAAATAGTCAAAAGACTGTGAGCTAAAAATCTACATATTCATATAGTGATAGGATTTAATTTTCAAATAAATATAATTAACAATCAAGGGTTCAAGACTCGTAAAAAGCTCACCCATAAAAATTATATGAATGTTCATTCCAGATTACATAATAAAAAAGAATTCAAGTCTAGGCGTAATGCCACTAAAATTGGTAAAACATGAAGTGTTTAATTATAAAACTAACAACTCGAATCTACAGTCGAGTTAACCGTAGGGTTAAAGTAAAGCATGACGCCATCTAAAAGGATGCACATCATTTACACATTAATAGTTATGATCAGTTCAAGTTAAGGGTTTGAGACTCGCGAGAGTTTCCCCAAGAAATATTTATAGTTTATAAAAAAACTATAAGAAGAAGCTTTACAAATATTATACAGAGTAGGGTTTACGGTTTTAACCCTGCTACAATGTTTTCACATAACTTTACCAAAAAAATCTAATGCTGAAAAACTAACTCTTTATGAAGTCGCAACTTTTCAACAGAACATTTACTCATGCCAAAGAGACAGTAGTCTCGGCAATTAATTTACAAACAGAGACTTGGGTCAAGTTGGATAACAAATAAATACAGTATTAAATTTAATTCACGGACCGACTAGAAACAAACCCTTCATAAGGTAAGGTTCAGGGTCAAACCCTATTACCAAAGAACCCAACATTAAAGCTAATTCAATACACTATTGTTAATGCAATTCATAATTCAGGGCTTGGCCCAAAACAAGTTTTTCGCAGACATTAAACATTATAAAAACAGTTAAAACTGCCAAGAATCCGAGAGCAAGCATTGGCCATTTCAACATAAGATTATAAACAAGTATCAAGACAGTGAGCCTGTGTATTCCATTAAAAAGATTTCAAACGCAGTGTTACTGCTTAGGGATACCCGAGAGTTCCCAAATAGTTAACCCATACATCAAAACTTTTAAAAACAATTGATCAAAACCCCAACGTTAACTTTTAAGCATGAAAACATTTACGCTAGCATAGCTTCCCTAAGATTCCGAATGGCTCACATAATCAAACAAACATTGGAGAAAGGAAATGCAAAACGAGCAACCCAAAATTGTTGACAGAGTTGTCGTCTGAGGGAAGACCCTAAGCTTACCGTGGTTCTTCCCAAATAATGGAGTTTGTTTTCCTTTCCTCAAAAGCTATCGCCAAGGAACACAATTCAAGAGCAGGAAACGTGAACCCTGTCCCTGCAATTATACATCCTTGGTGAAAAGATGAACTCCAACACGCAGGAAATAAAGCTCACAAATAGTAATTAAATGGTAAAACTTTTATAAGAGAAAAATTTACCTTCGCAGGTTTCGAACTCAGGCCGAGAACTGAGGAGTGGTTCCCAATGCACGCCTGGGATACCATAAAGACACCACGACTAGTACATTCATTGTTCAAACTACCTCAGTGAGTACTGGTGCTCTGTGGGCACAACGACCATGGCGACTAAGAGAGCTCAACCGTCTACAACAACAAATGCAAAGACCAAACCCTCCAGTGTAGTGTTAGGGTTCTTTCCCTATACGTTGATGGACATAACTCAACCATCACATGGTCGCATTCAATGCATGACCCTCCAACCATTATCATTTTGATTTTTAAACAATTACTATAGTCCAAACATGCATATGCTCATTGTGGATTAATACTTAAAGCTGTTGCTAAGTTAACCGCCTTTCCATATAGTTTTGGATAATTTTTGTAACACCATCGAGATTTGGTTGAGGATCTCCAATCCTATCATAAGAATTGGACCAAGCATATAATTACACAATATTTTAACCTTGCCAAGAAGTGTTTTAAACTTTGATGATAATACCAACCACAACCTTTGTAGTAAGACAAACCTGTAACCTGCCAAGGTCATCATGAAGCGTTAGCTTAGAAATCTAAGTAAGCTCTGAGACATCACCAAGGACCCCTTCAACAAAAATAAAACATGTTTAGTATTAACATAGTAATTATAACTAGGAATTCTTATGCGATCGCGAAAATGGCAAATTAAATAACAAAATTCATCATACGCATTGAATTATCATATTGTAGACAGTCAAAGGAACATTTCATTTAGAGTTAAGACACATTAAATGAAAGAAGCATTTGGCAGACAAATCAATGTCACCTTTACAAAATATAGATGAAGAGTTAACTAATATCCTTTATACATGTTATAAGAGTGAGAGCAAATGTAAGTATCGCAGATTCACATTTATCCCAAATCCATCAAACATAGATACGCATTGTCGTATTAATCAAAGGAGACATTTCAAAATTGAATTTTAAAATAATAAGAGTTTAATCACTCACAATTTTATTTCCGCATAGTAAATCTTAGCATTTACACTATAGGAAAAAATTTAAATTTTTGATGAATTTTTAGAGGTTTTACATGTGGTATCGGAGCACAAGTTCAAACACTAGGCCTACAAGTGGCTCAACTTGCGCAGTCGAAAGCAAAACAGAAAAACAATTGTTACTGATTTTTGTTTTAAAATTGTTTCTCTATAGAATAGCCAATATCTATTTTTGCAGGAATGGAAGGACTAGAGGAATTTGCTGAGGAGAGATCCCGGCATAATGAACAAAATAATCATGAACAGGAACATGCTAATGAAGAAAATTTTTATGTAGAATTAAATGATAATTAATTGGAACTTCTCCGAACAGTTAAAGATCTAAAGGCTGAAACAAAAACTTTTAAGGAAGAAAATGAAAGGAGTCTGAAGGCACAGGAATAACTAAATCAGATATTACTAGATAAATTTCATAATGATGGAAAAATAAAAGAACAAAATTTAAATCTGAATCTGGAACCATGTCTTATCAACACAGGGGTAAGAAGTTAAAATTCTATAATAATGAGAGTGATTCATCTTCTGAAGCTAATGTTAAAATACATAGAAGAAAACATAAGTATTCCAGTGACACCATTGATAGTGACTGAAGTCCTAAGAAGAGTAAGTAAAAACCTTATGAATAGATTTAAGGGGAGTTCAAGAAGATAAAACTCCCAACTTTCAATGGTGAGATTAAAAAGGGAGAAGAAGACGAAGCATGGCTATTGGGAATGAAGAAATATTTTCAAATTTATAACTACTCTGAAAAGCTGACAGTTAAGATGGCCATTTATAATCTAACTGGGAAAGCATATATATGGTGGCAAGATATAAAAGGAGTAAAAGGCACAAAAGAAAAGAGTGTAGCTTGGAAGGCCTTTAAAAGATATTTTAAGAAGAAATTTATGTCTGATCAGTACTTTAAAGAAAAAGATAAAGAGTTTTATGATTTAAAACTAGGCTCTATGAACATAAAGGAATTAAACAATAAATTCTTAAGTTTATTAAGATATGTACCTTACATTGTTGACGAGAAGCCTAAAATACAAAGATTTTTGAGTTGTTTACCTTTTAATATCAAAAACAAAATTGAGTATGACAACCCCAAGACTCTTGAGGAAGCCATGAGAAAGGAAAACTTTTGTTATGAACAAAACATAAAAAGAGAAAGTGTGCCTAGTTGGAAGGTAACTAGGCCCAGTAATTTTGAACAAAGACGGAAAATTTTTAAGCTTAACAGAAATGCTGGAAATAACAAGCGAAATTTTCCTAACAAAAATTTTCAGGGAAATAACTTTAAAGGTAATATACCTCAAAATTTTACAGCTGCAAGAAATAGAGACATGCTTAAATTATTAGAGGAAATTTGGGTAAAAACTGGGCCTCCTAAGGAAAATAATAAAATAATAGTAGAGAGAGAGTAAAAAAACTATTTTTTGGGATCGTATTTTCAACTTATCTCCTTGTAGGTTTACTCAAATTTCAAGAGGGAGGACTCATTGGATTCATAATTATATTATTCATCCAACGAGTACCCATGTTGCATCCTTTTAACAACATCCACGCTATGAAAAATTGAAAATACATTAAAAAACGTGTTTCTAGTGAGAGAAAACACATTTTTAATGTATTTTCAACTTTTCATGGTGTGGATGTTGTTAAAAGTATGCAACATGGATACTTGTTGGATGAACAATTTAATTATGCATCCAACGAGTCCTCCCTCTTGAAATTTGAGTTAACCTACATGGAGATAAGTTGAAAATATGATCCAAAAAAATAGTTTTTATTTTTTCCCTCCAATTTTTTTACATGCACCTTGTTTGAATTTTAAAGCATTTTGATTGGCTAATATGTGATGAAAAGAAATTGTACTTTAGGGTTAAAAGGCCCATTTTTCATCCAAATTTCCTCTAATAGTAATTTTGCTAAAAATAATGAACGGAAAGAAACTGTAAAATGTTTTGAATGTCAAGGACCATATTATGCGACAAACTATCCCAACATGAAAAGAACTGTCAGCAACATCCATACAGTGTAGGAAGAGGCAACAATTGGAGATTTAGTGAGAGAAATTTCCAGGATCAATGCAGCCTTGGAGAATCGAAAGGTTGATCATCAGACTTCAATAGTAAAAATAGAAGGTATGCTACAGAACATACCCATTTCTATTTTAATCGACCCATGTGCTAGTTTAAGTTATGTATCACCTCGTTTAGTAGAAAGTTGTAAATTGCAAGTGGAAAAGTTTGAAAAATGTTGGCTAGTTCAGTTAGCTACAAGAACCAAAAGAAAGGTAGTTGATTTTGTCAAAAATTGTGAATTTCTCATGAATAAGTTTAAGACCCAAGTGAAACTGAATGTATTACCGTTAGTTTCTTATGATGTTTTGATCGGTATGGATTGGTTGGAAAAGCATAGGGTAGTTCTGAATTGTTTTCAAAAGACATTTACATGCTTGAATGATGAAGGAGACATTATTGTAGTAAAAGTTTATGTTAGACAAATTTCTGCTTTGCAAGTGAAAAAGGCTGTACAAAAAGGATGCAAATTATTTGTTGTAAATGTAATAAATGATGAACACACTACTGAAAAAGATAAATTAAAACTTGAAGATATACAAATCCTAAGAGACTTTTCAGATGTATTCCCAGAAGAAATTTCAAGATTACCTCCAAACAGAAAATTGGACTTCACTATTTAGTTAGTACCCAGTGTGGTACCCAACTCAAAAGCTCCTGACTGGATGCACATCCTAGACCTTAATGAATTAAAATCATAGTTAAAGGAATTAATAGATAAAAAATACATAATACCAAGTTTGTCTCCTTGGGGAGCACTGATCATTTTCGTTAAAAAGGAGGACGGTACCTTGCGTTTATGAATAGATTACTGTCAGTTAAATAAAATGACGATTAAAAATAGATATCCATTGCCCCACATAGATGACCTATTTGATCAAGTACACAGAGCAACGATATTTTCGAAAATAGACTTGAAATTTGGATATCATCAAGTCAGAATTAAAGAAGAAGATATCTTTAAAACTGCTTTTAGAACCTGTTACGGGCATTATGAATTTGTAGATTGTCTTTTGGGCTAACTAACGCTCCAACAGTTTTCATGTGTTTAATGAATAATGTCTTACATCAGTATTTGGATAAATTTGTAATTATATTCATTGACGACATTTTAATTTATTCAAAGACTAAGGAAGAACATGACGAACACTTACGAATAATATTACAAGTTTTAAGAGAACATCAACTATACGTTAAATTCAGTAAGTGTGAATTTTTCAAAGATAAATTACAGTACTTAGGTCATGTGATATCCAAGGATGGAATCTCAGTGGACCTGGATAAAATAAGAGAAATTAATGTATGGCCTGTCCCTAAAGATGTAACAGACGTATGATCATTCATGGGGATCACAGGTTACAGCTGCAAATTTATAGAAGGATTCTCAAGAATCGCAAACCCCATAACATCTTTACAGGAAAAGGGAAAGAAATTTGTTTGGGATCAAAAGTGCGAAGAAAATTTTAATTTAAGCTAACGGAACTATTAACTACTGCACCGGTCTTAAAAATAGTAGATCCAAACAAAGATTTCGTTGTATGCATTGATGCATGCAATGAAGGCTTACGTGGTGTGTTGACACAAGAGGGTCATGTAGTAGCTTATGAATCCAGAAAGTTAAAAATTCATGAAAAGAATTACGCTACCTACGATTTAGAGTTGGATTCCGTAATACACACTTTGGAGATGTGGAGCCATCATCTAATCGGTAGATTTTTTTTATTAATGACTGATAATAAGGTTTTAAATATTTGTTGGATCAACCAAATCTAAACGCAAGGCAAGCTAGGTGGTTAGCTTTCCTTAGAAAATATGATTTAGAGATTAAACATCTCAATGGAAAAGAGAATAAGGTGGTTGATGCCTTAAGAAGAAATGCAAAATTAAATTTTATGGTAGCAGTCAGCACTTACCAAACAGATTTCGCAAATCTGATTGATGAAGGGATAAAATTGGATAAAAATGATCAGAAATTACACTACTCCACATCAGCTCATACAATTATACTACTCCACATCAACTCATACCATTTGAGTGTTCCTCGTGTTGGATGATGGAGGATGCCTGAAGGCCTCCCTTCCAATGGACTTCTTCCCATCGACATCAACTCATTTTTCTCTGGGAATGAAGTTTAGAGTTTCGGTTAGTACCTTGGGGATTGCAGTCACCAGTGGCAATTTCCTTCGCTATTGAATTATGAGAATACATTAATGTCTCTTATTTGACAGGTTCCTCAAGTGTTCAATGTCAAGTCCACTTATTCACACTTGTTAGATCGTACTAGGTACCTTGGGCCCCATTATCATTATCAATGGAAGCCCTCGCATTTGTTAACGGTATACATCAATGACCGGTAATCAAACGATTCCCCCCATGTTCAACTTCATCTCATTTATTCACATGGTTAGATTTTGTACCTTGGGTTGTTTGGATGAAGACCTTGGGATTTTGATAGCATTACCTCATTATGTGATCACCCAAGCTGCGCAAGACTGAGCCTCACTCATTTTAGCTCTCCATGAGACATAGATCTAGTTTGTTGTTATGGCTATGATCTCTCATTCCGACATGGATCCATGCTTGTATTTCAGTGGCCATGCTATATATACATCTCCTAGTTATGTATCGGAGATCATGTTGTATCATACTACACATCTATATGATGTCAAGATTGTAATTGCTCGCTGACCTTGATCTTTATTTCAAGTACTTTTGTGACTTGTTTCTGTGGTTTCTTGCTCCTCCATTGACTTGGAATTATAATGTATTTTGGCCATCGTTTCCCTCTGACCTCACATATTAGGGGGCATCTATTATAAGTCAAATCTGCACTTCTCTGTTCGTGATCACATTAAGCTGTCGATCACACAAAAGGACAACTTGGATTGAAGAGCTAGATTAACCTAGGTGATGTATGGACTAGAATTACCCCTCTGCAGCAGACAAAACACTGTTTTTACCTACATTTTGAAATGAGCGCTACCCTACAGGCATAAGAGCAACGTTCACCTACTGAAATATGTAACTCTGCTTTAGTAGACTAGCGTTCACCTGTTGAAATATGCAACTCTGCTTTAGTAGACTAGCGTTCACCTACTAAAATATGCAACTCTGCTTTAGTAGACTAGCGTTTACCTACTGAAATATGCAACTCTGCTTCAGTAGACCAGCGTACACCCTCAAAAACCTTGCAAACGTTGGTTGTAAGCACTGAAGTTGGATATTGTACGCTACTATACTGTGAAAAACTCGCGCACATCTTAAAATGTAATAAAAAATATATTAATTTGACGAATTGGGATTAGTTGAAGTTGGTTTTGCAACTTCCCCAACCTCCCAATCAAACTACCTCTCGATCCAAACTGCCTACCTTGTCCCATAAATACAAGGGGGATAGATGAGAAAGAGGAGGATAAACTATGCATTAAGGGTTGTTATGCTGGAGGAATTCCAAGTTGGTGTGAAGAGAAGGAGCCCAGGATCCAGTTTCACAAGCACTCTGAATGATCAAGTACAATTGTACTGATTATTTTCTTTTGAGAATAAAGGTGGAAATACCCTTCCCGTCCCAATCAAATGTCTAATGGATTGCATATGTGTTTGTATTAAATGCTTGATTGTATTTGATGTCTAAATTGTATTTCAATTTCATCATTGTTATATCAGTCAAGATACGCTGAGGTAGGTATCTATTGTATTGCAGGTTTGTCAAGCGGAAGATCAAGTGGAGGACCAATCGAAGAAGCAAGCAAAAGCTAGGATTGAACTTCGTTAATAAGGTATGCCTTCAAGAACCTTGATCTCTTTCCTTTTGTAGAAATCTATGTGATATGATTAATGTATTTACCTATCACCCCAAAATTTGGTAGTGTCTCTCTCCTCTCTATAGGGTAGAATTCCTGAACAATGGACTGGCGACTCCGCTGGGGACCGATTTTTTTATGCTTTAGGAGACATAGTTAGTTTTCCTTCCAGTACTTGTTGATATTTTTGATCCTCTAAGAGGCTCTGTAGGTTACTGTAGCTTGTTTCCATTGCTTGACTCATCTCAGTTTGAAGTTTTAGAGCTTGTTTCAAACCTTCTCTAGCATGAACGCTGGTATCCCTTACACACAGTAGTGTACACCTGCTGAAAAATGCTAATTTGCCTATTGCACAGTAGAGTACACATGCTAAAAAATGCTGCTTTCTCTACTGCATAGTAGGGTACACCTCCCAGTGTGTGCAGGTTTATACACTGCACAGTAGAGTTTTTTCCTGTAAGTCTCTGTTTGCTTTTGGGATTTGATTTCCACTTGTTTGGTTTGATTTCCAGTATCTTGACTTTATTTCTTAACTGATCCTTGAGGTATTTATGCCCTTGTTGAGTCTTTTTTGCCTCTCCTAAGTCCCTTAGGTCATCTTTTGCTTGCTTGAGTACTTTTGAGGTGTATTGTTTGTTTGTGACTCTTTTGAAGACCGCTTACTGTTCCTTGTTGGACATAGTTGCACTCCTATACCCTAGATGCTTGTTGCAGGTATACAGACCTTTGTTTCATAACATTTGTTGTTTGTGGCAACACTAAGCACACTTTGACACTATCTTGGCCTTTGATTTAGGGTTTGACCCCAAGTTGGAGTCCTTAGGGTGTTTTCAAAAAGCTTTTTGAGTCTAGACACTTCCTGATTGCTTTGTTAGTTTAAGTCCAAATAAGTTGAAGTCTTTCAGTTTTCTTCCATTTGAGTCTTTGTGATTTTAAGGCCATCTTTGGTTTGCTTGCCTACCGTTTGCTTGGCTTAGTGCTTTCTTAGGGTTCTTGATGCTTTGGAGCAACCTTTGAGGTTTGCCTTTCCATTTTAAGTGTCTCTTATCCTTCTTTTCTTTTCAATTTGTTTTTTAAGCCCAAAGTTTTTTTCTTTAAAAAGAAAAAAATTTGTAGGACAAGTCTTTGTGAAGTCATCGAGTTGATTGTTATGAGCCTTAGAGTTTCTTTTTATTACTTACATTGCTCTTTTAGGTCTTACTTCCTTCCATTTTCGAGTTCTTTTCCTTTTATGTATATCAGAAAAAACAAAAAATGAGTTTGGTAGTTTAAAGTAGTAAGACTTATGATCATTTTGAAGTAG
Organism: Larix kaempferi; assembly: GCA_027924585.1. Taxonomy (NCBI): domain Eukaryota; kingdom Viridiplantae; phylum Streptophyta; class Pinopsida; order Pinales; family Pinaceae; genus Larix; species Larix kaempferi. The sequence continues at coordinate 1,085,390 of BSBM01000522.1, forward strand.
CATAGTTTACTTTGTTTTGAATTTGAAAAGAAAAGAAAAAGAACTTGCTTTAGGTTTGCTTGGTTTTCATTTTGGAATGAGCATAAATGGAAAAAGAAAAAGAGTCCTTTGTTGCTTAGAAAGTTATTTCTTTTGCACTTTACTTTCTCAAACCATTCCACACAATGCACTACCCCATTAAGTAAAAAGTAGCCTTAAGAATAAATTTTAATAAAATCAATTAGAAACATTTTCTTTTTAGGTATACACAACATCAACTAGCTTAGGCTAGAGTTTCAAGCTTAAATTACCTTAAACTGCTCGGAGCTCACTTCATTATGCAACAATCGTAGTACCACTTTCATTTAGGTAAATCCATATATATCAAATAGTTCTGGGATGCTCTACTCAAACCAAAGTTAAGAACGAGGCCATGGGAGACTTGAATTGTTGAGGATATCCCCTCACATACTTTTGACCATAAACCAGAGTCGATTCGCGTATGGGGGTCCTTTCGGACTTCGGGCTTTGCTACTCTACCCATGAAATTTGACTAGGCTGACGACTGTCCCCCCAGGTTATTTCATATTTATGGTAGCCTTAGTATCATACCTTTAGGATCCTACATAGGTAGAGTGGGCAGTTATTCCCACTTCACCTCGGATAGGCGTGGAAGGTAACCCTCTAGCAGTAATCCCGGGAAAACGGTTTGGTGATTCAAGCACTTGCACCCAGTGGACCTCCGGTGGGCGCCACGAAACTGACCATCTGTACTATGTTAGTCTATTCTGGGGCCTAATCATCCCAGACTTGCTTCCGAGAGTATTTTCTATCCATTTGATTGGTTTTATTACTTAGGATTTTTTAGTGGTACACTGTTTGCCCCTTAGTCTTAGTGGCCACTAGGTTTTCTTCTTAGTTTATTTTTATATAATTGTGGAATACCAACAACTTCGTAGGTCTCAAAGGTTGCAAAAACTTCCCCCACTCAGTGTGGAGCAACTACTACCACCACCACGATGGAGGACAGACTCCAATGGGCTTTTTGAACTTACTGGTGAAATAGAGGTTCCTGGTGAACCACAACCCAGAACCCCGGATCGAAAAGTTCTTAATACTGTCGAGGTTGAGGATATTACTTCTAGTGAGTTTAACACTCCTTTTAACCCTCCTCTTATTGGACTTAACGATCCGCTTCTGGTTCTTGTAGGTTTTCAACAACTCGAGTATAGTGCATATCTTTTCACACCTGGTCATATTATGACTAACCCAGGAGACGAGCAGGGAGTTCCACAGACTCCCACAATGGGTATGAATACAAGGATTGTGAACCCTTCTTCCACTGCTACACCGAATTCGTCACAGACAGCTTCTGTTTCAACTCCGTCTTTTAGTTTTAACACTGGTACTTTAGGCATGCCAAGCTCAACAACTTTGACATCTGCCTCAGTTGCCACCCCTACTTTTGGACCCAACAATGTAGTGAATGTCACTCCACCTCCTGCGGCTCAAGTGACCCAGGGATAATTTTAAGGACCCATACTTATTTAAAAGTGTATAAACCTTGGCGAATCTTACCAATTCTTAAAATGTCAACTATAAAATATTTGGCGATGTTTTTCTAAAATTATTTCAATTTCTAAGGATTTTATATAGTTTATATAATAATTTGGGAAATTTTAAAGTGAAAAAAGTTTACCCCATCAAAATTGGGAGAAATGGGGCTTCAAAAAATGCAAATTGAAGAATATTTTTCTGGAAAAAAAAAAGGAAAAATAACCCATGGGCTAAATTTCGCCCCTAAAATTATCCTTGGGATCAACAGTCATAACATATGTAATGTCCCCAGTTTGACCCCATGGAATTAACACTATAAATGATGTAATATTGTTATGAAATCATGGTGAGGAGCTCAAGGCCAAGGCCCCACCATCGATTTAGTGATGCATATGGGTTGCGTGCTAGCAATGCACATTGGAAATTCAAATATCATGTAATATGCATTTTAATAAAAAATACCCACAACTAGCTATGCAATGCAACAAAGAGATGGGGGCATGATTTCACAAGGAATTGGGAGGGAAAACATTCAAACCCTTGAGCCAATAGAGTCAAGCCAAGTGTCAATGAGGGAACCCATCAAACCCTCAACTACCCATGTTGACTTTTGTACCAAACCATTGATTTCTCCCAAGAGTTGGTTGGGGTAGTTAATGCCTTGAGAAGGGAGAGGTATGGCTGTCCAAATTCAGGTATGGGAAAGCCACCCTTCATGGAAAATCGTGTGGGTCTCCTTGGGCAAAAAGAGAGCCACGAAATTGCTCTCCCAACCATTATCCATGACCATTTTTTCCTCCCTCACGAGCTTAGAACTACCTGGGCGTTTTCCAGGCATGTGGAAAAACGTTTTCTTCATTTCCCCAGCAGAGAAGGGCGTTTTTCTGTGTTGGATACCAGTGGGGAAGAGGGGAAAACGAATGGGGGTTCAATAGAGACCGTTTTGGGCTGTTGAAGGCTGAGATATTGGGGGAGAAATCATTTTTCCTCCCGGGGGTTGTTTGCCCCATCCCATAATCCGTTTTTGTTGGGAACGCTTTTGGGAAGACCCATGGCCATCTTAATTGTAATTCCCATTATCTAAAATGGGTATACCTGCCCCTGTTTGTGCTTACTTTGTGAATGAAGAGTGTGTTGGGTATGGGTATCCATGGCTTGAGCTTGAGTGTAAGCCTCCAGGGTTCAATAGTAGCCTAATAAACTCAGTTGGACTGGCTTGGCTAAAATGAATTGGTTAATGGCCTGTGTGTGAGCGTGAATGTCCCCTTTTTCCTTGTGAGAATCATGCCCAGCTCGGGGGTGGCCTTCGGATGGACTCAGTATAAGCTGTCGAAGAGCCTATGGCTGGGTGGAATGTTGCAGAGACATAGCTAGTTGCTTGGGACAATTGCAATGAAGATAAGTGTTTCTGTCTATGTATCTACTCCTGCAATGTTTAATTAATGACTGATTATTGATATGTTGAATGCACATGAAGAGTGTGTGAATGTTGTTTTAATTCCGTTGTGCATAATTTTCTTGTGTTACATCTGCACATTCATATTTTATTCATTTTAATCACATGAGTGGGCTGAATTTTGATTAAAAGCTCCATCGATTGGTAGTATGTTCCTTGCCTTGCAGTGGTCAGCAGGTGGGTACATGACATTTGGTATCAGAGCTGCTGGTTGCAGAATTGGGCTTCTATGGGCCAAATCCAATTGCAGTCATCTCTGAAAGGAAGAAAGTTTTCAAATTTTTCCTAAGTATGTTGAAAAATTTGTTTTGGAAAAAATTCATTTTAAGTCCGTTTCGGAGAGAATTCCCGAATGTCTTCCGCAACTGCGGAAGCATTCGACGAATTGCTCCGAAACTGCGGAAGCATTCCGCGAGTTTTTCCGCAACGCGGAGGAGTTTGGGAAGTCGCCCCGAAATTTGCAGAAGGAATTCTCTTCTGAAATTGCTGAAGGAATTCTCTTCAGAAATTTGCGGAAGGATTTTGCGAGTTGTCCCGCAACACGGAAAAATTTGGCGAAATGCTCCGAAAAAGCGGAAAATTTTTCTAAGTGTCGGCGTCGAAGGGCAATTTTCGGAAAGAATTCTCTTCCGAAATTGCGGAAGGAATTCTCTTCCGAAATTGCGGAAGGATTCCGCGAATCATTCCGCAATGCAGAAGAGTTCGGTGAGTCGTTCCAAAATTGCGGAAGACTTCGGTGAATCGTTCCGCAACTACGGAAGACTTCGCCGAATCATTCCGCAACTGCGGAAGACTTCGCCGAATCGTTCTGAAAATCACTCGAAACCGGGGAAGCATTCCGCGCAACGGTGGAAGCATTCCACGAACGACTCCGAAATTGCGGAAGTCTTCGCCGAATGGCTCCGCAATTGCAGAAGCATTCACCGAATGGCTCCGCAACTGCGGAAGCCTTTGCTGAATGGCTCCGCAATTGCCGGAGCGTTTGGCAAAGCGCCCCTCCATTGCGGAAGCGTTAGGCGAACTGCTCCGCAATTGCGGAAGCCGTCGCCGAACTGCCCAGCAACAGAGGCGAGCCGTGAATCACCCGAAACCGCGAAAGGCTTCAGCCAACCGCCCCGCAGTTGCGGGAGCATTCAGTGAACCACCGTAGCGGCAAGATTCAGTGAAATGCCCATTGCGACAGGATTCAGCAAATCGCCCGAAGCGGCGTGATTCCTAAAAAAAAAAAAAAAAAAAAAACAAGGGCACTGCCCTCGACCCGCCCTGCAGTGGCGTAGGGAAGCCACAAGGGGGCAATCCCCCTTGACCCCCTTTTCTTTTTCCACATGTCATTGTTTGTGATTTGAAAAATTGTCAACATAATATTTTCCCACATGCATGATGTAATTTGTGAATTCTGAGAATGTAATGCAACTGTGTAAAATGTGAAGAGTTGGAGTGGAAGTTGTCATTTTTGAAGAAATGCAGTTTCCGCACCTGATGTCGGAACGGAGCATGAAGACGGGCATTTGAAAGCTTGTCCAGTAGGGAACAATGATGTAGGACCAGAGTTTGAATGAGGTCTACATATATCATAGATATTTAGTGCAGAAGAGTGCCAGCGGCTGTTTTGACAAACAAATTTTGTTGTCAATATGGGCAATTCTTACAATTGTATGATATGGAAGAGGAATTCCATGTTGCAATGAGGGATCGAAAAGGGAAGAATTCTTTAAACCCCTATTTGTTATCATACTTATAATCATGAAATTGTCATATGGCATAAAAATGTTAAAAATAGGGATTACATAGATGTATGTGCACTAGATGGCATCTTAACAAACATTGCATAGTGCATATGGAAATGCTTGTGCATGAATGGGATATTGCATATTGGTAAAATAATGAAGTCTGCATCTGCAATGAACCACTAATGGAAAATATTATGGTCGATAATCATTCTTGATGTTGGTATTGGTTGTAGGACCAAAGATAACAAAGAGCATGGCTAAATGTGCTGAGGATGTTGTTGCATGAAGCCAACAACCTTATGCAGAAAGGATGGTGCAACAAATCTATGATCATAAAGTTGGAAAAAGGACTGAACAGCCTTGGTAAGAGGCCAACCGATCGGGTAACATCGGGCGATGTTAATGGTAACCATGCAGGTAATGGTTATTGGTGCATAAATTGCATGAATGAGGAAAGAGGATTTGGTAAGATCTCTTCAACTATGTTTGAGCTATGTTGAGATAGTTTGCATGTGATATTGGTTACAGATTGGGACTGTTAACCTACCAATCTTGGTGAGGTGTGGGTAAGTGAAGGAAATGATCCTTACACCCTATGACTGTTTAGAAATCTCAATGCATTCATATAAATTTATATCATGCCATGTGTATGTTGGTTATGTACTTAATAACCAAAGCAAGTGAGGACTGGTGGTCCTGATTATGATAATGCAAGTTATATGAGGTAGTCATGTTTTGATCATAATATGCTTGAATGCATAGTACTCATGAAACAATGCAAGGTAGCATTGAGTAGATGAGCATTAAGAGATTTTATAAATCTTGTGATGCATTGTATGAATGCATAGGGATGATGCATATGTTATTGAATGAAATGATGAATTTATGATAATTCTAGGATCATTTCATGGGCTGTTATGAATGCAGAATAGTAAGTGCATGAAGAGACAAATCATGATCGATGAGCTGCTAGAATGCTCTGTGGAAGGACAGAGTTGTATGAATGATATGACTGTGAAATAATGAGTATTTACGATTTATTTAAGTTGCATGGATAGTGTGACTATGTCGTGAAATTCTATTGTGATAATGATGCATATATAGAAACGTATATATATTTCATTGCATTTCAAATGTTCAATAGCTGAAGGTGTTTGAATTATTGAGTATTATAATTCCAAGATCACTTCAGTGACTGTTATGGAAATGAATGATTATGTGCGTAGGTACTCACAACGTGTCTGGCTGATTGAAGTTTCAGTTTCAGGTAGAAAAGTCTTGCGTATGGCAATGAGGGTAAACCCATAGTAAAGACCGGGATCTACCATGTGCAAAAGCCAAGGGTTATGAGAAGACTCTCATGGTTGTAAATTTACACATGAAACGAATCCGAAAATTGTCTAGTTTAAGTTTATGAGAATAGTCTCATAGTTGCAAATCTAATTTCTGAAGGAAAACAGAGTTACAAATTTCAGATTTGAGAATTTGCTTATAATTTCTAATGATTGTTTGGCTTATATAGAATTGTGTCAGGAGGACATGCTATATGTGGATGTTCAGGTATCGTAGCAAGGGTGAAACCATAATGGGCAGAGTGATACCACTTACAAGAGCCAAACAATATGAGGAGAGCCTCATTGCTAAGCAAATCAATTTCTGTAGGAGATAGAATTGTAAAATTCATGTTGAATTTAATTATTAATGTTATTGATTGGTTATGAAACAATCATATTTGAAGCTTGTTGCTAGATGTTGCTGACTGTTTGGCTATTTGATAAAGTGTGCTAGGATGACACATTGCAGGAAGACCATGTGTGATGGCCTGTAGAAGCCAAACTAGATGGGAAGGATCCCATGCTTTGGAAATGGGTTTCGGGTGAAACACCATTATAAATATTGATAATTCCTTAGCCGAACTGCATGATGGTAAAGCTATGCCCAGAAGGCATGTGAGACACATATGCAAAATGAATGAGTATTCTGTGACTCTAGACAAGGACATGCATGTCTAAATTATTAGATTTAATATGTAGAGTATGTTTTATTATTTCATTATTGTTCTAGATTGCTTGAGTATGATTAAGGCCTACATGGTGCACATCAGAAAGGGGGTGCACACCTTTTCTGGTGCTAGGTCATGGTAGGGTTTTCAATATTGACTACACCCTAAGGGAATGGATGCATTCCTGGTGTTTCAATACTTGATAGTGAATGAAATGAAATATGATTACAATTTTTGGGCAGCAATACTGATGAGCCTACTTTTCCTTCTTGTGCTAACAGCTTATACAAATGAAACTTGGTGTTGCACGTAAGAGGCAAAGTGAAGAAAGGGTGCTCAAGAGGACTGTATGGGCAGTGGTAACCTTTCTACACTCACACTAAAGGACACTAGAAGGGATGGATAGGCCCAAGGAGCTGTGTTGCAGAAAAGGGGTATCATCCTTGTGTAGTGTGAGTGGGTATTGTGGGGCCATGCTAGCCTGCAGTCAAGTGAGTCACCTATGGAGTTCCTGGAGGGAACCACTGGTTGCACAAGAGAGGGAGCCACGTAATCATATTATGTTGTTCATATTGCTTGAGAAACCCGATCGATGTACTGGCTTGGAAATGGTTGTTGTATGCCTGATAAACCCAGTCGGCGTACTGGCTTGGCATTGGTTATTTGGGAGTTGTGGAGAAAGGTTGTTGGATGCCTGATAAACCCAGTCAGTGTACTGGTTTGGCATGTTGTTAAATTAATGCCTGAAAAACCCAGTCGGTGTACTGGCTTGGCATTGGATATCTACATGTTGTGGAGGTACTGGTTATTTGGGTGATATTTCCTGACAAACCCAGTCGGAGAACTGGCTTGGAAATGGTTATTGTATGCTTGATAAACCCAGTCGGCGTATTGGCTTAGCATACTGATTTTTGGAAATGCTTGATAAACCCAGTCGGTGTACTGGCTTAGCATACTGATTTTTGAAATGCTTGATAAACCCAGTTGGCGTACTGGCTTAGCATACTGATTTTGAAATGCTTGATAAACCCAGTCGGCGTACTGGCTTAGCATACTGATTTTAGGGATGCCTGATAAACCCAGTCGACGTACTGGCTTGGCATTGCCTATTCGGATGATGTTGTGGAGCAGCATGTGTGCTGGCCAAGAATCCACCCCACAGGTGATCCAAGACTTGTAAAGCAGAGAAGGAAACCTGTGGAGTAGCGAGGAAAATGCACAATACAGATAAGTATTCATTTTCATTTAATTCTTGTTTGGAATAATGAAGATTTCAGGTACAAGTATTATTGCAACCAAGCTAATACACTATTGTTTCTTTGTTGGAAACCTTGGCCATTATAGGAAACAAGGACCCTAAAAGAGCTATGAATGCTTGGTGAAGCCAGAGAGTAACTGGTTGGAACTATAAAATTCTTGGTAAAGCCAGGGAGTAACTGGTTGGGCACTATAAAATTCTTGGTAAAGCCAGAGAGTAACTGGTTGGAGCTATAAAATTCTTGGTAAATTCAGAGAATAGTTGGTGGGAACAGTAACCACTCGATGTTGTGGAGTAGCTGGCGTGCTGGCCAAACATTCCCTTAAACAATTGATAAAACCAGTCAGCGCACTGGCCTGGCATTGCCTATTTGAATGGTTGTGAAGTAGCCTGCATGCTGGCCCAACATTCATTGTTGTATCCACGGGAAATCCAATGCTTGGAAAGCGAAGAAGGATCCTGTGGGATAAAGTGAAGACATCCTATAAAGATAAGTATTTGGTTATCTTGTAACTCTTGCTTATGAATATACATGTGTATATGATTTAATTATGATTTCTTAAATTTACATTTGGAGATAAACACTATGAAAATACATTAAACATGTGAATTGACTCAATGTTTGAGTGTAGGTACTGCTGGAAGCAAGGACTATAGGAGCATCTGGAGGATGCATGTGGACATATGACTGTCCTAAGGAGCTCAGTATGAGCAGTAATGAAAGATGGTGCTAGTGGAAATGTGTGGGTCCTAGCAGCCAAAGGTTCTGTAAGGAACAATGGGGAAGGGTTCCCTAGTTGAAAGCTATTAGACAGACCTTAGACACTAAAGTGTCATAGCCAAGAAAGGGCAAGTCAAGCATTCACATTGAAGTGAAAGAGGCTAAGGAGCATGCAACCACCAGTGATGGTGTGGCTCCGGATTGGAACAAGATTAAGAGGGGGAAACTCTTACTCTTCTCTTTCCTTTTGACTAATGCATCTCAGAAACAAAAGATTGTTGAGTGCATATCATGGCTGAAAATAGATTGTGCTAAATTGCTTGAGATGAAATGTGAATGCTGAAATAGTAAATTTTCCTGTGAAAGGATGAACACTAATGAATTCATGTGTATGTTGGGAAAGCATGAAAGTATGGAAGTCCCATGAATAAAGCATGGACATTCCAAGTCAATTAGGAAAAATAATTGACTAATTTTATTATTGTGTTATGCTGTCCTAACAGGAATTGCCATGATAAGTCTCACAGGAGAGACGGTGAAAGCCATTGATTACAGCTATTACTAGCCAAGTGTTGCTGGTGAGAAAAGAGAGAGCCATTTGTGCACCATGATCATGGCAGTAGACCAAAAGCTATTTGTTTTGGTTGGAAGTCTTCCTCAGATAGTTGCTGGGACAACAAGAAGGAGGGCATTCATGAAATTCTAGACTTGTGGATCAACTAGAAGGTGAATAAAGGAAAGGGATTGCTCTGGAGCAATGCCCACCTGTAAAAGCTGGAAGACCAAAGCTGGCAGGAGACATTGGTGGAAGCTAGAGGAATTGATCCTGAAAGTTCAAAGTAAAGGGGTAAAACGCAGGACAGACCTATCACATTTTGTGAATTTTGAATCATGTGTAAAGTGCGTATTTATACCTAAGTGTTGGAACACCGAGGATGGTGTTATTCCAAGGGGAGGGGAATGTAATGTCCCCAGTTTGACCCCATGGCATTAACACTATAAATGATGTAATATTGTTATGAAATCATGGTGAGGAGCTCAAGGCCAAGGCCTCGCCATTGATTTAGTGATGCATATGGGTTGCATGCTAGCAATGCACATTGGAAATTCAAATATCATGTAATATGCATTTTAATAAAAAATACCCACAACTAGCTATGCAATGCAACAAAGAGATGGGGGCATGATTTCACAAGGAATTGGGAGGGAAAACATTCAAACCCTTGAGCCAATAGAGTCAAGCCAAGTGTCAATGAGGGAACCCATCAAACCCTCAACTACCCATGTTGACTTTTGTACCAAACCATTGATTTCTCCCAAGAGTTGGTTGGGGTAGTTAATGCCTTGAGAAGGGAGAGGTATGGCTATCCAAATTCGGGTATGGGCAAGCCACCCTTCATGGAAAATTGTGTGGGTCTCCTTGGGCAAGAAGAGAACCACGAAATTACTCTCCCAACCATTATCCATGACCATTTTTTCCTCCCTCACGAGCTTAGAACTACCTGGGCATTTTCCAGGCATGTGGAAAAACGTTTTCTTCATTTCCCCAGCAGAGAAGGGCATTTTTCTGTGTTGGATACCAGTGGGGAAGAGGGGAAAACAAATGGGGGTTCAATAGAGACCGTTTTGGGCTGTTGAAGGCTGAGATATTGGGGGAGAAATCGTTTTTCCTCCTGGGGGTTGTTTGCCCCATCCCACAATCCGTTTTTGCGAAGACCCATGGCCATCTTAATTGTAATTCCCATTATCTAAAATGGGTATCCCTGCCCCTGTTTGTGCTTATTGTGTGAATGAAGAGTGTGTTGGGTATGGGTATCCATGGCTTGAGCTTGAGTGTAAGCCTCCAGGGTTCAATTGTAGCCTGATAAATCCAGTTGGACTGACTTGGCTAAAATGAATTGGTTAATGGCCTGTGTGTGAGCATGAATGTCCCCTTTTTCCTTGTGAGAATCATGCCCAGCTCGGGGGTAGCCTTCGGATGGACTCAGTATAAGCTGTCGAAGAGTCTATGGCTGGGTGGAACGTTGCAGCGACATAGCTAGTTGCTTGGGACAATTGCAATGAAGATAAGTGTTTCTGTCTATGTATCTACTCCTGCAATGTTTAATTAATGACTGATTATTGATATGTTGAATGCACATGAAGAGTGTGTGAATGTTGTTTTAATTCCGTTGTGCATAATTTTCTTGTGTTACATCTGCACATTCATATTTTATTCCTTTTAATCACATGAGTGGGCTGAATTTTGATTAAAAGCCCCATCGATTGGTAGTATGTTCCTTGCCTTGCAGTGGTCAGCAGGTGGGTACATGACAACATATACCTAGTACTTGGATTTCCACACCCAATGTAGGGATGAATCCCTCTGCAACTATGCCTGTCATGAGTACCATGACTGCGCCGTCCACCTCCACTACGCTAGGTTTTAACACCTTCGTAGGTTACAATATGAATCAAAGTAATATACCTGTAGCAAATATCCCCTTTTCTTTGTTTTCTGGAGGAGGGGGTAATATCTTTAACCAACAATATGGTGGCGCTAACACCCAGCCACAGTGGACAAACACAGAGAGTGCCAACCCACTTTCATTTGGGTGGGGGAATTTCAGCAACACTTTCACACAATAACAGATGGATGGGGGCAACCCCTACCAGTAGATGGCTGGGGGAAACCCCTACCAACAAATGGCCGGGGGCAACCCTAACCAGCAGTTTATGGGTCAAACTATGGGAGGTTCCCCCTTCATGACTCCAACTTATCAAATTCCATCTTATAGACCTCATTTACCATTTCTGGCAACTCTGAATTTTCCAGATATTTCCAAGTTAACGAACGATCCGGTATGCCATAACGTTAAATGGCCACCAGTTCCCACTAAGCTACCTTCAGACATTCCAAAATTCGAAGATAAAACTGGTGAGGATCCTGGTGATCATGTTACCACTTTTCATCTATGGTGCTATTCGAAGTCGTTGAACGAAGATTCCATTAGGTTGAGACTTTTTCAAAGAACCTTGACCGGTGCTGCATCCAAATGGTACATTGAGTTACCTACAGGTACCTTTTTTAACTTTCGGGATCTCGCTATAGTCTTTCTGGACCACTTCCAGCTTCTTGTTCGGTATGATGCTGGGACAGATCTTTTCTCTACCTTTAGACAAAACAAAGCCACCCATTTATCCGATCATATTCAGTAGTAGCGAAGACGAAAGAGGCTCATTAAGCTCAATATCCCCCCAGAATTCTTATTAGAGTGGTATCTGAAATCACTCCTTCCTTATGTTTCTAAGGAAGTAGCTACTTCTGGGGTGTTGTCGAAAGAAGAAGCCATTTTAAGGACCCAACAACTAGACTTGGTTTACACTTAGTCTGGGCTCCTTTACGAGATTATACCTGATGCACCGTGATCGAACATTGATCTAGGTAGACCAAAACCTGGACCACATGCTAATGGCATAATAGGTTCAGTTTATTTTGTAGCCTTCAAAGCATTGACTAAACAGGTTCATGCCTTATCAGTCAAACAATCGACTGTAGAAGTGACTCCCATCACAACCTCTCCTTCTACTACTGAATCTATGTAGCAAGTTCAGACTAATCAAAAGGGTCCTCGGCAACCCAAAAACAAAAAGAAGGGAAAGAAAGGAGAGGGGAACCAAAAGAAGCCCAAAAACAAAGAAAATTCCGAGGAGGGTAACATAGAAAATAAGAAGGTTAAGTTCCCTTGTAAGATTTCCAAGCAGGACCACCTCACTCACCAATCACTAAGTTTTTTTGACCCAAAATCCGACGACGAAAATGTCAAATTTGCTACAACCTATGGTCACCTATTCGACACTTCAAGTATTTTTTTACCGTTGGTGGGATATCGGCTAAAATTTGACATAGTTGAAGACGTCGTATATTCGACTACCCTACCTCGTCGGTTAACCGACTTCCTCCAGCTTCACAGGTAGTCGGATAAGCAACAGCGTTAACTTCCAATATTGGTCAGATACCATCCTTTTGCCATTGATTATGCGTCGGTTTAGTCATCGGTTAAGTGACATGTATGCCATACAAAAAAAGGCGGATCCGATGTTCCAAGCTGTCGGAAGTATGGCACAAGCGTCGGATATTACCCTGTGATCGTCGGTTAAGTGACGTGGATGCCATACAAAAAAAAGTGGATCCAACGTTCTGATCCGTAGAAAGTATTGCAAAACCATCGGATATTACCCTACGGTCGTTGGGATTAGGTCGTCGGTTAAGCGACTACCCAATACATTTAAAAAAAAAAAATAACATTTTTGAAATAAAATTTTTCATATTGAATACATGTTCTCTAATCCCTATGCTTATGTAACATTGTGGCATATTCGTTACAAAGAGATGGTTGGTAGTGTGCTTCCATTATGTCAAGGTACTCTTACCTAACTTCTCTAATTTGGTGTACTGAGGAGTTTGTATATTCATGTATGAGATCATGTTATTTGAATAAGGCTCATTAGATAGTTAATGGGTAGTTACTTAATGTAAAAAGCTCATTTTTATTAAATAAGAACCAGTAGGTGGTTGGTAGTCATTAATTTTGAGATTGCATGTAGTTAGGGTTTTGGTAGTTATTAAAAAACTATTTATAGCGCTAGAAGGATGTATATTGTTTTGTCAAAGATTGGTATTGTATTGAAGCTTTGCTCAAAGGAGCTCATCCTCTCGAAGAGGCCCATGAACATTACTCTCTCTTTTTGAATTTATTAATACAAGTGTTATATTTTGCAAGTTTAATCTCATTCTTGCATTTTCTTTTGTTCACTTATATTTATTTGAGGTTAAGCTGGATATTGATTCCAAGGAAATTAAAGAGAAGGTTAAGGATATTGATTCCAATGCATCATTTACTCAACCTTTGAAGTTATGGAAACTCGAAATTGGTTATGAAGAGCAACCAAAAATCACAACAAGCTCCAAGAAATTGTCAAAATTTAAACGACACGCGAGTGGGTTGTAGAAAGCCAGCATCGTAGCCATTCATTGAGCTCCTCTCTATTTTGAGAATAATTTCATATTCTATACTGTACAGGGCCAACCACGTGAAGGTGGAAGCTCTTATGGACCCTCCCCCCCCTCACATCACTCTCAATTCCCCATACCCAATGCATGCACTCGAAAAAAACAAATATGTGCAATTTCATCCATATTTTATCATGAACTTTCATCCATTATTCATTCAATAAAAGATAACATTCAATAAACCATTCATTAATCATTTAGTCAACACATTCATTCAATAAAAGCTGAAATTCAATAAAGGTAACAGTTTACTACACTGAATTATTAAAACATTAGAAAATTCATTAAACCATTCATTCATTAATTAGGCCAAAAATCGTGGGCGATATATTATTATCAAAAATATTTAGACGAGATTTGAACCTGCGACCTATGTCTAGTCCCAAGGATACCACCTTCAAGCTTGACCTTATCAACAATTCCCATCGCCATTTCCTCTCATACGACATCCCAAAACCATTTCTCTCAACACCCACTCTTCATTTATTCTGCATGCATTTCACTATGCAAACGTCTCAAATTCCCATTGTCTTTTCCATCAATTAGTTTATCAATTCAATATGACCCATGTGCGCTGTCCAATGAGTGTTTCCGCGGTCTTCAGTTTCAGCCTAGCAATGGTTGACGATTCATGGTATTACATTTCCCTTCGGCTACAAATGACAAACTCATAGTTCACTATTAAGGTTTGTCTGACAAAGCTGATGGTCAAAGAAATCTTGATAGTGAACTATGAGTTTTCCATATTGCAGCTTAAGGGAAACGTAAATATAGAATGAATCGTCACCAGTGTCAAGCTGGAACTCAAGACCGCGGAAACACTCCTCGGACGGCGGGCGTGGGTCATATCGAATTGATAAACTAATAGAGGGAAAACGCAACGAGAATCTGAGACGATTGCATAGTGAAATGCATATAGAATGAATCAAGGTTGAATGTGGTAGCCCGCCATCTCCCATTGTGAAATGCATGCAGAATGAATCAAGCTTGAAGGTGGTCGCCCTTTCCAGCTACACTTCAAGCTTGAAGGTGGTAGCCTTGGGACTAGACATAGGTCGCAGGTTTGAATCTCCTCAGTTCAATTTGTACCCTGTTATTTTTTTGATGCAAACTATATGTTTTCTTTAATTTGTTGTTGAATTTAATTCCCTAGCGTAGGAGGAGCCATTATGGTCAAGTTGCATTCCTAAAAAAAAGATGAACATTGACAACAAGCAGCATGTCTCTAATTGTTGTCGGTGTATGCTAGCTTAGTTGCAAATATCATGCTTCAGAAGAAGCCAACCTTGAATGGTAAATATACCAATTTGGAAGGATTTAATGTGAGGTTAAGGATATTGATTCCAAGGAAATTAAAGAGAAGGTTAAGGATATTGATTCCAGTGCATCATTTACTCAACCTTTGAAGTTGTGGAAACTAGAAATTGGTTATGAGGAGCAACCAAAAATCACAACAAGCTCCAATAAATTGTCAAAATTTAGACAAAATGCGAGTGGGTTGTAGAAAGCCAGCATCGTATCCATTCATTGAGCTACTCTATGTTTCGAGAATAATTTCATATTCTCTACTGAATAGGGCCAACCACGTGAAGGTGGAAGCTCTTATGGCCCCTCACACCACTCTCAATTCCCCATACCCAATGCATGCACTTGAAAAAAACAAACATGTGCAAATTCATCCATATTTCATCATGAACTTTCATCCATATATGTGCAAATTCATCCATATTTCATCATGTGGAAACTCAAAATTGGTTATGAGGAGCAACCAAAAATCACAACAAGCTCCAAGAAATTGACAAATTTTAGACTACACGCGAGTAGGTTGTAGAAAGCCGGCATCGTAGCCATTCATTGAGCTCCTCTCCGTTTCAGGAATAATTTCATATTCTCTACTGAACAAGGCCAACCACGTGAAGGTGTAAGCTCTTATGGCCTCCCCCCCCTCACATCACTCTCAATTCCCCATACCCAATGCATGTACTTGAAAAAAACAAATATGTGCAAAGTCATCCATATTTCATCATGAACTTTCATCCATTATTCATTCAATAAATGCTAACATTCACTAAACCATCGTTTCAGTTGATCAACACATTCATTCAATAAAAGATAACATTCAATACACCATTCATTAATCATTCAGTCAACACATTCATTCAATAAAAGTTGAAATTCAATGAAGGTAGCAGTTTACTACACTGAATCATTAAAACATTAGAACATTCATTAAACCATTCATTCATTCATTAGACCAAAAATCGTGGATGATATATTGTTATAAAAAATATTTAGACATCGTTTTTCCCGTCCTTTTTATAAGTTTTTCTTCTCTTTAGTGGTATATAATCTATAAGAGGACCGTCTACATCATTTGGACTTTCTCTTCTAGTTCTTGGTTCTTTAGCAGGCGCTTTTGGTGATGTTTGCAATATCCTAGCTGATTGTTGTTCTAGACGTGGATTTTGCGGCAAGGGGTTCGGATTTCCTGCAACAATGTGAAAATGTTACATCATTATATTTTGCTATTGTAATGACAAGTTTTTCATTTAAAAAAATTCATTATGAAGGTGTTTTTTTACCAGGTGTGACCAAATCATGTTGTTGATGTTCTTGTTCAGTCTCAACCTGTACAGTTTCACCCTCTACATGCTCTGTAGTTGAAATATGGTGAACTACAATTAATGGTCACCATTTTCAATGCTATACATAAAATTGTAGCATATGAATAAATTCATTACTAGGATTCAAAGCTTGATCATCGATTTGTTGTTGTCCCTCCTCGACACTAATGGGATCATTGCTTTCCTGTTAAAAACAGAGTCAATATTTTACATCAAGTATTTGTAATGAAAAAATTCCACAAGCGACAAATATTCATTAAACTATATAGATTCTATATACCTATGCATCGGATGGATTGGTACCACAAGACTGTGTTTTCCCAGATAAGCTTCTTCAACGTTCAACAATAGCTCCAAAGCCTTCCTGGAAGCCAAGCTTCATGTCTTCCTCTATGGGTACTTCATTGAATCGATCGGCCTGCATATTTGCTTATCGTCGTTAATTAACATTTTACGGTGCAATAAAACAAAAAATAATTTTCAATTTATTATTTGTATTCATTGTTGGTTTCTCGAAACTTACAATCCATGCCGCCAAATTCGAATAACCACCAGGGCCAAGCTTATGCTGACCTATTTTTTCTAGTCTTGCCTTTGTGGCCTTTGATGTGTCTGATAGCCTATGCAAGTGTTGAAATACGTTAGATGTTCCGAGTTCGATATAGAAATCAATGATAATAAGGTTTAGAATTACATTGCGGAAAGTATTGCATACCTCCCTATGCCTGGTGTTAGCTTTCCTTCTCTTCTCAGAGCCTTCTCCTTTCCATCTTCCACTAGAGCTCTCCACTCCATTTCTAGAATCATTGGTGGGCGCTCATACCTCTGGTTTTTTTCGAGGTGTGTCCTATATTGGTCTCGGACAACCTTCACATGTTGACAAGCCTTTTTCAAGACATTGACATGACTGAAGGTTTTCTCCCCGAACAGGCCAACCAACCGATTAGTGAGTTCATCTTTTAAATGTTTCGGTTGTCTATCCCACCTTGTTCGGATGGTGGGCCCGAATATCTCCAAGCAAAAGTCATTCATATGTTTATAGAAAACATTTTTTCCTACACAATGATCATTCCATGATCATAATTAGTTGATAAAAAATGTTTTATCGGTATATTACAATGAAATTATAAACATTGATTGACCTGATCAACTATGATTAATTACCTGGGATCGTTGGTATCTTTATTGGGACGAGATCTTCGTCCACCAAAAATGTTGTCTCCAGTGTTCCCGTGCTTTTGACACGGGAAGATCCTGGAAATGTAGCTTCTTCGACATCAAAATTGATAGGGGACTCTATGTCGACCCCTTCTTGTGGACGATCCATTGTGTGTTGGTCAGTAGTGGCTGCTACGTTCATAGCGGGGGTCCGTGGTGTTTCGGAACGTGTTGCCGACTGTTCGGTCAACAACAATGGCGAAGGATTCGAACTACGTGGAGTCATTTGGTCGTGATGTGAAGTCTCTCCACGAGCCTCGCTGGGGCCAACACCACCTTACCACTATTGTGTGGTCCCTTATAATTATGTAAATACACACCATGTCTTATATGTTCGATACTATCATATAAAAGAGAACATTATAAATATTTAAACGAATTATTCTATGATTTAAGATTCCTCAACTTACTCGCAAGTTATTAGATCTATGTTCCAACAATGCAATCCTTTCTATAATTGCGCTTGTCTGCGGAACCTAGATTAGTAGAGAAAGGATTTCCATAGTATATCTGTTCAATAATTTCTCTGCCATCTTTAGCGGGTGTGTGGCTTCACCAATTTTTTCGCAATCGTGAAGCACCTTTGCCACTTCAGGTTCTAACGAAAAATCTTGCGATGCTGATTCATACGGTGATTCACTAGTGGGCTACAACAAACATATATAAAGCACTACTGAGTTCTCTATTGATAGATTCCAAATTCTATATTAACGTAACATATCTATTATGATAGATTCGTAAAATTACAACACGGTTTACATTATCATAACGAAACCAGTATACACACGAAAAATACATAACAAAATTAACATTATGCTACGTATTATATTGGTACAATTGAAATTAATTATACATGCAACCTTGAGGATCGCAATCCACTCATTGGATCAATGGTCATAGGCGACTTGCCCCGATTTGCTAATATATGGGAGCTGCCCCTAACAACACCCTAATAAAAAAACATAGTGAAAGTCACCTAAACGATTCCAAAACTATTCATGAGAAAACACATCAAAAAAATTATTATTCATATTATATTTTTAATATTACAAAGATGTATACCCGTTGCGCGGACCTTGGTGTGGCCGACCTTATGGAACCGGCCTGCATAAAAAACATAGACTAGAAAATTACGTAAACGAAACCAAAATATTCATTGAAACATTAATATAATGCTAAAACATTTTGACATATTTTAATTGTACAATTCAAATCAGGTCTACCTATTGCCCCGAGGGTGTTCTCGTCTGATCAACATTCGACGGGTGTATTTCCTGATCAACGTTCTGCAACAAATATAAATAACATTATATAAAACAAACCAAGTTATTAATAATGGAAAAACAAAGCAAATAAAAACTCTTTTTTCTTATTATATTTGTACTATTAGAAAGATGTATACCTGCTCCATCGAGGAAGAAGTACTCCTCCGACCATTTGTTGGCAGGGATTTATCCCGATGACTGGCCTGCAAAGTAAATATGGGAAATTCAAACGAAATAAACTAACAAAAAATCCTTATGATGTTTAATTTAGTACTAAAAGGTTGGGTAAAATGTTTTATAGTAACCTTGTTTGTATCTACTCGGTTCATAGGGTAATTAATAAGCAACTTGTCCCCTGCAGATATTGTTTTAATAGCAACTACAAAAACATGGTTTCCTTCACGCCCCTCAAATTCGCAGTTTGGTTTCTTAATTGTAGACCCTGGTTGTGAACTGTTTATAAACCCCGCAATATTCCCTGTGGCCTTTGGCCTTCCATCCATGTACAACGTTCCTCCTTTATTTTGATTTTTGTCTTTCAATTGTAAATAGTTTGTTGACAATCCATAGCTACACATACTTTTTGTATATCGGGCAAGGCGCATCCAATCATTGTAGTTGTATATGGGTCCAACATACTCCATCAATTCTGTACATGTCCCGTAACCGACCAAGATGCAATCCATGGAAAACAACCCAAAACCATGTATCAACGACAATGCAATTCGATATCTCCTCTCATTCACACAAAAATCCGTGTTCGGTGGAGGAAGATCCTTCGGTACCCATTGCTTCACTAAATGTCTGTACCTCAAGGGCACCTCTTCGTCGTCTTTTGTCTCATCACCATAGGAACATGCCCCCCCTTGACCGTGAAAATTTTTATCGCGTCTATGGAATCTTCTTTTGGTTTTTTGACATCTAGTTGATACAATTATTCTAGACCTACTAGATGTCTCACTATCCTCTAGCCTTCCTAAATTCCCCTCGCTTGAGGAAGACAGATCAGACAAATAGCTGTTTGGTTCTACCTGTACCATTGGAAAAAGGTTTAGATTCAACTGCAAGGCATACACCTCTTAAAAGTTGACGTGTATCGGCGTTTATAATTTTACTTGATCCTCATTCCCTTTGTCAACATGTAGGCATTCAAGTGATGATCAGAAGATGACCAATTTATCTTTCTTAAGAGTAGAAAGTCATGCAATATTTATGAGTTGTTTTTTATTATTTGATTTAACGCTACATCACACATGTAACACACATGAAACACTACACATACACGTTACAGGATATCCTCTAATGATACAAGTCTTGGATACTTAATGAAAACTATTTACCACATATTTGATTACCTTAGTGTAGACGTTTCCTGTAATATACTCAGAAGAGTTACTTTCAGAAATGACTGTGCCTCTTAGAGGCCAGTCAACTCTAGGAACCAAGTGACCCTATGATAGGGCTAGTACAAACTAGAGAGAGAGAGATGACTGGGCTATGGTACGGTCAATCAAAGAAATTCAGTGACAGTAAAAAGGCTCAGTACAAAGACCAACCAGTAAGGTACAAGTCAAAAAGAAAAGAATGGGTATAAAGACTCATAACCCTTGGGACTAAGGGGGTGTACACTACCTCAAACATGGACAAACTACCATAGTTATAACCACAAGACCAAAAACATAAAAGGCGGTACAAATCAATATATGCAATATCTCCTTGTAACTACCTCATATATGCCATATCTCCTTGTAACTACCTCATATATGCAATAGCTCCTTGTAACTACCTCTTGTAACTCAAATAGTACCACCAAAAGGTATGATAGCATGCAATCTTCCTAACTAAGGTCAAGAGGGTGGTACGAAGTGGTATAAATACTCACAACAATTTGGAGAAAGTGGGTGTACCTCAAATGTGGACAAACTACCATAGTACCCACAAGACCTAAAACATAAAAGGTGGTACAAATCACAAGATATCCCAATATCAGTAAAACACCCAAAAGGTAAAAGGCAAGGTACCACAAAAATATTATCGACAAAATGAAAGGACCATAAGACAATTGACCAAGGTGGGGTACAACCATTCATCTCTCTCTCAAATGTACCATTGTTCCATATAACTTGAAAGACCATCATCACAGTAAACGGAAAATTCCACATGGGTGATGTGATCATGTGGTCCTCTAGACTACTCCTACGGTCAAGCGTTAGTGGCTCCAGGAAGGGATATTCAGTCCCTTCAAAAGACCATCTAACTCAACCATCTCAAAGACCTAGGAGAAGAGGACATCACACATCATCAAATAAGTATTGGTAACTACCGTGTATGAAATCAAAAACCCTAAAGCAACCGAGCGTGCAGAAGGGGAGCTATGAAAAGACAAGGCTCACAGGCCAAAAATACAAACTCAAAAAATTGTACTGGGATCGATGTCACAGTAAGCGAGTTGAAACAAAAGTGGCCAGAATGCCAACAAGTAGCACTAAAAAAAAAAGACCCTCTAAAAAGGTGAAAATGCAAGCAAACTTCCTAACTAGGAGCTGGAGACCTCGACAAATCGTATCCTTCACAAGGTGATGAAATCCAAGTCTAAGAAGATGAAGTGAGAGACCGAATTTGAAGGATATCCCTCTATCGAAAGGGATCCTAGGTAAAAGAGCCCTAGTAGAAAAGTCACTAAGCTACCTCGTTCATGACATGTCGGAAAAGGTTTTCGGCGCTTCTACCTTATCACCCTTGTATCACCAATATGGTGGCCAGAGAATACAAGGAATACAATGATCGATGTTGCCTTAGGGCTAAGTGGAGTGTGGCATTCCACATAGTCCATCTAATTCTCGATCTCGCAGAGGTTTAACCCCTGAAACAACAGGAGGCCCCTCCACAAACTGGTTTATGACTGTGTCAACAAATACTAGAGGATTTTGGTACCCTAGAGGACAACAACTATGTCTCAAATGATAATGACAAGGGGGAATTATTTGAATGCCTATCCCCGATGTACTACCTAACTAGCAAATTATTTTTCTCCTCAAGTAAGGTTATGGTGTGTTTAGTTAGGGGGTGTAAATTTTAGTGGTTGTATTACTCAATCAGGTGATGGAAGTGAAACTCATGGTGTGATGACTGACTCAAACCATGCAAATGTGTATAAATAAAATAAGCCTTTCCTTTCAATGAATTCTAGCTAAGGTAAGGAGAGAGTTCTTTCAAACCATAACTCCTCTTTCAAATTAAATGAATCCATTAACAATAACTTTCTTCTACTTCTAATGACTAAAATGCATGACAATGTTTAAACCTAATTAGCAAGCATAAGCATGACATTGTGATATTGTGAATAATCGTGTATGGTAGGACACATTATTTCAATTTAAAACCCATTTAATATACGCTAGGAGACTTAAATTATAGAATGATCTCATAAGTATAAGCCCAAGAATATTTGTCACAATCCAAAATCTATTCACAAAATTCAAATCACTTCTACTATAGCTCAAGTTATGTGGTGTAGTCATCATACTTGAACTCATTAACAATTCATTCTTTTGCATTCATAGTCGACATAAGTACAACAAAAGGGATCATGATTGCTAGGGTCCACAGTCAAACATGCATCTGTGAAATAGAAAATTCAAAGCTGGAAGGTAAGATAAGTTAATTACAAAATTAGGTCAATGGGACCCCTAAGTACAAAGGTGTTGATACACTGTGGGAGTGCAAAAGTGGCTCCTTTAAAAGGCATATTCTATTGAAAGAAAAGGAAACTTGCCTTTGCAAGATAAATGTATCTCCCAAGTCCCAGTACACATTCAAGCAACAATTTTTCCATCTACAATAGAAACTGGGGACAATTTCTTCTTAAGTAGGGAGGAAATGATGAGCACTATGGGGTTAAAGTGCTTATCATATGTTGCAAATTTGGAATTTCACTGCCAAGATATCCAACCAATCTATTTGGAAGTTCACTAGTTGTATCTCAAATTCTAGTTTTATCTTGGCTACACATTAGGCTTATAATTGTCAGCAACTACATGTATTGGATTAAAATTAAGATAAAGGGCTTGAAATCCTCTCCTCAACTTGCAAACATTTGTAGGAATTGCATGTTTTTCCATCAGACCTAATGATTAAGGCATTGTGATAGAGGAAGGCCTTATGGATACTTCAAGCTCGTATCCTAGGATCACCTCTGTACTATGTTTTTTTATTGTGAAACAACAAATGCAACATTAGTCACTATTGCAAGAAACAAAAATGCTTACTTCTCACTCAGTTTTTTTTGTCTTTGAGTGGTATGCATAAAAATAAGGACTTTTGGTCGTCTGGTACTTATGTAAAGTGTTTGGAGAGGCTTAGTGTTGCTTTTGTTGGTGATAGTGACATTGGGATGAAATGTGTTCTATCAAGTTGTATAAACATATGTATGCTTGAGATAAGGGATAGACCATTTAGTGATTTGGCTCTTTTATGAATCAAATTCATCCCTTTATTTCCAAAATGGCCTATCATTTCCTATTCACTCATATGCACACCTAGAATCTGTCCACTTATTCTTTTGTCATTTTGCAAACTTCACACATTACACACACACTCCTAACAAGAATGGTATTCAATTCCTTGCCCATTTATTGGCCCGGCTAATAACATGGAGAAACATACCATCCTTAGATAGTAAGGTTAGGATACATGGGATAAAAACTCAAAGTTGCACATATGGAAACAAACTAAGAACAATTCTCTGTAGTTTGGATACAAAGGACGTGATACTTCATCAAGGTTCAAGCCAATAGGCACTAATATTGTTCCCTTGGACAGAAAATACCTCTATACCAACCTGTATCTAGAGCATTAGTTAAAATGGAGAGGGAAATCGATGTGTGGAATATAGATTCTCTAGCATCAAACAAAAATTCAGGCTAGGGTAGTGATTGCAACAAGGAGCAATGTATCACTATGGAGGATAAGCCTTGCACTCCCCAGCCTTCATGGGAACCTAAACAAAAAAGCATGGAATTGCAGCTACAGGAACAACACACAGAGAAAATATTATGTGCAGCAACATCACATGGAGATGGAAGAAATGATACGAAATAAATATTGCTGCACTTTCCTTTATTATGCACTAAGAAAACACACTTACAATTTCAGAATAACTAAAACTTTCAGCTTCCCACCTTGACACATGTGGGGTGAACTACTTGAGTTAATTACTTGGAGAAGCATGCTTGGCACAAGTTTTCGTGTCACCACATACCTTATCCCATGTGAGGTGCATGAGTTGGTTATGTTAACTGTTAAAATGGACCTTGTTAAGGTGGAGTGATCCACTTGTGGATCCATTCTCTTTTGTGGACCTATTATAATGTTTTTACCTGTAACTCCCCTCTTTGTTGTTCCATAAAAGATAAGGAGGTGCACATGACTTCTAAGCATGAGAGCTAGAGTGAAGAGTGGTGTGATGTGCTAGCTAGGGTATTCTATTTAAAGTGTATTGCTTTATGAGATTGTGAGAAAGTGGTTGGTTTTGTATAGTAAGCTTGGGAGACTCTGATTTTGGATTATGTAATTCTCTTTTCTACTATAATAGAAAGACAAGTGATTGTTGGTGCATATTCAGTATGCTAATTTGATTTTTCTAGAGCTGATTTCTATTTAAAATGTAACTTGTAACTCCCCTATCTTTTTTTCTACAAAAGTGAAGGAGGTGCACATGAATTCTAAGCATGAGAGCTAGAGTGAAGAGTGAAGAGTGGTGTGATGTAATAGCTATGAGGTTCTTGACTCTTCCAAGTATTCCGCTATCTTCAAAAGGAATGTCTATAGTTGTGCACATGGTTGCAGTTTGCAAAGCATTCACACAACAACACTCAGTTGCCCTTGCAAGGGTATTTTGTGCTCATCTGAAGGAACATCTAAAGACTACATTAAATGTTTTGGATCATGTTGCAGGGACTAATTTATTAGTTTCAAAAGATGGACTGAATCGGAAAGTATTTTGGTGCTTGTTTGTGGTACAATTTTTTGTCTTTGTAGTTGATGATACTAAAGAGAATCGATGGTTGGTAGCATTAATAGTAGAGTTTGGAAATGATAGCAAGGATGTGCTTCTTGATATTGGGATGATACATCAATAAATACTATGGCAAGTTGCACGTACTAAGGATTCAAAGGCAGTGCTAAAGAAAGATGATGGCAATGTTTCCAGCAGTGTCACAACTGATTTGGATGCGCATGCAAATGAAATTGATGATCACTTGCCAACTTCTGTTGGAAACTATGTGGATCTTATTTTGAATCAACATAGGCAATCATCTGTTTGGAATGTTGAACCTCAAATTTTTGATCTAATACATCTATTTCATGATATTGGTCACAGCCCTCGGCTTCAACGAAGGTTGAACATTGATTCCTCTGCCCGAGGACAACAAGGCTATGTTCATCAACCACGGTATTCTCATTCTGATGAAGGCCCTTCCAGAATCAAAACGTAAGGAAATAAGAAAAAGTCACTACATTCCTTTTTAATATGAGATATTAAGGTCATTTTCATTTCATATAAGTCATTTGTTTTCAAAACTAGGAAAAATGAATTATCAGTCCTGCTTCCAAATGAATTAAAAAAACCATTGTTATATATTCATGTTTTAATTTTATTCATTATATATTCATTTTTTAAATTTTAATTGGTTTTTTTTGTTATATATAATGTTTTTTTTTAATTGTTATATATAATGTTTTTTTAATTATTATCTAATTGTTATATATATAATGTTTTTTTTTAATGTTTGTTACATAATCATTGCCATCATCATGATCTTGGTATATGTTGACCATTCTTAACTACCTCCTATAGCCAATTGGCTACTAGGGAAGATAAGGAAAATATGCACCCTTCCTCCTCATACTTTCAAGAAGGGGCTTAAAAAATATGGCTCATGCCAGGCTCTGAAAAGTGGAAGGGTCATTGCAAAGAATAAAAGGAATCACCAAAAACTCATGTCGACCTTAATGACTGTGGAAAGATATTTTAGGAATATTTTCTTCATTCATGTGAATTTGGTGATAACTAGAGCAAAGGTCAAGATCAATGAAGAATTTATCTCCATGTATCATATAAGAGATAATTAATGACTGGAATAAGAAATTTATCTTTCACTATCAAGGACTTAAGAGATAAAAAATTGGGACACATGTGCCAAGTGACTTGTTTTTTAAGGACCATGACAACCAAAGAAGAGTACGGGTTGGTACTAGGATGAATGATACCAATAGCTAAGAACAACGATACAATATTTTTAATTTCATATATTATTTTGTTCAAAAGTATGACAATATGATCACACATTGGATGGGAGGATACGATGAAGCAATGAGATGCTATGATCATGCTCTCTCATTTGTAATTCCAATAAATCCATGGTGATATGACATAATCTTATTATCCATTCACACCGAGAACAATATCACACCCACCCATTTCAATGGAAAACATGTTAGTTTTCTGGGAGTAATCACCCATTTGAAACTTCCACCATATTTCATAGATCTCCCATCAATAATTATTATCTAAAATTTCTTAGTAACAATGATTTCAATTGGTTTCTTGGGAAACTCAATGATGAATGAAATATGGGTGGTTCTGCCATTAATCAAGATAATGAATTTTCTCTTCTTGATATAGCCAACCATGTTTAACATTAATGAGGAGAATAAATACTAGTCAAATAATTAAGGGAGATATAGGGTTCTTCACAAGGTTAGGAAGAAAAAATTCCTCAATGATTCCTTTTGAGTTCTTCCATCAAGTTCATCATCATAAATGTCCTCAAATATGTCCACAAATAATTGATGTTCCTTACATTTATGCTCAAGAGAATATTTTTCATTAGAATTGTAGCAAAGAACCTTAAGTTGATGTTCCTCCATTTTGTCCTATGCCAACTTATGGGCCTTGAAAGGTGGAAGAGGTTGTTGAAGAGCCACCATAGTTGGGGAAAGGAAATGAAATAAAGTTGGGGATTTTGGACTGAGCATAGGATATAACACAGGCATGACAATAAATATTATTGTCCTTCAACCAAGTAGTGGGGTGGTTCACCTCTAAGTGGGATTTAATTTCCTCTTTAAGACCACTAATAAGGAATTGCTTAAAAAATAATCAATTAATTTTTATGAAAAAACAAATGAACTTTGATGACTCCTATAATGAATTTCATTAGGTAATAAAATATTACATTAAGGGAAAGTTAGTGGGTTTAGAATTATCATCATACTATTGGAAGGGTCGTAAAATGAGAAGTGATTCTTGGTTTCCATTTTGCTAACTAATTGGGTGAGAGAATCAACCATTTTTTGTATGTCCTCTATAGTTTACATGTTATGAGTGTTTATCATGGGACCATTAGGTCCATCAAAGAGGTTAGTGATGATTTATCCCAACACAATCAAGGACCTAAGAGGATTTCCTTGTGAGGGTCCATAAGCAATGGTACTAGCGAGTCCACAAAAAAAAAGTTATTTCAGAGTGAAACCATGATGATCAAATTACTCCTTGTTGAGTATCATTACATGGTTTTTAATGCTCCATTAATGGTTGGTGTCAGTCATTTTTGAGTCTAGAAACCCTCCCACACCGTCAATGCATGCATCTAGTCTGACCATGCCAAATTTCAGTCCAAGCCAACACATATTTAAAAAATTTCAACGTTGGCCCTATGTATCACATTATTTAATTTATAGGTATGGTTTCTGATGCTGCAATGGTGAGTGTCATTCATTTGAGTCTTGAAACCCTCCCACACTGTCAATGCATGCATCTAAAATCTGACTTCTGACTTCAAAAGAATCCGACAAGATCGCTAAACCACCGATGAAAAACACCGTTGGTTTTTCTAGGTACTAGCTACGTCAGATATCATATAACGATGGTGATCATAATGAAGATCATGATGATGATGATGATGATGAAGATGATGATAATGATGAAGACGATTGATGATGATGATGATGATGATGACGATGATGATGAATACGATCGATGATGATGATGATGATGATGATGATGATGATGACGATGATGATGAAGATGATCGATGATGATGATGATGATGATGACGATGATGATGACAATGATGATGAGGAAGATGATGATGATGATGATGGTGAGGATGATGACGATGATGCTGATCACAATGATGATGATGATGATGGTGGCCATGATGAGGACGATAAACATGATGCTGCTGCTGCTGATGATGATGACAATGATGAAGATGATGATCAAGAAGAAAAAGATGATGATGATGAATATGATCATGATGATGACGACGACGACGATGATGATGATGATATTTGAGTCTTGATAATTGTGCATTTCCTTACTAAGCTTCTCTCTGTTTCAAGAATAATTTAATATTCTCTACTAAACAGGGCCAACAACATGAAGGTGGAAGCTCTTATGGCCCCTCCCCCCCCTCACATCACTCTCAATTCCCCATAACCCGACAAAAATATCTATGTACACTAGAAACTTTAAATCGGTTTTTTGACATACTCTAAAACAAACAATGTTTCTAATTATATCATATTGGAAAATGGAAACTCACTATGAAACAATTAATTTATTATTACTGCATACCTCGTAAACTTCAATGGTCTTCATCATCTTCTTCATCTGGGTCATTGTCTGTACTATCATCTGATGATCCAGATTCAACATTGTAAGGATTGGCCATATCATCCTTGTCGTTGATGTCAGTTACGATCAACATGTCATCATCGATATCATATTCATGGAAATTGTATGATAGTACATCATCTGATTCAATAAGTTCTTTGACATCTTCTTCAAGACCATGATCATCTAACTCATGTTGATCATGATCATCTTCTGTGGCGTCTTCTTCGAGAACGTCTTCATTACCTTCATCAGTGTTATACTTTACTGGCCTTCCCCTTGGATCGTGTCTCACAGCAAATGACCAACCCGCTCTACCTGGAACCTCAGAGTAAAATACCTGTTCACATTGGGTTGGAAGAACATAGGGCTCCATTCCTGGTTCAAACAACCTTGTATTTACCATGGTAAAACCATTATCATGTTCAATAATTGTTCTATCGGGATCATGTTGATTCAATTGACACCTATACCATTTGACAACGAACAGAAATACCTTGAAGGAGTTAAAGTCACACTGAAGAATGTCTTCCAGATACCCATAGTATCAATTTTTAGATGGTTCTGGATGTCTGTCACTTCTAGAAGAAACATTGGTCACCTCATAGACCACAGATATCCCACAATCAGATGTTTTCTTTATTTCATCCAACTTTTTGATGCGATATCTACATCCATTGCACCACATAGCCTTATGGTGTTTTACCTAGTACAACAAGCCATACAGGAAAAGATTACATAATGACACCATATTTATGATAAAGTAGTGCATGTTTATTATAATGCCATAAAAGGAAAATAACCAGCATGACGTACAACGACAATATTTAAAAAAATAAATAAATAGTGCCATTGATTAATATCCTTACCTTCTTATCTTTTAAACCTCTTGCTAAATCGATTTCCCTTTGTGTTAGATTGGTGTCTCCATTGCGATGTGCAGCTTTAACCAATGAAGCCACACCTTCCCATGATATTCCATGACCAGATTGTTCACATTTTTGGATCCATACCTTCATCCAGTCAAGATTGTTTGCGATGTATAAATGAATCGCATCCCACTCTCGACCAACTGTTTGATGACAATAAAATTAAAATTCAATGAAAATGTATATTAGTCACTTAAAAAAGTATATAATTACACTATAAAATGATGCAAAATACTAAATAAAAAAATAGAATATATATGTATGATATATAAACATAAAAATCATTAGTGAAATGTGCTATATTACCTTTCACCTTCCTTGATCTACCTTTCCCCTTCGGGTACTCCCCTTCGAAATCATTTTTGGAGTCTGGATCACAAATGCGACGTAAATTGAGCTTTCACACCAACATAGGAGGATATTCACTAATGTACAACATGTTTTGGTATACCATATATCCCTCCATCATAGAACCCTCAGCATATGCTCGTTGTCTGACCAAACCCTTCATAAATTTCAAGTGCCTCTCAACCATCCACATGGACCTTGAGTGCGCAAGTCCACACAGTTCAATCTCCTCAACTTGGTGTATGAGGTAGTGTTCCTGTGCATTGAAAAATGCTGAAGGTAGATGCTTCTGCATTTCACACATGAGACGAGGAATATCTCTCCTCCAATACTTTATGTCTTCTTTATAGAATTCTTTAGATGACAACCATCTACAAGTGACATGACAACCGGCCAATCAAGAGATTAAAGAAAAAAGTCATTATATTACACAACATGAAGTAGAGAATGAAAATCAAATTAAGAATAAGTTCTATGTTGAATTAAACAAATAGTAAGCACATGGAAAAATCACCACTTACCTCATGTATTTCCCGAGACTATATATTATTTGCTTGACATTGTTGTCAAAGTTGTTCAGGATAGAGAGAGGTAGAACATACTGTAACAATAATATACAAATAGTTTCAGTATAACGAAAAAAAGTACTAGAAAAAGAAAAAGAAAAATTATTAAATGCATACCATATTAATTATTACCTTCATGAAGACATGCCAATCGTGCGTTTTCACCCCCGCGAAATCACCTTTCTTTGTTATGATATTCTTCATGTTCGCACAAAATCCGGTGGGAAACTTAATTTTTCGAATGAGTTCTTTTACAACATTACTTTGCTAGTCCGTTAACATCCATGGAAGTGAGTTTATATTAATTTGCTCTCCGTTGCTATGAAATTGAATGACGTCTTTCATTGCATGGTTGTTATCTTGAATGTCTTTGCAAATTTTGACAATTTTTTCTTTGTCACTTCTTTCATCCAATATTCGTCATAATGTTTCAGTCACATTCTTTCCAATATGCATTGTATCAAATAGATGAGCAATTTTTAGGTGCTCATAATAGGGAAACCTACTAAATTGTCTAGGATAACTTTTCATTCCTCGTGGAAGCCCATTAATGCCTTCATGATGATCACATGAACGACAATGATGAAATTAAATATTAAATCAATGTCAATTACACTAAACAGGACACAATATGATCATATACAATGATTGATTATACGTACCTTGATGATTTCTATTATATTGCAACTTCCAT
Organism: Larix kaempferi; assembly: GCA_027924585.1. Lineage (NCBI taxonomy): Eukaryota > Viridiplantae > Streptophyta > Pinopsida > Pinales > Pinaceae > Larix > Larix kaempferi. The sequence continues at coordinate 1,116,472 of BSBM01000522.1, forward strand.
AGCTGAGGTGTCATTCTCTTTGGTTTTAATGCAGTCTCTTGCTTGCCATTGAAAAGATGTTTTTCGGTAGTTCAATACCTGTGATTCTTGGAGAGGAAGTGCCTATACTCATCAAACACCTCCTTTCCTAAGCTTTTTGAACGACGAGATTTGATCTTAGGACCACAAACTCGACGTGCAAATTTCCCCTTTGTCTGAATACCTAAATAAAAAGATGGAATATCAATATTAATGTCTATTATAATTATATAAAAAATGACTGGATTATTTAGAAAAACATGCATGCGTATTATATTAACTAGTAGTTCGTAAAATTAAATGCAACTAAAGTGGAACTTATAATTACATACCACAGAAATGGGTTAACCCTGGGGCATCATGTATTGTCCATACAAACATTGCATGGAATTGGAATTGCCTTTGTCGTATTGGTCTAGATAAGTCATACATAGTGATGCCATTCCATAACTTTAGTAGCTCGCCAATAAGAGGTTCGATATATACATTCATATCTTTGGATTGGTACTTACCTGATTTGTTGATGTATATGTAACTTTGGAATGTATTTCACATATATTTATATTGTATTCCTATAGAGATGGTATTATTCCTCTATAAGGAAGTGTCGTCATTTATATTGTAAGTGTCGTAACTTATACTTGATGGGTTATTAGACCACCTTGTTTGGGATCGGCCCTATATAAGTGATGTGGGTCAAAGGGTTATTAGACCACCCTATTGGGGTTCGGCCATGTGGGTCAAAGGGTTATTAGACCACCCTATTGGGGGTTGGCCCACTCAGCATTATGTTATGTGGTAAAGTTCGAGCCTACATGAGTTAGGTAAAAAGGCGAGTCAAGTCAAGTATAAATAGAGTGCGGGAGGCACTCTATTTGCTCACTCACTTCTCACACATGCACTCAAGGAGGAGTGGCGCACTTATGGAGGAGGAGGATCTGCTGCTAGGTTATGGATATCTCTCTTGGTTGGTTGTATCATTGCTCTATCTATCTCTGAGGAAGTTATTGGGGTTTTTCACCTTTATGGTTTTCCCCAAGTAAATCTTTGTGTCTCTTGTGTGCTTGCATTATTGTCTCCATGATTGATATGCTGTAGATATGCTGTACATGTTGTTCTCTCAGTTAAGATCCTAGATTAGATTGAAGTAAATTCTGAAAATTTAACATGGTATCAGAGCTAGCCTGAAAGAAGGCATGATATGGCATGTATGACACTTGTTGCACTTACGATGCTAGGGCTTGATATAGCAAAAACCAGTCATCATAGCACTTTCGCTATAAATCCGTTTTGGAGAAGTTTTCGGATCTGAAATTGTTACAGGACGAAGATTAAATCTCCAGGTACCTTGTGTCCAAAGGAAAACCTCTAATTCGTTGTACTTTGTGATTTATGATCTGTGCAATATAGGGTTTCTGCCTCTTCCAGATCTGAGTCAAAATCAGGTGACCTTGGGAAAAAGGTCATAACTTGGGCTAGGAAGCTCCAAATAAAATTTAGTAAAAATTGACAGGTAGTACACAAACTGTACTATCTCAGAAAAATTTTTCAGAGGCCGAAGGTGAACCAGTGACACGTGGCATGTCGTACAAGTTAGCTCTCCTATATTATCCCATAAACAGGTCACGTTGCGACACTTGGCATAACTCTCTCTCAAAGAGTCCAATTGAGGTAAGACTTGTCAGGATGGAAAGAAAACAAGCCGAGCTATCTCAGGAAACGTTTTCAGAGGCCGAAGTTCAAACAGTGACACGTGGCACACTGTACAAATTCGCACTCCTGTATTATCCCAAAACAGGTCACGTTGCGACATTTGCCATAACTCTCTCTCAGAGAATCCAATTGAGGTCAGACCTGTCATGATGGAAAGCTTACAGGTCAGGCTATCTCAGGAAACTTTTTTCAGACCCTGTGGATCAAAAATTTTGGAGTTACACCAGAAACAATCAGGTACATATTTCTGTCAAAACAGAATTATTTTTTAGTACCTTCATTCATGGCTTTTGGAATTTAGGGCTTTGAAGAAAGTTGGAATTTTTGTAATCGGAGACCATGGCTGAATGCTACTCATCAAAATAAAAATTTAGAGACCAAGATCAGAATTTTTGGTTGGGAAGAAGGCTGGGTTTGATCAGACCCTAGTTCGGGACTTTGATCAGAAAAGTGAAAAATTAGGGCTTCTATAAAAATGGGAATTTTTGAAATCTGTGACCACGGCTGGAAGCTCCTCAAAAAAATAGAAGCTTAGAGCTTTGGATCAAACCTTTTGATTGGGTAGAAGAATGGGCTTCATCAAACCCCAGTTCAGGGTCATGTCAAGTGAATCCGAAAGTTTCAAAGGCAAAATTGAGGAGAAAAACTTTGCAGTTTTCAAATTCTAAATATACCAGTTTGATTAGCTCATCAAGACGCATATTTCTATCCTTTCAGAAGTTTGAAATTCAAAGTTTGAACTTTTGGGGTTTCTCTGACAAACCCATATCCAGCTCCAGGTCCAGTTCTTACAATTCAAGTGGATTGGGTTAATCCTAGAAGAAGATGGATTGGTCACCTACATAAGTGAGGAAGTTCCTGTTTCAGAGGGAGATGAGGCTAAGGCCTTACATAAGAAGATTACAAGCGATCTCGACTGGTATGACTCATCGAGGTATGTTTCGATATTTGTCCATGATTAAGTTTATGGTATGTTTGTCTTCATGTTATTACGGTTAGTACAATCTTGATTTTAGGTTTGCTGTATCACCTTAATAAAACTATGAATGCACGATAGAAAATATTCATTGATTAAGGTATTGACACTTATGATTGTACTAATGCATTATGGTGTTGTATGAGGTTTATGTTGTCTACTAACATGAAAGGTACACCAAGAAAGACAAATCATGTTCTGGTCCAAGAACATATGGTCATGATAACATGAGGACAAAGATTCATCCATTGACATGGATCTCATAGAAGATCCATTTACGAGGTATGTATAACTTGGTTTTGTAATGGTTAACATATGAGACATGCAGGTTACTAGCACAAGTCACTGAAGAGAACCAGAAGACATTATGCGAGTATGTTAGACATAAATAGCTAGCATGCTAATCCAGGTATGTTTTTCCTATATCAAGCTAGAATCCTACCTTGTGTTAGGATCTTATACTGTTGTTGATAATGATTATTCATGAAGTCATAGGTTTGAATAATCATGGTTGCATGCATATTATGTTTCTTACCATAATTGATGATATGACTAACCAGAAGAATCATAAAGGTATAGGTTTGAATAATCACAGGTTTTACGCATAGTATATCTCTTATCTTGATTAATGATTCAACTAACCCAGAGAGTCATAGGTTTGAGTAATTACAGGTTTAGACATGTTATGTTTCTTATGATTTGACTAACCATAAGAATCCTACATAAACCTTGAATGCTAATGCTTATTATTTTCTGTTTGAAATGATCATGACTATACATGCTTAAGATTATTGTGTTTTAATAGTATACTAATGAATGTATGATTTTATATGAGTTCACAAGGATAACACAATCATGATACTAATAAGCATGCATAGGGACCAAGGATGAATATGAGTTCAAGAACAGGTAATTTAGGAAGCAAAGATCAAGAGGGAGCACTCTCCAGTTGCTCCTGCAAGAAAGCAAAGGAGCACACTCCAGTTGTTCCTGCAAGAAAGCAAAGGAGCACACTCCAGTTGTTCCTGCAAGAAAGAAAAAGAGCACACTTCAGTAGTTTCTGCAAGGATGCAGATATTCAGAGGGAGTTGACCATCTTTCTACATTCCACAACAGAAAAGTGTAGAAGAAGCTACTTCAGATTAGGACTCCAACAGCTCCTGCAAGGAAGCAAAGACTCAGAGGGAGTCCACCCAATGAACAAAGAAAGATAAGTATTTTAATCATCATTTCTTGCATATTTGTTTGTTTTAAATAATACTGTTCAATAATGTATATACTGATGTTCCTAGAATTAGGTTGTGTATTATGCATATTAGAATAGTTGCATTGATGAACAGTATACTACTAATATACATGGGTTAGTGGCCTATGGCATTGTACAACATTCCATTGCTACTTATCTAGAATGAAACCTCTTTGCTGACATGTTGGGAGTTGTGCACACTCTTAACAATGTTCTGGTAGAGATTGGAAGGCATCTAGAAAGTTATGGGATATGGATAAATGTTGTATTGAAGCATTGGCTAAGATAATTGCATGACTGTATGACATATTTCTTTATGTGTAAGAATTTGTTCTGAAAACTATGAGATGTTTTCTAATCATGCAATTTAACTTGTTGTGTAGGAAAGATCGTATGTCGTCTCCTACAAAAGAAGAACTACAACATTTGTTCAGGAATAAAGATATCTATTGAAGATATTGAAGTTCCCAGGATCTGGGATGAAGAAATGGAATGATCCGTCGATCATGAAGAATGATATTTGGGTTGCAGTCCCAAGACGTGAAGGGAAGTTTTTTATGACTTCCAAATGGAACTATCAGATCAAGCATGTTGCAGATGGCAGCATTGAGATGAAATAGAAGATGCACTAGATGGATTTCAAGACAGCATGGTGTAGTCATACATGTGTGCAGAACTTGGTATGGTAGGATAGACAACTTTCTATCTAGTTTGGGCTTTACCAAGAGTAAAGCGGATTCCAACCTTTACTACAAGGTTGAGGAAGGCAATCCAGTGATACTACTTTTGTATGCGGATAACCTGTTTGTTACAGATGAAGATAGATTGATTGCCGACATGCGGCGGAAGCTTACTGCCAAGTTCGAGATGAAGAACTTGGGGATGATGCACTATTTATCTTTTTGGCATGGAGGTGTGGCAGAGTGATGGAATCTTCCTTGGACAAGGGAAGTATGCAGTAGAGATCCTGAAGAGGTTCGAGATGATGGATTGCAAGGCCATGGCCACACCTATGGCATCAAATCTGAAGCTTCTATGTGATGCTTCATCTGATCCGATTGATGTCTCTATGTATCGTCAAATGATTGTATCGTCAAATGATTGGGTCCTTGATGTACCTGACGAACACGAGACCAGACATTTGCTTTGCTGTGAACACATTGAGCCAGTTCCTGATGGATCCGAGGAGTGTTCACCTGGTTGCTGTAAAGCATGTTCTGAGGTACCTGAAGGGTACAATGGATTATGGGCTCAGGTATGAGGTGAATCAAAAGTTTAACCTGCAGGGTTATGTTGATTCAGATTGGGCTGGCAATGCTGCAGATAGGAAGAGCACATCTGGGTGTTGCTTCAGTATGGGATCAGGTGTGATCTCTTGGTTTAGCAGGAAGCAGTCCTGCGTAGCATTGAGTACAGCTGAGGCAGAGTATGTTGCAGCCTGCTCAGCTAGTTGTGAGGCAGTATGGCTATGGAAGCTACTGTCTGAGCTATTTGATCTCCCATTGGAAGCTACTGGTATCTTCTGTGATAACCAGAGTTGTGTGAAGCTGTCCGAGAATCCAGTGTTTCATGACAGGTCGAAACACATAGAGATCAAATATCACTATATCAGGGATATGGTGCAGAGAGGAGCTGTGAAGCTCCTATATGTTGCGACAGACGAGCAGATTGCAGATGTGCTGACGAATCCACTAGCTAGGGTGAAGTTCGAGTACTTCAGAGAGAGGCTTGGCGTTCTTCAGATCGAGGACACTTCGAGGAAGAAGTGATGGACACATTTGCTGAAGCCATTCCAAGCATGTTGGAAGGAGGATCCTTCACATGGCTGTGGATGTAAGCGCTGGATGATGAGCATCAGGATGATGTTCTGGTTTCTGCTTGATATGATCAGTTGGATCATTTTTATGTATGTATGTACGCATCATGTTGGATGCTTAGACCACGTATCTGTATTTGTATCAGGTGGATACATTGTATGATCAGGTGGATCATGTATGGTGATATGTATCATGTATTTGTATTTGTATCAGGTGGATACATTGATGATCAGGAGGATCATTTATGATGATATGTATCAGGTAGATACTTGGTATGCATCAGGTAGATGCATTGATGATCAGGAGGATCATGTATGATGATATGTATCATGTATTTGTATCAAGTGGATACATTGATGATCAGGAGGATCATGTATGATGATATGTATCAGGTAGATACTTGGTATGCATCAGGTATATGCATTGATGATCAGGTGGATCATGCAGCAGGATGTTGCAGTGATGATCAGGATGATCATAGATGACGAGCTTCAGGATGTTGCTCCAGATGACATGCAGCAGGATGTTGCAGTGATGATCAGGATGATCATAGATGACGAGCTTCATGATGTTGCTCCAGATGACATGCAGTAGGATGTTGCAGTGATGATCAGGATGATCATAGATGACGAGCTTCAGGATGTTGCTCCAGATGACATGCAGCAGGACGTTGCAGTGATGATGATCAGGATGATCATGGATACATCAGGATGATGTATGGTGAGTATCAGGTTGATACTCTGTGGCCGTGGATCAGGTTGTGCAGATGAGCATGTAATTCGGTGCCCTGGGACATTTGGCAAATGCTCTTTCGAGGTTTTGCTCTGGGAGGACATGTAATTCGGTGCCCTTGAAGATCTGCAGATAGTCTTTCGAGGTTTTTCCTATGGCATGTAATTCGGTTCCCTGGGATATCTGGCAGATGCTCTTTCGAGGTTTTGTCCTATGGCATGTAATTCGTTTCCCTGGGAGATCCGATAGGTTGGGCTGTGTGCCCGTAATCAGTCCTGGGATGCTCTTGCGAGGTTTTTCCATGACCACATGTAATTCGTTGCCCTGGGAGATCCTATAGGTAGAGCTGTGTGCTCGTAACAGCCTGGGATGCTCTTGCGAGGTTTTGTGGTGAGGTCACATGTAATTCGGTGCCCTGGGAGATCCTATAGGTAGAGCTGTGTGCTCGTAACAGCCTGGGATGCTCTTTCGAGGTTTTGTGACGCACGTAATAAGTCCTGAGGATTCCACAGTATGGCCAGTGATGATGAAGACCTGCAGGTGGTGGGCCTACATCCAGTATGAAAAAGGACTGGCTCTGTAGAACTTCCTATGACGAGTAGATTCAGAGATTGATTGAGATAGCAGCAACAGTGACGATGATGATGACTCGATGACGATTATCCAGTGACGATGATCCAGAGAAGATGACTTGTGCTAGAAGAACTGTGCTGAGAAATACCTTCCTAGTTAAGAGGGAGTGTTGATGTATATGTAACTTCGGAATGTATTTCACATATATTTATATTGTATTCCTATAGAGATGGTATTATTCCTCTATAAGGAAGTGTCGTCATTTATATTGTAAGTGTCGTAACTTATACTTGATGGGTTATTAGACCACCTTGTTTGGGGTCGGCCCTATATAAGTGATGTGGGTCAAAGGGTTATTAGACCACCCTATTGGGGGTCGGCCATGTGGGTCAAAGGGTTATTAGACCACCCTATTGGGGGTCGACCCACTCAGCATTATGTTATGTGGTAAAGTTCGAGCCTACATGAGTTAGGTAAAAAGGCAAGTCAAGTCAAGTATAAATAGAGTGCGGGAGGCACTCTATTTGCTCACTCACTTCTCACACATGCACTCAAGGAGGAGTGGCACACTTATGGAGGAGGAGGATCTGCTGCTAGGTTATGGCTATCTTTCTTGGTTGGTTGTATCATTGCTCTATCTATCTCTGAGGAAGTTATTGGGGTTTTTCACCTTTATGGTTTTCCCCAAGTAAATATTTGTGTCTCTTGTGTGCTTGCATTATTGTCTCCATGATTGATATGCTGTAGATATGCTGTACATGTTGTTCTCTCAGTTAAGATCCTAGATTAGATTGAAGTAAATTCTGAAAATTTAACATGATTGATTTGAACATATAAAAATAAATATTTTGATTATGAGACGTACCATTTAGATATATAAACCATATTTCACAATAGAAAAACTTTAAATATATATATAACATTATGAGACAAAAAATGACAAATGAGAATATACCACTGCAATAAAAAAACTGCAGTGTTCGTACCTGGAATAATCATCGACAACATTATGTGCTCCCTCTTTATTGTCAACCATGGAGGAATGTTGTTGTTGATAACAAAAATAGGCCACACCGAGTAAACAGATCTCATCTCTGCAAAAAGATTGACACCATCTGCTGCCAAAGAAATCCTAAGATTACGAGGTTTGTCTTTAAAGTGAGGCCATTTTTCCTCCATATCTCTAAATGCATACCCATCTGCAGGCATCCGAATAATGTCATCTTGACTTTTGTTCCGTGCATGGTAATCCATAAACTGCGCTATGTTTTTGCACCTGAACAGTCGTTGCAAACGGGGAATAATGGGAATATAATGTAGAACCTTGTGAGGCACCTTTTTAGTTACTTGATCTGTGCGATATCTACTGATATGACATTCAAGACATTTTGTTGCAAATTCATGCTGGTTGTAATAAAGAACATGATCATCGGGGCATGCATGAATTGCTTCATACTGCATTCCAATTTCTTTCATGATGGCATATAAATCTCGATATGTGTGAGGTAAAATATTTGAAGGTGGTAACAAATATTCACCTATCATGCTACAACAAATTAAAATAAAAATATAGTTAATATAATATAGAAATAATATTAATGAAACAAATTTCATCCGTAGTAATTTGACTTATATATGAATTAACAATAAAATACATGACAATCGTATATATTTTGTGATGGAATATATTACATACCTTAACATCCATGTGACTAATATGTTTGAAAGACCATTCATAGCCTTCAAGTTCATTACCAACAATATAGCAGAGAGAAGATTTGTCTTGGATCCGTCATAAAGGGGTTTGTATGCCTTGTCAAGAAGAGGTATATCATGAATATCATCAAAATGTTCATCATTTTCATGATCATCATCATCATCCATTCCAACATTAAATGAATAATGGATCAAAGTATTTGTAACATCATCTTCAACTATGTGATCAGTATGATCATCTTCTTCAATGTGATCATTAACTTGTTCTCCGTTAATATTCATAGCTCCATGTTCCTCCGGTACTTGTTCTGGAAGCACTTGCTGATCCAGACGATATGCCATAGGATGTATTTCCTTTATAATTACATGGAACAATCAATAGATAAAAGTTAATATAAGAAATTCAAACGCAAAATGTAAAAATTTATGTGATACATTAAAAATTTAACAAATTTTTTACCGTTGGGATGAAAAGAACAACGACCAATTGTATTGTTGGTAAAAAATAAGAAATATTATAATAATACATAAGAAATATTATAATAATACATAAATTTACAAAAGCAATCAAAATAAAAACATATATAATGCAAAACTTACAAATTGATGGTATTCATGTCCCCCCTTGGCGTGCCCATGCTCCCTACAATGTTTTGTGGCTGTTGTGATCAAAATTATTCTCCTCTTAAAGCCTCTGCATTGATTACATGGACAATAGCATTTACCATCACCCCTTCTTTCAACTCCTTCCCACAATCTAGCAAGCAATTGTCGATTTTCTTCATCTAGATCTAGAATATTCGTAGTTGACATTTTCTCGTAAAGAGCTTAAATGAAGATTATCGATCTTAGAAAATGAAGCTCCAGAGTACTTTGCTCACTTGAATAACAAAAACAACGAAAAACAGTCCGCTGAACAAAAAAAACATCCGCAAACCATCGCTGGTATGGAAAACATGTCGGAATGGTTTGATATTTACAAATCTTAAAAGTCAAAAAGTCAAACCTACGTCGGATATCCGACGAAACTAATCTAGTTACCGTTGGGAAAAAATACGTCAGATATACGACCTCTTCGGGTTCGAAATGGAGTCGGTTATCTGACATCCAAAGCGTCGGATACCCGAATAGGCGTCGGATATTTGCAAAGCTATCGGATAGCCTACGAGCCTCGTCGGATATTCAAAAGTACGTCGGATATCCGATGAATACCTCTCAAACTTTATAAAAAAAAACAAAAAAAAAGTAATTTTGAAAGAAAAATCCGACGAAACAGTCCATTTCGTCAGAGGTCGTCGGATTTGCTCATCGGATTTTGGGTTCAAATCTACTAGTGAATGCCCTCTAATCGAAGAAGACCAGAAGCTGCTTCAAGAAAAGAAACCTGTTGTCCTTAAAGATCCATTTCCCAAAGGGTCGGGCTCAGCTTCTGGCATCTCCAATGTTGGGGCCACTACCCATGCTTCAGTTGATCAAACTTTCATTAATATGGTTAACTTGGACACTCTTTTACAAATGCGGGCAAGAAATTATACCCCGGATTTGTAGAATAAGGATAAAGACGTTCTTGAATCTTCCACTCCTCTCCACATACCTGTGGATTCACTACCCAAGATCCCGAAAGGTGTCTTGAAATGGGCTTCGCACAATCCCAAAGCACAAGCTGCTGCCAACTACAATGTGGTTGAAGATCTATCCCAGACCCCTTGCGCTATCTCCACCTTAGAAGTTTTGCAAAGTTGTCCATTACAACGAAATGCACTTCTAGCAGCGATTGGAAGTATGGAATCATCCAACATGACTGCTCGTTTTGATTTGTCTGATATCAAATACTGATTACCATACCACGTTGCTCTTCAGATAAAGGTAGTTCATAGTCCTATGACCATTGGACAAGCTATCATAGATGAGGGTGCGTCTACTTGCGTAATGCCGATTTCTTGTTGGAAAGCCTTGGTTCTCTCGAGTTAGCCCCCTCTAACAAACTGCTTACTGCATTTGATGGTAGAACTTTCCGTCCACATGGAGTGTTGCCATCATTTGACGTCACACTGGCTTGTAAGACAGTTGCTCTAGAGATTGAAGTTCTGGACACTCCGCTTGATTACAATATGTTGTTAGGTAGGAGCTGGACATATGCCATGTGAGCTATTCCATCGACAGTTTTTCGAGTTGTAATGTTCCCTCACGAAGGTAAGATCGTCACAATCGATCAACTTTCATTCTCTCAGTGAAACAACCAGACTTCATCGGAATCCATAATTCCTTTAGTTGATTAATCTTCCCCAGCAAGCGAGAGTTTGGGAGCAGGGATTTATGGTACATTAATGGGCACTTTTGACCTACCTGCTCCCATTCTTTTCATGCGTTCTGATGAAGGTACATCTACTAAAACTTTCATGGTCGATTTAAGGACCTATCTGTGGATCCTTCCTACTGTATCAGAACCATCAGTGCCCTTATCCATTGCAGAAGTAGCATACATGGAAGCACAGCATGTTTCAACAGAACATATCATGACTCCGCCAGTCTCTTCTGAGTTGGATATGGACTATGCTCCGGCATGGTCAGTAGAATCAACCCACTCTTTTGATTGTCTAGACATGGTTTTTCCTTCTGACGAAGCCATTTTGGAATCCATGATGGGCCTGGACCATCCTTGGGAACACATGCACCACAGGTCTTACCTGCTTCCAAATCTAGAAAGGATAGAGAGAGGAGAGTTTTCTATGAGACCTGGTGGGAATGTGGATTTGTCCTCTTCCACTTCAAGTGCTATTTACACTGAAGGGAATATGGATAATATATCAAGAACCATCCTGATTAACATTTCCACCAAACTCGGGGTCGTGGAAAATATTTTTATTGGAGCAGACTGTTCTCTGGAGGAGATCGCTTTGTATACCAAACTTTTTAAAGAATTCCGTGATATTTTTGCTTGGTCTTATGAGGAGATGCCAGGAATCGATCCTGCCATTGTTGAGCATGTCATCACAATGTATCCTAACGTGAAACCTATGAGACAAAAGCTCTGTCCAGTGAATCCTCGAAAAGCAACCGCCATTAAGGAGGAGGTTGAAAAATTGCTTAAAGTTGGATTTATCTATCCGATCGACATGACCTAATGGGTTTCGAATCCTGTTCTAGTTGATAAAAAGCAAGGTACCATTCGATTTTGTACTGACTTCCAGGATCTGAACAAAGCTTGTCTGAAAGATAACTACCCCACACCATTTATCGACCATATCATAGATGCATGCGTGGGACACGAGATATTTTCTTTCATGGATGGATTTTCGGGATATAATCAAATTCAAATTAAACTCGAAGATCAACATAAAACAAATTTTATTTTCCCGTGGGGAACCTTTGCCTATCGGAAGATGCCATTTGGCTTAAAGAATGTTGGAGCTAATTTCCAGTGAGCAATGAATTTCTCTTTTCACGATATCAAGCACATAGTTGAACCCTACTTGGATAACCTCCTGGTTCGATCTCGCAAGAGACGGGATCATCAATCTCATTTGAGACTTGTGTTTGAACGGTGAAGACAATACAAGATTCATTTGAATCCTAATAAGTGTGTATTCTGCGTCGAGTCTGGACAATTACTGGGTTTCATTGTATCCAGTCGTGGCATAATTGTTGAACCGTTAAAATTTGAGGAGATTGTAAATCTACCTCCTTCTCGCACTTTGAGACAACTCCAAAGTTTGCAAGGCATGTCTAACTTCCTACAACATTTTATCATAAACTATGCCAAAATTACAAAGGGTTTCATGAGACTGCTTAAACAAGATACCTACTTTTTGTGGGATGAGGGTACTCAAGCATCATTTGAGGCCTTGAAAAAGGCATTACTATCAGCCCCCTTGTTAAACCCGCCTGATTATACAAAGGATTTCCTCTTATATCTGGCGACATCAATATACACAATTGGCATAGTACTAGTTCAGGAGGACGACACACTCCAAGAGCATGTCGTTTATTATCTCCCGTACGCATTGATAGCTCCCGAGATTAAGTATTCACATGTTGAGAAGTTAGCACTAGCTGCGGTCTATGCGGTACAGAGGCTTCGTCACTATATCCTTTTACGAACCACTACTGTGATTGCGGAGGTAAATCCTTTCCAGTATGTTCTCACTCAACGTATCATCGATGGGAAATACAATAAATGGATTGCAATCCTGCAAGAGTTTGATTTGGTTTTTCAGTCCGCCAAGTCGAAGAACTCACTAGTGTTCACTGAATTAATTTCAAAATTTTCGAGTGACTTAGTGCATATTGAGGAAGAGTCATCATTCCCGGATGAACGTATCTTCCTTATTGCCTCCTCTAACCCATGGTACGGGGATATTTTAGTATATCTCCAGACTTTGAGGTGTCCTACCACTTTTTCTAGAGAAGAACGACACAAACTGAAAATTCATGCGAAAAACTATCTCATTATTTCTGATACTTTGTAAAGATGTGGGATAGACTCCATCTTACGATGTTGTTTGACTTTATAAGAAGCAGAATCGGTATTGAATGATGCTCAAAGTGGAGCTTGTGGGGTCATCTTTCTGGGTTGGAAACAACTCAGAAAATACTGCGTGCTGGGTATTTTTGGCCTACAATCTTTAAAGATTGTGTGAAAGCTGTGAAACACTATCGTCCGTGTCACTTTTTCACCAGAAAAATGAGAGCACATCTAGCTCATATTCATCCCGTGATCACCACAGGTCCCTTCACCAAATGGAGGGTTGATTATATGACTTGTAATCCAGTTTCAGCTGGAGGCCATCGTTATATTATCGGTTCCGTCGACTACGTCACCAAGTGGGCCAAGGCAATGCCTATTGTTAAAGAGGATGGAGAAACCGTCGCTTATTTTGTATTCAATCAGATTATCGCAAGGTTCGGCATACCCAAAGTGATTGTGACAGATCACGGGAGTCATTTTCAGAACAACATGATGACCGAGCTTTATACCATGCTAAGTTTTCATCAAGAGCATTCATCTTCATTCTATCCACAGGCGAATGGTCAGGTCGAAGCGGTTAACAAAACTTTGAAGACAATTCTACAAAGAACCGTTAATGTTAGTTGGAATAACTGGAACATCATGTTGTATCATGCTCTTTGGGCTTATCGAGAAAACATAAAGAATGCTACCGGGTTCTCTCCCTTCAACTTGTGCATGGGATAGAAGCAGTCATTCCAATTGAATGCAAGATTCCCTCATTAAAGTTGGTTGTCCAACTGTTACCAGAAACTTCAGTACTAGAAGAACGTTTGCTACATTTAGAGCATCTAGATGAGCAACGTCATGATGCACTCACAGCAAACGAGATCCATAAGAAATGAGTCAAAGGACAATACGATAAGTCTGTCAGACCTAGGGTTTTTCTCAAAGGAGACCTTGTTATACTTTAGGATCAGGACAAGGAACCTTTAGGGGCTGGCAAGTTTAAGTCCATGTGGCTCGTTCCTTATATAATCTTGAAGGTACTGAAGAAAGGTGCTTATGAGCTAACGGACTGAGCTAACAAACTATGAGGGTAATAAGTTTCCCAAGCCTAGAAATGGGCTCTACCTGAAGAAGTAATATGCTTAGGCATTTGTGCTTTTTCATGTATTATAGTTGTACATTTTGTAGAACTAGTTTTTGCTTGTGATCGTTAGTTGACCTTATGTGTGTTTTCTTGCTTCGTGTTTCAGATGTCGATTGGACACTTTTTAGGATTTGTTGATGGCTCCAGCCACCACACCTGACAGTTGGCTTCAGCAGCTTGGTTCATTTACTCACCGACTGGCCAACTGGTTTCTTCAGGGGGGGTTTGTTTGGGTCCCACAATGAATAACATAGTTGAGTACAGTGCGGTCATAGAACTTCTCCGAGATGCTCTTATCCAGGGCATTTCACATTTGGAGGTAAGACTTGATTCACAATTAGTTGTATTTCAGTTTAGGGGTGTTTATCAGATTAGAGATCATGTTTTGCTATGACAGTTTTTGTGAGTTAAATTATTGGAAAGACAGTTTGATTCCGTCATATATCAACATATTCCAAGAAATTTGAATGCATTAGCTGATTCATTTGCAAATTATGTTTTAGATTGGCATTTGTATCATACACTTCCATAGATGAATATTGCACATAAAGTTAAACACACACATGTAAATATAAGCCGATACTGTATCAAAAAATAGTATGAGTTTGGAACATAAGTCTATCACAGAGTCATAAGATTCAAAATTGGGCTCGATGGCCTCAAAATATACATAAAATATCATTCTCCTATGGAGAAGGCAGGGCCTCATCAGCATTCACTGCCTCTCAGTAGCATATGACCATCTTGGCTACCTTCCCCAACAATCTAATCCAGGATGGGGGCACACAGAATACATCCTCCTGCATGTCTATGGGCAACCGCTCAATGCGATATGTGGGAATGTCATGAGTCAACCGACTCATCTTCCTCTCTATATCCCCTAGTGTAGCATCAACTGCACCCACATCAATGGGCCTCATGAAAGTAGTAGGATGTCCTTCGGGACGAATTGGTCCAACATCTGCATATGACACTTTGTTTTAGTATTTCAAACTCACCATAAAAATAATATACTTTAAATTGAAAAAATTAAATAATTTTCAAAACATAAACATACCTATATCTCCCTAGGCACCACCTGGAGGAAGTACCAGCTCTAGATCATGACAGAAGTCTAAACCAACATACAGAAACTACTCAAATGCTGGCACCTATCTCTCCCACCATCCCCAGAAATCATCGGTGTGATAGCAAAAGTGGCTTTCACCACCACCCTAGCGGAGAAAAATGTCACCCCAATGGCCCAATCTCAGCTCACGAGGAACGACTGGGGGCAAAGGCATGCCCAAACTAAGAGCAGGTACCCTCTCGAAGAAGAAGGTACAAAGAATGCTGCCATATCCAAAGTTCTTCATTCTCCTGATCTTACACCCCGAGAGTTGAAGCTTCATGTTTGCTAAGAGACTAGTGCGCCAATCATATACATGACCTTGCAAGCATTCTATACCAATATGCATGTAGTGCTTGGAGGCTAAGTGTTGTGTGGCACTCCCTCCCATTCAGTTCAACATACTTATAATAACCTTCAGAGGGAAGCTCGTAAGAGTAGAAATGAGAATTTGACTTCCACATTTCTTAGTACCCTCCACACAGTAGGCATTCACGTATTCTTGTATGGACATGCCACCCGCATTTCGTGAAAACCCTTTCAATTTTATAGGATATCCCCTTCTAGAGAGTCCTGTAATGAAGTATATTTCATCAATAGTGAGGTCTAGGGTCTCTCCTTGGATATTAAACACATTGGAATCTGCATCCCAATACTGAATAAGTCTTTGAAGTAAGCGATTAAGGGCCCTCATGTTCACGGTTCGGTAGAATTTCAACAAACCACATCTTCTAAGCACCATAAGAGTGGTAGGATCTTGCATAGCTATCCTATCCATCTCCTCATTCTCTCGTTCCCTCCAGATAAGTGCCATCCTGCCAAGAAAACATCAAATTTTTAGTTCTTGACCATTTTTTAAGCATGTTCAGGGGTAAACGCTACTCTACTAAGCACACAGTCACATTTGGACGCTACTGTCCTTGAGGAATAGTAGTGTACACCTCTAAAAATACTCTACTTTACCTCTTAGACAACAATGTATACGTTTTTCACAATTTGAACATGGCTAGAAAATGAAATTTGAGCATGAAAATTGACAAATAAACCATCAAAATGCAAGTTGGGATGAAAATAACTTACTTGGAAGAAGAATGAAGTCGAATGGTTGCCCGATTTGATCACTATGAATGGATGAAGATCAAGGGTTTGCTCCAAAACTTGCCCTACAAATACCCAAATGTGATATTTGAGTTTTCAAGTTGAAATTACATATATGAATTTGAATTTGATTTTTTACCCACTTTTGTGAAAAGTCTATAGTTTCAAATTTCATAAAAAAGGGTTCTATTTAATCATTAATACCTATAAATGTTGATGAGATGAATTTAACCTATGTTTCTCAAATTTTCACTAGATTTTCGTAGCATCAATCTATTATGACTTAATTTCTTTATTGACAGACCACGTTAAGTACTTTATGCTTGAAATTTTATGTCATTGAAGATTTTTTGTCGTTAATACTAACTTGGTTGTTGAGATCTAGTCTTTGGCAGGTCATGAGTCATGATCCTAGAAGCTGTCATTTAAGTCATTTTAAGCTCTTGTTTGGACTATTGAAACCTAAACAAGATTGCTGAGCAAACTTGTCCTCTTCAAGCTCGTTAAAGGAACTAAAGGCCCATTCGCTTAAGTATAAGTTTAACCATTTTCTGGACTTTTGTGGATTACTTACAAAAAAGGAATACTCTAGTCATCTGTGGCTAGAAGAGTTCTTCTTCCATTGTTTTACACTTTTTCGGGGGAGGAGACTAACTTTATGAAAAAGGACCTTTTGGAGCCTTCTTTAGGGTTTTCAGGCTCTTGAAACATGAAAACACCAAGCGATCACTCACCTACTCGGGCTCGATGTGAAATCCATGAGAGGGTAAATAGAGGATTGTTTAAATTTTTCAGACTCTATAAACAAGAAAACACCGACGAGCATTAACCTACTTGGGATCGATATTAAAATCCATGAGTAGGTGTATGGAGTTATTGTTTAAGTTTTTCAAACTCCTTAAAATTGAAAACACCGATGAGCAAGAACAGATGTCGGCTCGATATTAAAATCCAGAGATCAGTATTATAGAGTATTCTTCTATCTCTTCTTCAAACTCTGTAAACAATGAAGAAGGTCCTGAGTCTTCCTCCCATGGGATCATTAAGCTCTTTACATGGTTGGATCTATTGAGTTTTCATTCTTTCTTGGACTCATTAAAACAAAAAGAAATGTATTCTTTTATCTAAAAAGAATAAGGGATAAGAAGGGTATATCACATCTTGCAGTTTCAAAGGCAGTTCAGTCAGTCATATCCTTGAACACAACACCTACTTGAGTCTTTCATGTCAGTTGGGTTTTATTTTTTGACCTTAGGGTGAACTTGATCTCTGAGTTGTTTACTCCCCCAATTGGTTATTGTTCCAACCATATGGAGGGTCTGCTAATGTCTCCTACATTGCAAGCTTATATCACTTTCCCATAATGTTCAAAACTTCCTAAGTCACATTGTGTCCTACTCACTGTTCAAGGATACAGCCTGTGTCAACCATTCTGCAGTTTATATTGACCTCATGTGTCGGCCATTCTACAGTTTATATTGACCTCATGTGTTGGCCATCCTAGTGTCAGTATTGTTACTTATACTACTCCACATCAGCTCATACCATTTGAGTGTTCCTCGTGTTGGATGATGGAGGATGCCTTAATGCCTCCCTTCCAACGAACTTCTTCCCATCGACATCAACTCATTTTTATCTGGGAATGAAGTTTAGAGTTTCGATTAGTACCTTGGAGATTGCATTCACCAGTGGAAATTTCCTTCGATGTTGAATTATGAGAATACATTAATGTCTCTTATTTGACAAGTTCCTCAAGTGTTCAACATCAAGTCCACTTATTCACACTTGTTGGATTGTACTAGGTACCTTGGGCCCCATTATCATTATTGGTGGAAGCCCTCACGTTTTTTAACGATATACATTAATGACAGGTAATCAAACGATTCCCCCCTTGTTCGACTTCAGCTCATTTATTCACATGGTTAGGGTTTGTACCTTGGGTTGTTTGGATGAAGACCTTGGGATTTTGATAGCATTACCTCATTATGTTATCACCCAAGCTGTGCAAGACTGAGCCTCACTCATTTTGGCTCTCCATGAGACATAGATCTAGTTTATTGTTATGGCTATGATCTCTCATTCTGACATGGATCCACACTTGTATTTCAGTGGCCATGCTATATATACATCTCCTAGTTATGTATCGGAGATCATGTTGTATCATACTACACATCTATATGATGTCAAAATTGTAATTGCTCGTTGAACTTGATCTTTATTTCAGGTACTTTTGTGACTTGGTTCTATGGTTTCTTGCTCCTCCGCTGACTTGGAATTATAATGTATTTCAACCATCGTTTCCCTCTGACCTCACACATTAGGGGGCATCTGTTATAGGTCAAATCTACACTTCTCTGTCCGTGATCACATTAAGCTATCGATCACACAAAAGGACAACTTGGATTGAAGAGCTAGATTAACCTAGGTGATGTATGGACTAGACTTACCCCTCTGCAACAGACAAAACACTGCTTTTACCTACATTTGGACATGAATGCTACCCTACAGGCATAAGAGCAGCATTCACCTGCTAAAATATGCAACTCTGCTTCAGTAGACTAGCGTTCACCTACTGAAATATGCAACTTTGCTTCAGTAGACCAGTGTACACCCTCAAAAACCTTGCAAACGCTGGTTGTAAGCACTGAAGTTGCATATTGTGCACTACTATATTGTGAAAAAATCGTGCACACCTTAAAATGTAATAAAAAATATATTTATTTGACGAATTGGGATTAGTTGAAGTTGGTTTTGAAACTTCCCCAACCTTCCAATCAAACTACCTCTCGATCCAAACTGCCTACCTTGTCCCATAAATACAAGGGGGATAGATGAGAGAGAGGAGGAGAAACTATGTATTAAGGGTTGTTATGATGGAGGAATTCCAAGTTGGTGTGAAGAGCAGGATCCCATAATCCAATTGCACAAGCACTCTGAATGATCAGGTATAATTGTACTGATTATTTGCTTTTGACAATAAAGGTGGAAATACCCTTCCCGTCCCAATCAAATGTCTAATGGATTGCATATTTGTTTGGATTAAATGCTTGATTGTATTTGATGTCTAAATTGTATTTCAATTTCATCATTGTTATATCACTCAAGATATGCTAAGGAAGGTATCTATTGAATTGCAGGTTTTTCAAGCAGAAGATCAAGTGGAGGATCGATCGAAGAAGCAAGCGAAAGCTAGGATCGAACTTTGTTAATAAGGTATGCCTTCAAGAACCTTGATCTCTTTCCTTTTGTAGAAACCTATGTGATATGATTAATGTATTTACCTATCACCCCATAAGTTGGTAGTGTCCCTCTCCTTGCTATAGGGTAGAATTCCTGAACAACACTGAATGTACCTAATGTACCTGAAATTAAGCTGTTGATTTTAAATGAAATACATAAAAGTCCTTATTTAGGACATCTTGGTTACCAAAAGATGATAACAATGCTAAGAAAAGATTTCTTTTGGCCAAATATGAAGAATGAGGTGGCTGAATATATATCTAGGTGCATTGAATGTTAGGAAGTTAAAGCTAAGCATCAACACCCAGCTGGTTTATTACAGCCATTACCAATTCCAGATTGGAAGTGGGAAATTATTAGCATTGATTTTATAACTAGTTTGCCTAAAAATAAAAAGCAAAATGATTCAACAATGGTAGTAGTGGATAAGCTTAATAAGGCAGCTCATTTTATACCTGTTAAAACTACTTTTAAGGCTACTAATATTGTTGATGTGTTTAGTCAAAGCAATTTTTTCGTTTGCATGGAATTCCTAAGGTAATAATTCCTGATCGAGATTCTAAATTTACTGAAAATTTCTAGAAATCATTGTTTAACAATGGTTTGGATACTAAATTAAATTACAGCACATCTTTTCACCCGCAAACGGATGGACAAACTAAAATAGTAAATCAGATTCTAGAAGACATGTTACGAATGTATGTTAAAGATCAACAAACTAAATGGGAAGAATATTTGCACTTAATTTAATTTGCTTATAACAATCACTATCAAGCGTCAGCTAAACTTAGTCCTTTTGAAATTCTGTATGGTAGAAAGTGTAATACTCCCATCTCATGGAGTAATCCAATTGATAGGTTGATGTTAGGACCTAAATTGTTAAAAGAGATGGAAGTAACAATGAAGCAGGTACAAATCAATCTGAAAATTGCACAAGACAGACAAAAGAGTCATGCAGATCTGAAAAGAACCCAAAAATAATTTCAAGTAGGTGAGCATGTTTTTGTCAAAGTAAAACCCAGAAAAAGCTCTTTTAAGCTGGGGAGTTATGCTAAGTTAGCACCCAAATATTGTGGACCATTTGAAATATTATCAAGAGTTGGACACATGGCTTATCAATTGGCTTTTCCACCTAACTTGAAAATACATAATGGATTTGATATTTCTAGTATGAAAAAGTATGTACATGATACTACTCATGCAATTGATTGGAATGACATACAGGTGGAACCAAAAGGAGATTTTTAGGTGGAACCGGATTGTATCCTAGACAGGAGATAAATTTTACTCTGGAATCGCACCATTGGAAAAGTAAAGGTGCAATGGAAGCACCTTAGCCTAGATGAAGCAACCTAGGAATTAGAGAGTCATATGCAGGCAACATATACAATTATGTTCCAGGAAGTTCAGAAGATGCTTAAGAAACATCAAGGATGATGTTGAACTTAAGAGGGTGTGTTTGTCACCTACCTAGATCTGAAAACATTTTATGTTTATGAAAAACATTAACTTAAAACTTATTGTAAAGTTTTATATTGACCAAGGATGGTCAAGGATGACTGTAATTGAATATTATTATTATTTAATAAATTAAAATAGGAGACACTCATCCAAAGGGAACTGTTGAAGAGTGTTCACTAATACACTAGGAGGAATGAAACTATTATAGAAGGCAATTGACAAGTGGTAGCATCTGCAGTCACCTACTAGCTGTTGCAGGGGGCAACTTCCTTAAAAATGTGGTCATGTTCCCCAAGGATGGTGTAACTGAGCAAGTGGCTCATTAATTTTTAAACTGACCCTTAAGACCTAGGAAATCTTTATATAGCCATTGAATTGAGCAAGCATCTCATATACACTCAGAGAGATACAAAGTTTTCCTTGTGGTTGCTGGAAACTATTATGTTAAGCACACAAGAGATTCGATGAGGGGATTGGATAACTAATGAGTTGCAGTGTAGGACTGTCTTATACTATTGAGTTGCAGAGAGATTTTGTATGCAAGTCTTCATGATTGTTGAGATACAAAGTGATTGTCACATGCTTCTACACAGAATCTTTGTCTTGGTGGTTCAGTGAATAGGCTCGGGGGTCCTAAAGCAAGTAAGACTTGGCTACTTTCAGGAGACAGTTGGGAGGAATGGTCTTCTTTGGGTGTTTTTCCACCTATACAGTCTAAGCTGGTTTTGCATTGTTTTTTTATTTATTTATCTTACTCTTTATATTCTGAAAGAATGATATTAGAAAATTTGTTAGGTTTCAATGCCGTCAATTGTTTATTTAATTATCAAAGTACTGAATTGATAAATTAATCTGCATATATGATTGAATAATCTATTTGGAAAATTCCATAATGATGAATATCATTCTTCTCTGTATTTTTCCTTTCCCTTTCGTGATGTACTCTAGTACAGAGAAGATTGACTTAAGTAATAGATTAGAAAGATATCAATAATATGATATGAATGCTGATACTTTATTTTTACAATAGATGTAGTTACAACTAAGATAATGTATGCTAAAATATTATACAAAAAATGTAAAAGACCCGGACTGAAATTCTTCTTTACAGTTCTTACAATTATAGAACAACAAATAGTTTATATCATAATCAAACAAACCTACTGATAGAAATACCATTGTTCTCACAATCAATATTTATGGTAAGTATAAATTCATAACACCTAGGAATCACATCATATAAACAATACATCAATAATAGAAACATTCTATGTATGTACACTACATATATACTTCCTAATAGTTATTAGTATGATTGATTAAACAATAACTCTGTATATATATTAGAAAAACCAAAATCTATACTCTACAGAATGCATTATCAATTATTATACAAACAGAATGCATTATAAATTATTATGATTACAAATAGAAGTAAAGTATTATAATCACCATTCATAAGTATTAACAAAGGATTAGAAATCTCTTGAAATTAATCTATAGAGTTTTACTTATAATCCTAAAATATTTCCTATTCAATTCTTAGCTTACATTTAGAAGTAACCGACATTAACTTGACAAACATATAAATTCATGAAAAAACTCATTATTATCCTATTAACAATCTTATTACATTATACAAGATCAATTCATGATTACATAGAACTTCTATCATTTATTTTATATCAAATTCCAAACAGTCGACAGACCATGAGCTAAAAATCTACATATTCATATAGTGATAGGATTTAATTTTCAAATAAATATAATTAACGATCAAGGTTTCAAGACTTGTAAAGAGCTCACCCATTAAAATTATATGAATATTCATTCCAGATTACATAATAAACAAGAATTCAAGTTTGGGCATAATGCCACTAAAATTGGTAAAACCTAAAGTATTTAATTATAAAACTAACAACTCGAATCTACAGTCGAGTTAACCATAGGATTAAAGTAAAGCATGATGCCATCTGAAAGGATGTACATCATTTACACATTAATAGTTATGATCAGTTCAATTCAAGGGTTCGAGACTCGTGAGAGTTTCCCCAAGAAATATTTATAGTTTATAAACAAACTATAAGCAAAAGCTTTACAAATCTTATATAGAGTAGGGTTTAGGGTTTTAACCCTGCTATAATCTTTTCACATAACTTTACAAACAAAATCTAACGTTGACAAACTAACTCTTTATGAAGTCGCAACTTTTCAGCATAACATTTACTCATGCCAAAGAGACAGTAGTCTCAGCAATTAATTTGCAAACAGAGACTCGGGTCAAGTTGAATAAAAAATAAATACAATATTAAATTTAATTTATGAATCGACTAGAAACAAACCCTTCATAAGGTAAGGTTCGGGGTCGAACCCTGTTACCATAGAACCCAACGTTAAAGCTAATTCAATACATTATTGTTAATACAATTCATAATTCAAGGCTTGGCCCAAAATGTTTTTTCCGCAGACATTAAACATTATAAAACTAACAGAAGCCAAGAGAAAGAATTGGCCATTTCAACATAAGATTATAAACAATTATCAAGACAGTGAGCCTGTGTATTCCATAAAAAAGATTTCAAATGAAGTGTTACTGCTCATGGATACCCAAGAGTTCCCAAATAGTTAACCCATACATCCAAACTTTTAAAAATAGTTGATCAAAACCCCACTGCTGGCTTTTAAGCCATGAAAACATTTACACTACCATTACTTCCCTAAGCTTCCAAATGGCTCACTTAATCAAACAAACACTGGATAAAGGAAACGCAAAACAAGCAAACCAAACTTGTTGACAGAGTTGTCATCTGAGGGAAGATCCGAAGCTTACCGTGGTTCTTCCCAACCACTGGAGTTTTGTTTTCCTTTCCTCAAAAGCTATCGCCGAGGAACACAAGTCAAGAGCAGGAAATGTGAATCTTGTCCCTGCCATTACATACATCCTTGGTTAAAATATGAATGCCAACGCATAGGAAAGAAACCTCACAAACAATAATTAAATGGTAAAATTTTTATAAGAGAAACATTTACCCTCATAGGTTTCGAACTCAGGCCGAGAACTGAGTAGTGGTTCCCAACGCACGCCTAGGATACCATAAATAAAACACGACCAATACATTCATTATTTAAACTACCTCTACGAGTGGTGCTCTGTGGTCACAACGACCATGGCAGTCGAGAGAGCTCATCCCTCTACAACAGTGCTAGAGCAAACAACAAATGCAAATACCAAACCCTCCAGTGTAGTGTTAGGGTTCTTTCCCTATATGTGGATGGACATAACTCAACCATCACATGGTCATATTCAATGCATGACCTTCCAACCATTATCATTTTGATTTTACTATAGTCCAAACATGCATATGCCCATCGTGGATGAATACTTAAAGCCGTTGCTAAGTTAACCACCTTTCCATATAGTTTTGGATCATTTTTGGAACACCATTGAGATTTGGTTGAGGATATCCAATCCTATCATAAGAATTGGACCAAGCGTATAATTACACAATATTTTAGCCTTGCCAAGAAGTGTTTTAAAATTTGATCATAATACCAACCACAACCTTTGTTGTAAACCAAACCTGTAACCTGCCAAGGTCATCATGAAGCCTTAGCTTAGAAAGCTAAGTAAGCTTCGGGACGTCACCAAGGACCCCTTCAACAAAAATAAAACATGTTCAGTATTAACATAGTAATTGTATCTAGGAATTCTTATACGATCGGGAAAATGGAAAATCAAATAACAAAAGTCATCATACGCATTAAATTATCATATTTTAGACAGTCAAAAGAACATTTCATTCAGATTTAAGACACATTAAATGAAAGAAGCATTTGGTAGACAAATCAGTGTCACCTTTACAAATATAGATAATCAATTAACTAATATCCTTTATACATGTTATAAGAGTGAGAATGAATGTAAGTATCGCAGATTCACATTTCTCCCAAATACATCAAACATAGATACACATTGCCGTATTAATCAAAGGAGACATTTCATAATTGAATTTTACAATAATAAGAGTTTAATCGCTCACAATTTTATTTCCACATAGTAAATCTTAGCATTTACACTATAAGAAAAATTTTAAAATTTTGATGATTTTTCAGAGGTGTTACAAAATAAGACATTCAAAATAGCCTTTAGAACACATGAAGGTCATTATGAATTTTTGGTGATGTCATTTGGCCTTACGAATGCACCTTCCACATTTTAAAGCTTAATGAATTCTATTTTTAAATCCTTTCGTAGAAAACTTATTTTAGTATTTTTTGATGATATACTAATATATAGAAAATGTTGGGAAGAGCATGCACAAGATGTTGACATGGCCTTAAAACTATTGGAGGAGCACCAAATACATGCCAAACTTTCTAAGTGTGCTTTTGAGGTTCAAAAAGTGGAATTTATTTGGGTCATATTGTATCTCATGGAATCAAAGTGTACTCTAACAAATTAAAGTTGTGATGAAATGGGAAATTCCTAAAACTTTGAATAATCTTAAAGGATTATTAGGATTGACAAGTTGTTACAACAAGTTTGTTAAGAATTGTAGTTAAATAGTAGAACCTCTAATACGGTTACTAAGAAAATAGGCATATCCTTTACGTGAAAAGAAACCAAAACTTTTGAAAAGCATAAAGATGATACATGTAAAATTCTTGTATTAGCTACACCTAACTTCACAAAGAAATATTGTAGAGTGTGATGCCTTAGAGCATGGAATTGGTGCATTTTTAATGCGAGAAGGAAGGACCCTTTCCTTTGAAAGTTTCCAACTTTAAGGAAACATTTACTAAAACCAATTTACCAAAATGAAATCTTGGCTAAATTGCACACAATTGAGAAATAATGCCCTTACCCAATAGGAATACACTTCAAGGTAAGAAAATATTATGAAATTCGCAAATACTTGTTGGTATAAATATTATCTTTAGAAGAGCAACAAAAAAAGGGATATATAGATGCTAAGTTATGGCTTTGAAATTATCTATAAAAAAAAGATTAAAATGAAATGTGGTGGCAGATACACTTTTAAGGAAAGAAGAAGACACAGAGGATTACTATGCAGTGTCATTTTTCTCCTTTCATCTGTGTGTCTGAGTTGGTACCTAACCAGGTTCCCAACTATCCAATGCTAAGAAGAAATTATTCTTGTCATGCCCTGCTAGCCCTGGGCGTCTACTTGACCTCCTGCGTTTCAAAACAAGCATTGTGTTGGAAATAATTCAATGTTTTAATGAGATTGTTGCAGGATTTCACTCGCTACCTAAGAAGTTTGCTGCCACTATTAAGCTATGGACCTATTATTAACTGCATGAAGTTTCCTTAACGTCGGCACTATGGAATTCATTAATTACCCCAATATGTGTTTATATCCTAGAATTTGGGATGGAATAACATCTATGATTTTCCTAGATTGCACAAGGATGAGACACATGTACTATCCGGATTGATTTTATGGTACCTATTCAAAATTCAAAATAAACAATTAGAAAAGAAAAAAGAATATAAAAAATAATTGGTAATTGATGCATGGATAAATAGTTTCTAATGCATGGATATGGGGCTTCAAGGAAGATAATAAATAAAAAATAACTTTTACTTATTTGTGACACTTAACTTGTGGCTTATCATTGTTCATGAGCCACAAATTAAGTGGTCCTGCTAGTACTAATGAATTAGTTTGAATATTTGTGGAACTACCACGTTGCATGTGGACATGTTGAGGATGGTGTAAACAAGAGTCGACACACCTCGTGCCTGAACACCTAAAGTTCTGTAGCAGAATGCTAATTCGGCCATAAAGCTGGATGAAAACAATGAGTTTAGCCAATAGGGACTTTGCAATATAATATTATATTCTTTACTTGGTACATTGCATCATATTACTTCTTAACCTCTGTGATGATACAAAATCATGATATGTTCATCCTTCTTCCTTTCATTCAATTCTCTTGTTGATTGATAAATGCAACCATAATGTTTCCTCGGTCTAAAGTTCAACTCTAAATAGATGTATAGGTATTTAGATTCTGGATACCATCAAAAGTATGCAAGGGAGTCAACTCTGAAATTTCTTGTAGTTTATGGTTTGTGGATGATTCAACATGGTCCTTCGTTTGGGTCGCAGAGAATTAATAGCTTCTATGATCTATATTCCACTTTGGAAAATGCATGACGTCGTCCAAAACTAAAACATCAAGTGCAGATTATGCGAACTAAGCAAACTGGCCTCCAAAACTAAGATGTGTTGGGTTTCCTTTATCACTACAACACTATAATATATTCTCCAAATGTATTTCCTATCATATTTTCCTGCCCCATTAAAACATGCAAATGTATGGCACTCTACTCTATGAGCTTTGTATGAGACATATCATAAAGCTCCCTGAGTTCATCCTTATTGAACTTTGCATGGTGAACTAACGTCGTCTTCTTATCTGTGGAAAGATTATTACCATTGAAGGTGCTAAGAAGTTCTTTTTCTATATGAGAAAATATTCTCTGAATAAGCCACTAACACTCACCTTGAAATTTCCATTCGAAAGGTAGTTTTCTACCTGATTATATCGTAAGATTTTCTAAGGTGTTATGAACATAACATATAAGTATAGCTAAACTAGGAAGAGGAAGGAAACCAAAATGCACCCATGATAATTTATGATCTTGAAATAATCTAAAATTTCTTAGAGACATCTCCATTGTTGTGAAAATCCTCACAACAGATCTAAGAGATGATGTATACCTCACAAGAAAGAATTTAGGAATAAGATTAAGAGTGGTCAATGCAGTAAGATGAGCAATAGAATAATAATACAGTAGAACTCGGATATAAGCAAAAATACTTCACACACACTAATTAATTAATCACAATATGGACAAATAAGTAGTAAAATGCATGAGGATTCAAATGCCAAGGTGGAAATTCGAATTAGCCTTCATGGAGTGATCAAAAGATCACTGGAGTGTCATCGAAGCACAACTAGTAGTCTATCTCATCATTAGTGGAGTCATCAATGCTCAAGTAACTATCAACGATCAGTCAAACTGAGTCTAACTGAGTGTGGTAGGTGTAACTGGAACTAACTGAATGAAGGAGGCTCATTGGAGGGCGCATGAGGAGCTAACTAAAGTCAGAATGGGTAGTCAAGTCTCACTGGAGGTACATCAGAGTGATACAGTCAGTTGAGTGTCAATCTAGCCTTAAATCAAGGAAAGAACTGAAGATAACTGAATGGTAGGTAAGGAAGGGTTCCTTTCTCATGCAGTAGGTGAAAGGAGGGTGCACTAAGCACTAAGAGGGATGAAACTGAGTGGAAAGAAGCTTCGAAAGCTAGCTAACTGAGGGCTAGGTGCTGGGACTGATGACTGGGATGCATGCAAACCCTAAATAATGCATGCAAACCCTAAAAATGCATGTATGACCTAAAATGCAAACAATGGAAATGCTGATAGGTCTAGGATGGAGTATAGGCATATCCTAATTCCCCCCCACCTTAATCCATCCCGGACCTTGGTAACTGAGACCAAATGTCACCCAATATAATGAATAATAATAACAGTCAATAAACCAAGGAAATGGGGAAAACCTCATGGGAAAAATACCCCCCCTCAAAATAGACTGTAAGGCACACACAAAAATAAATGCTCCAAACTCAAGCAGGTGTGATGCTTGGTCATATGTCTGGAGGTATCTTCTTCTTGGGAAGAAGTGGATCATGCTCAGAAAGCATGTGCTTGTACTTGCTCTTCAGATCGAATATGATGAGAACAAATCCAAAAGTATGAGGATGATCCTTGAACCTGTGATTCGAATTAGCTGAGGTAGGATCAAATCTATGAATGTGCAGATAGTCTTTTGTCTTCTCCTTCGAACCACATTGGGTGAGTTATGCCAAAAAGAACCATCAAATAATAATGATTGCTTGGAATCCAAATCAGCTCCAAGACTTGAATCATGGCTTCTTGAGATCTCCTTTGAACCATTAGAGGTGAGATCAAAACCAGCAAATGCATGAGAAATTATCCCAAGAGAATAGCAATGGTTTCTTGAGATCGCCTTTGAACTAGCAGGGGTGAGATCAAAACCATGATGTGCACAAGAAATTATCCCAAGCGGATGGCAATGGTTTCTTGAGATCTCCTTTGAACCAGCAAGGGTGAGATCAAAACCATGGTCTTCAATAACCTTCTGAAAGCATGAAATAATGATCATATAGTAGTACATAAGAGGTGAATGATCAAGGAGAGTGAATGCATTACCTCCAATGGCTGATTTTACCTCTGAAACATTCATGTGATCATGATGCAAACCAACAGACTCTGGTGCAAGAGAGGATTTAGGACCTTCTGCAATTTGTAGAGTGTGAGATGGCACATAATTCGAAATAGAAGAAATTTGGAGCATGGGTGTAGAATCTGCAAGTTCTTCTTCTTTGTGGACAAATTCAATATGATATATGTTTGATACTGATTCATGATCAATGAGATCATCAAGGAGGGTGAATGCATCACTTTGCTTGCTCTCGAAGGGGTTTGAACCAATCCCTTCATTCTGTCTGCCAAAAATTTCCTCCATGTGGGCCCATAGCTCTTTTGGAGTTTCAACATCAATGTATTGGTATATCATGTATTGAGGCAAATAAAACATCATTGTTGCATAGACTCTGCCACCTTTATTTAACCAGTCAATCTCTTCTTCATAGGATTCGAACTCTCTTTCAAAACAATGATCAAAGAGATCATTTTTCTTCAAATATGCTATCATTTTCGGTTTCCATTCATCATAGTTGAGTGGAGAAAGAAGATTATAGTTGAATGGAGAAAGAGGAGGGATTTCTTTTGAATACATGGAAGCTATAGAAGACTTGCAAAAAATAATAGAAATATCTACAACTTCTACTGCTACAAAAATTCAGAAACTGTTGCAACTGCTGCACTCGAAATCTTGATAATAACATGCAAAAAACTCTCAGGAATGGAGATAAACAATACTCTCAACATGCTTTGATACCATGTGAAAATCCTCACAGCAGATCTAAGAGATGATGTATATGTCACTAGAAAGAATTTAGGAATAAGATTAAGAGTGGTCAATGCAGTAAGATGAGCAACAGAATAATAATACAATAGAACTCGGATAGAAGCAAAAATACTTCACACACACTAATTAATTAATCACAATATGGACAAATAAGTAGTACAATGCATGAGGATTCGAATGCCAAGGTGTCAATTCAAATTAGCCTTCATGGAGTGATCAAAAGATCACTGGAGTGTCATCGGAGCACAACTAGTAGTCTATCTCATCATCAGTGGAGTCATCAATGCTCAAGTAACTGTCAACCATCAGTCAAACTAAGTCTAACTGAGTGTGGTAGGTGTAACCAAGTGTAACTGGAACTAACTGAATGAAGTAGCTTAGTGGAGGGCACATGAGGAGCTAACTGAAGTCAGAATGGGTAGTCAAGTCTCACTGGAGGTCCATTGGAGTGATACAGTCTGTTGAGAGTCAGTCTAGCCTTAAATCAAGGAAAGAACTAAAGATAAATGAAGATAACTGAATGGTAGGTAAGGAAGGGTGCCTTTCTCATGCAGTAGGTGAAAGGAGGGTGCACTAAGCATTAGGAGGGCTGAAAATGAGTGGAAAGAAGTTCTAGGGGCTAGCTAACTAAGGGCTAGGTGTTGGGATTGATGACTGGGATGCATGCAAACCCTAAAAATGCATGTATGACCTAAAATGCAAATAATAGAAATGATGATAGGTCTAGGATGGCGTATAGTAATATCCTAACAATTGTATGGATAAGATATATTTCGTTATTCCAACAATTTATCCTTCTATGCACTTTCGTAGTTTAGCATGTGCTAGGATATGGCCTGAAAATCCTTTCAATAAACCAAGATGACAATTTAAGTTCTCCATGGCCATCTATCCAATAATAGAATTTATGATGTCAATGGATGAAAGCCACACATTCTTCTCCTCATTCTTACTGATGAAAGATCAAGTTGGCCGCACATATTTCAGAAATTGGCATGATGTAATAGTTTAAAAACTATTGAAGGAAGGTGAGATATCTAGGAGAAGGATGCAAGAGAAAAAAATAGTAAGACAAAAAGAAATCAGATAGATAGAAGCATGAGCTTCTGCTCAGATTCTTATTAAGCATAAGAGGAATCTACAAGAATTCCTTATGCAGCTCTAAAATTATATGTTTATAGCATATTTTAGAAGCATGTTGTTACTGTACCCTTGGATGGTGGACGATGAAGTAGTTTTGGACGGTTAGGCAACAATGGGATGGCTGGGAGGTTGATGGCGGGACGGTACTAGTTGGTGGTTGTTGATATATGGCTGGACGACTCCTTCAAGCTTATGTTTCCAACACCCCTCCTTAAGCTTGACTTTTTGATGATGCCCAAGCTTTTCATTAAGTGTTCAAATATCTCTTTTGTTAATGGATTTGTGAATATATCTACAAATTGATCTTCAGACTTGCAAAATTCAAGATATATTTCACAATTGTTGATAAGTGTTCTAATGAAATGATATCTAGTATTAATGTGCTTGCTCCTTTTGTGAAAAACATGATTTTTTGATAATTCTATTGTTTAATTATTGTCACAGTAAAGTTTTGTTGCTCCTTCTTGATCTTGCATAAAATCTAACATAATTCTTCTTATCCACACTGCTTGACATGTTGCTGATGTTGTTGCTACATGTTCTACTTCTATAGTTGAAAGAGTAACATTGGGTTGTTTTTGGTAAGCCCATGAGATTGCCCCTAAACCAAGATGAAAAATATATCCAGATGTGTTTTTTTCTGTCATCAATGTTACTGGAAAAATCATTGTCTATGTAGTCAACTAGTATGAAATCATTTGTCCTTGAATATAATATGTCATATATCTTGTTCCACTAACATATCTCAAAATCCTTTTCCCGGTTTGCTAATGTGACTCCTTTGGTGTCTCCATGAACCTTGAAATCAAATTGACTGCATACATAATGTTAGGCCTTGTTGTTGTCAAATACATCAAGCTACCTACTAATATTTTGAAAAAACTTGGATCTACCTTTGTGCCCCTGTCTTCTTTGCTCAATTTCAATCATGTTTCCACATGTGTAGATGTTGGATTGCAATTAAGCATATTGAACCTCTTCAAAACATAATTTGCATATTTTATTTGATAAATGAAAATACAATAATCTGTTTGAATTACTTCTGTGCCCAGAAAATATTTCATTAATCCCAAATCTTTCATCTCAAATTCATTTTTCATTGTTGATTTAGAAAACTCAATTGAAAATTTTCCTGTAAATATTAGATCATCAACATATAGGCATACAATTAAGACCTTACCTTGATCATTTACCTTGACGTAAAGAGTTAACTCACTACTGCATTTGCTAAAACCATGGATCAAAAAGTATGAATCAATGCGGCTGTACCAAGATCTTGGAGCTTGTTCGAGACCATATAAATCATTTTTCAATCTATAAAGTTTATGTGAATGACCCAATATTTGATAACCTGGTGGCTGTTGCATATACACTTCTTCCTGTAATAACTTATTAAAATTTTTTGATTTGACATCCATCTAATAAAATTTCCATTTATGATGCCCTGTTATTCCTAACAATAATCTTACTATATCTAATCTAGCTACTAGATAAAAAGTATCATTGTAATTAATCTTGTGCTATTGTGAAAAACCCTTTGCAACTATCCTTGCTTTATGCTTTACAACATTTCCATTGACATTAAACTTTGTCTATAGACCCATTTCACACCTATTGCATCTTTTCCTTATGGAAGATTCACTAATTGCCAAGTTTAATTTTTCTCTATTGCTTCAATTTATTCATCCATTTCCTTTTTCCAACTTTCATACTTAATTGCTTCTTCAAAACATATTGGATCAGAAATAGAAAATAATGAACAATCAAAAATTAAATCATCATCATCATTACCTTGATTTACCTCATATATTTCCCTCAAACTTCTTGTCTTCACTGGAGTTCCATTTGACTCTGATCTATCACTTGAGTGATATCTAGGTGTTGAATGAGATATTGAAGTGGATTGAGTTGTTGATGTTGTATTATGTGTACTGGAGCCATTGTTGGGAGCATGATCTTCACCAAAATATTTCATCTCAAATTACTACCGTTGATGTAGATTTTCATTCCAAATCCATTCTTCATCTTCATGAAACTTGGAATCTCTGTTGATTATAGTCTTTCTTCTGATGGTATTGTACAACTTGTATGCTTTTGATTTCTCAAATTACTACCGTTGATGTAGATTTTCATTCCAAATCCGTTCTTCATCTTCATGAAACTTGGAATCTCTGTTGATTATAGTCTTTCTTCTGATGGTATTGTACAACTTGTATGCTTTTGATTTCTCACCATATCCCCAAAACATGCACCTTTCTCCTTTATTATCTAATTTCTTCATATTTTCATTAGGAACATGTGCATATGCAATTTACCCAAAGGCTCTCAAATGAGAAACATTATGTTTCTTATTACTCCATCCTTATTGTGGTACTTTATCTTTCACACTCTTTGTGGGGGGTGATTCAAAATATATATTGCACAAGCTACAACTTCAACCCAATACTCATTTGGTAGATGTTTAGCTTTCATCATGCTTCTTGCCATTTCCATTATTGTTCTATTTTTTTCTTTCTGCAATACCACTTTTTTGTGGTGTATAACTACTTGTAAGTTTCTTTCTAATCCCATTTGCTTTGCAAAAACTCAAGAAAGCATTGGACACAAATTCTCCACCTATATTTGTTCTTGGAATTTTAATGTAGTACCCACTTTGCTTCTCAACCATGACTTTAAACTACTTAAAATTTTCAAAAGATTCTGATTTGTGTTTCAAAAAATATACCCAAGTTTTCTTGGAATAATCATCTATGAAAGCTATGAAATACAAGCTCTTTCCAATAGAAGGTGTCTGCATATACCCACACAAATATGAATGCACAATTTCAAGTGGAGCTCTTGCTCTATATGACTTGACAATAGGAAATTATTCTTTATGCTGCTTACCAAGAATAATACCTTAATAAACTTTGTTTGGTTGTTCAATCAATGACAAACCATTCACCATGTTTTTCCTATGCAATAAATTTAGACCCTTGAAGCTTAAATGACCAAATCTTAAGTTCCATAGCCAAGAGTGATCTAAGAGGACTGCTTTGAAAGAAAAATACAAATCATTTTACAACCTTAAAGGGAACATCATGTTTTGTGTCATTTGGACTTTTGCAATTAGTGTTCCATGTGTATCAAGAATCTCACATGCATTATCTTCAAAATAGAATGTATATCCCTTTTGTAGTAGTTTCCCAATGCTAATTATATTGTGTTTAATATTAGGGACATAATACACATTTGGAATGTGTTTCTTTTCTCCTTGCTTAGTCTTAAATTTCATGCTACCTTTGTTAGGATATTTTAATACGCCATCCCTATCCTACCTAGCATTATTTATTTTTCCTAGTAGTTGATGGTGTCATTCCCCCCCTAGTGGTGTGCATATGTCATCCATGATCCATCTACCACCTTATAAGCCCTGCATGCATCATTTTAGGACCACTTGAGTCAATTCCCTATTTATAGGAACCCACTCAATGTTCCAGTGCAGTCCACCTGAGTTAGTTGACTCTTGTGGGGGGTTTAGAGCTCTAGACGCCACTGATTGTTCCCTCATGCGCACATTTATGACTGTTATGCATGAAAAACTCACTAATGCACCCTCCTTGGTCAATTAACTAATTTTGTATTCAGTTAACTGAGTTTAGGTTTAGTTTGAGTCTTCTGAAGCACTCCAGTGGTGACAATTCCTATGCTAGACCAACTGAGGTTCAAATTCTCCTATGTGATTCAAATTCTCTCCATTGTAACATCATTTTTCATTATATTGATTATTGTATGATGTGACATTATTCTGCTCCTATCTGATTTCTCACGCATGATTAATTATCTGCTCATTTTTACTACAGTTTTCACTCTAATTCATCTTTTCTTTCTCATCCTTTCTCTGTGAGGTATACTCAGCTCTTAGATCTACTGTGACTTTGAATTTCGCAACCTTTACCCATGACAAATACTTTTGTATCATCTCCCAATTTTACTTCTGACTACACAGATTCATCTATGTTTGCAAACATATCCTTGTTTCCACTCATGTGGTTACTACAACCACTATCTAAAAACCATAATTATGTTGAGCTTTCTTGTGCACTATTACAAGTAATAAAAATTGAATCACTATTTTCAAAGTTATTTTCTCTTGAAAAAATTGCATCCTTCCTATTCATATCAAATTGCTTCTTTCAACACTTAGGTGTATAATGTCCAATTTTTTCACAATAATGGCATTGGATATGTGATTTTTCATACCTTTTTCCTTGGCCATGAACTTCATGGGAATGACTGACACCTCTGCCTCTTCTGCTTGCAAAGAAATTAGAATTTTCTCTTTTTTCATGAGATTTGTCTAGTCTACCACCTTTATTGTGGTGGTTAGTTCTTCCTCTTCCAAATCCTCTTGCACCTCTATTAGTGATTCTTCCTCCTCTTGTGCCTCTACTACTACTAACCTAAACTTGTGATTTGAATGCATTTTCCATGGAGGAACCAATTGATCTACTGAGTCTTTTCTCATGGGTTTGTAAAAACCCCATAAGTCCATTAATAGATTCTTGAGACAAATATTTTGATTCTTCAATAGCTACAAGTATTGGGTCAAATCTAATAGGAAGACTTCTCAAAATATTTTCTACAACTTTTTTATCATCCAAATTATCTCCATGAAATTTTATTTGATTTACTATACTCAATGCATGAGTGAAAAAAGTCATTTATTGTCTCAGAATTTGTCATTTGCAAATTTTCAAAATCTCTTCTAAGCATTTGCAATCTTACCAACTTGACTTTGATATTACCTTGATATGAGTTTTATAGAGTGTCCCATGCATGCTTGGACCTTGTATCTACCACAAACTGTGGGAAAATTGATTCTTCCATTGCTTGTTGTATTAAAAACAATGTCTTGGCATCCTTCTTCCTATTCTATTTGAGAAGATCATTTTGTGCGTGTGATAAAGCGTTATATGCTGCTTGATCTGCTAGCTCTGTAAAACCATTCTCAACCAAGTCCCATAATTCTTGTCAAAAAATAAAGTCTTCATCTTAATGCTCCAATATTCATAATTTTTCCATTAAATTGTGGAATTTGGGGTTGAGTGAGACTATTGCTACTCACACATGCCATTCTTCAATTAATTTCAACAAAAGATAGCACTTTGAAAACACTTTCTCAATACAAATTGGCACAACCAATTGAAACAAAATATAGAATCATACCAAAAATAGTTTTATTTGTCCCAATGACCCTTTACTAAAATTATGAACAAATCATAGAACAAAAGTGGACCGTTGGCAACAAACTTGGACCTATACGAATTAATTTTGGGGCAATTATATCACCATTTGTACAATATATATCATGCTTTTACCTCTTGCCTTCACCATCAACATTACCAGAAAAAAAATTATGCTCTTCCGCGATTTTGTTCTTCCATAATTCTATTGTTCCACTACGAGAGTTTGCACTTCCACAACCAAGATCTGATACCAGTTTGTAGGAGAAGGATGTAAGAGAAAAAAAAATGGTAAGAAAAAAAGAAATCAAATAGATATAATTATGAGATGTTGCTCAGATTCTTATTAAGCAAAAGAGGAAGCTACAAATTTGCCTTATGCAGCTCTGAAATGATATATTTATTGCATATTTTACAAGCATGTTGTTATTGTACTCTTGGCTGCTGGATGATGAAGTAGTTGTGGATAGTTGGATAGCTGTGGCGAGATGACTGGGTGGTTAATGAGGGGATGGTGTTGGTCGATTATTGCTAAGCTATGGCTAGACGGATCTTTCAAGCTTACATTTACAACAAGATAGAGCTCACAATAAATTGGATTATTTATGTTCTCCAACAGAGAAAGTGTCTTAAGACAATCCTGGAGAATATGAGTGTCAGAGATATGGATCTAGCTCAAATATCTTACCTATCTTAGAAATCAATAACATATCAAAGTAAATTAAAACATAAAGAGAAAAAGGAAAAGAATACACCATATATATGTGGTTCACCCAATTGGGCTACATCCACAGGAAGGTTGTCTTCTTATTATCTCCAGAAATCTCCTTCAATCTTACAAGAGAGCAACTATAAATAACCCCAATACAATATAAAAGAGCTTGAGATCACAATACCATGTGTTGATACTATCTATGATCGTATACCACTTTATCACTTGTTGTATATGATGTGACTCCCTTGACCCTATTATATACCAAGAGATGTGGAGGAATTACTCTCACATGTTGCATGTGGGATAATATAATTCTACATAATAACATCTCTTTATATAATGATGGATATCAAGAGTATACTTTACCATAATGAATATGTGATATAATGTATTACTCTTTTACTTAAGATTGTGGATAAAATCTGACATAATACAAAGACATTATTACCTTCCAAGGAATATAAAATATTCCAACACTCCCCCTTAAAAATGGATGGGAGAAAATCCCTCACTAACACTAAGGAAGGAAGGAGTCATTACTGCTCCCCCTTGATGACAACTTCCCTCATCCCATGTAAATAATGAAGATGCACATACTTCGTTGTTGTTAAGGATTTGGTGAAGATATCGGTTGCTTGCTGCTTCATAGGACAATACTCAAGAGAAAGAATACCATCTGCTACGAGACCTCGAATGTAATTGGCATCAAGGTCGAGATGCTTTGTCTTGGAGTGATATAACGGATTATAAGCAAGCTAAATTGCACCCTAATTATCACATTTCAACACAGTAGACGATTTTGGAACCAGACCAAGCTTAGTGAGAACATGGCGTAGCCAAACTGCTTCTTTAGCTGCTTCTTTGGATGCTCTATACTCTGCTTCAAATGACGATAAAGAAAGAGTATTCACCTTTTTGCTGAGTATTCAGCAGTTGACCGTCGATCAGAACTCTCACCTGCCCTGTAAGAATCTGTATATCCAGAAAGTGAAATTATAGCACTGCTCGAATAAAAGACACCATAGTGCAATGTCCCCTGTAAATATATCAAAATTCTCTTGGTTTCCTACCAATTACTTTCATGAGGTTTATGCATGAACCGAGAAACCATACTGATGGAAAAAGAGAGATCTGGTCTGCTGTGATTTAAATATATCAAACCTACGAGCTGGCGATAAAGAGTAGCATCAACAAGAGGAGTAGTACACTCAACAGTTAACTTTACACCGGACTAAATGGCGTAAGAGCAGGTTTACAATCACTCATGTGGAAACGAGCCAATAAATATGTAGCATACTTCGGCTGAGAGAGAAGAATACCATCTTCCATATGCCAAATTTGAAGAACTAAGAAATAGTGCAATATACCGAGATCAGTCATCTCAAACTGCTTTTGAAGTTCACTTTTCATATTTTGAATAAAAGCAAGTTGGCTACCAGTTATAATAAGATCATCCACATATAACACAATAATGAGGATATGATCACGAAAGTTCTTAACATACAAATTTGGATCAGATATACAATGCTTAAAACCATTATTCAAGAAATATGTATCAATTTTTTCATACCAAGCCCTAGGTGCTTGTTTGAGACCATGCAAGAACTTATGTAATTTGCATACAAAACTTGATGATTCAACATTAATAAAACTAGGAGGTTGTTTCATATAAATATCTTGATTAAGATTACCATTTAAAAGAACACTTTTAACATCCATTTGGTGTATTTCCCATTTATAAGATGAAGGAAGAGATAAGATGGTTCTTATTGTATTCATTTTAGCAACAAGAGAAAAAGTTTCATTATAGTCAATACCTTCAAGTTGATTAAAACCTTTTGCAACTAATCTAGCTTTATATTTTTCAATCTATCCTTCTACAGTAAACTTTGTTTTATAAATCCATTTACAACCAACTAAATTATTTCCCGAAGGAAGAGAAACAAGAGACCAAGTCTTGTTCTTTATAAGAGAATCATGCTCAGTAGACATAGCTTGTTCCAAATGAGGTTTACCCTTAGCTTGAGCATAAGAGGCAGGATCATCTATGGCCAAAACTTTGGTCATAAGAGAAAATTTAGATCTAGTTCTACGATTTTCGGAAGGGTTACTAATCTCACTACTAATTCAAGAGTTTTCCACGCCCAAACAAGAAGGTTAGAAATAACATAAGTCACTTCAAGAGCTTTGAGACTTTCAGGTGGAACATTTGAAGAAGAGGGTGAACTAAGATCAACAATCAGCTCAGAACTGGAAGGAGTAACAGATATAGGAGTAACAAGAGACAATGGAATATTCAGGGTAACATGAGGTTCTACAGACTCAGGTGGTGGAGAGACTTCACTAAATTGAACATCTCTATGGATTATGACACTTTGATTAGAAGGATCAAACAATCTGTAAGCCTTGGAATCCTCAGCATAACCAATGAATATACACTTGTGAGACTTGGATTCTAACTTTTTCCATGTTTCATTAGGAATATGAGCCCAACATTCATAACCAAACACCTTAAAGTTACTAATATATGATTTTCTACCATTTCATTTTTCCTCAAGGGTAACATGCTTAACAAATTTTGTAGGAAATCTATTTAAAATAAGGTTAGCACAACTTATGGCTTCAACCCATAATTTCTTGTGTAATCCTTTAGAATAAAGCATACATATAGCCATTTCAACTAAAGTTCTATTTTTCCTTTCATCAACTCCATTTTGTTGGGGTGTGTAAGGAACAGTCTTTTGATGTTGAATTCCATGTTTAGATAAAAATACTTCAAATTATTTCTTAACAAATCCCCCCCATTATTAGTTCTTAAAGTTTTAATTATTTTACCAGAATCATTTTCAACCAAGGATTTAAATACTTGAAATTTAGAAAAAGTTTCAATTTTTCAAAAAATAAACCCATGATTTTCTACTAAAGTCATCAATAAAAGTAAGAAAATAAACTACATGAGATATAGAAGGAACTTCAAGGGGACCAAAAATGTCACTATGAATTAATTGCAAAGATTCTTTAGCACGCCAAGCTTTACCTTTATCAACCATTTCTCTATGATGTTTACCAAGTACACAACCTTCACAAACACCATTAGCAGACAAAATATTAGGCAAACCATGTACCATTTTAGTTAACATTTGCATTTTACCATAATTCAAATGACCTAATATTTCATGCACAAATTTAATTAGTTCATCAGCATGAGCAACATAGGAATAAAAAGGTCGCCTTTTAGTTGAATTAAAACCAACAAATTTATATAAAACAACAGTATGATCAACAGGACCACAAGAAACTGCTTTAAAATTTTGATTGATATCTTTAAGAACATATTTATCAGACCATGCTTCAAATTTATATCATTTTTGACATGCACGATAAATAGAAAGCAAGTTGATGGGCATGTGTTCAACATGAAAAACATCTTTCAATTGACCATTAGCAACAGTAACATTACCATAACCAATTATAGAAAGTTGTTTACCATCACCTATAGAGAATTTCTGAGATGTGTTTTTATTATTGTCATAAGATGTAAATAAAGAAGCATTACCAATCATATGTTTAGAATCACCATAATCCATTATCCATTCCACATTAGAAGAAGAAGTCCTAGATGAAACAACAGATGCACATAAAGCTACTTTTGATTCATCAGAACCTTTCTTGTTAGCCTTAGCCATTAAACATTTCGCTTTAAAGCAATTCTTTTCCGGATGATTAGTCTTACCACAATGCTTACAAGGATCATACACTTTCTTCTTCTTACTATTTTCATGATGTGCATTAGAAGCAAGACTAGATTTATTTGTATGATTTGAAGTGTGTGAATTAGAACCTTTAACATCATTAAAACTTTTCTTAGGATTCTTATTATTTGCCATAAGAGACTTATTAGGTGAGAATTGTCCTGAAACAATCAACCTTTCTTGCTCATTAATCAACCCTTTACAAAAATCATCAAAAGTAGGTTTTGTGGTGTTTGAAGATAATTCAACAGCTCTATTCCTAGTTTGAATGAGCATATCAAAACAAGATGACAATTTTTGTTCTACAATAATTATAAGAGAAGTGTCCATTTTCTTGTAATCTTTACCACAATTATTTAATTTTTCATGTAAATTTTTCACTTTAGCAAGATATAATTCTACTCTTTCAAAGTTAGTAGGATCTAGCTCAAAAATATTCTTTTCAAGGTAATAAGCAGAAATATCATTAGATTTATCAAATAAAGAAGCAATAATTTTCCATACCTCAACCGGGTTGTTTTCTGCCTCAATACTTACCTGAAGACTATCTGAAACCGTTTGACCAATCAACCCTCTTGCGTGATCACATTTATCTTCCCATATAGCCACATCTTTAGCATCATCAGGTTTTTGGTGTTCACCATTAACAATCCTCCATAAATTATTACTCTTGAGAACATCAATCACTTTTATCTTCCATGCAAGATAGTTAGGACCAACAATTTCAGGAACAAAAACTCCTTCTAAAGTCATAATGATAGAAATATTGACCCAAACACTAGAAATGATAGAGAAAAAAGTGAATAACAGAAAAATGATACACTTTACCATACTGATCTACAAAAACACACTAGAAAAACAGTAAAGGAAAAGAAACTTTTACTTCTATCCCTTT
Organism: Larix kaempferi; assembly: GCA_027924585.1. Classification (NCBI taxonomy): domain Eukaryota; kingdom Viridiplantae; phylum Streptophyta; class Pinopsida; order Pinales; family Pinaceae; genus Larix; species Larix kaempferi. The sequence continues at coordinate 1,158,550 of BSBM01000522.1, forward strand.
TGAAAAGTGCCAAGAAAATTCACTCGTGGGTCTTCCAACAGTAAACTCATGGGTAAACAATGATACTTGTGGGTTCTATATAGTGCAGTCGTGGTTACTCCTGGTTTGTTGTATAGTGGAGTCATGGCTACTTGCGGGTCTCTATGCAGTAAAGTCATTGTTATGCTGAAGCACTCACGGGTCTCTGCACAGCAAGGTACCGAGTATACTGAAGTAAATGCAAGTTTATCAGTAGTGCAAACGCGAGTATGCCGTAGCACACGCGGGTCTGTACACTGAATAGTTGCCGGTCTATAGTATACTCGCGGGTTCACAGTAGGGAATGTCATGGTTAATTGTGGGTTATGCGCAGGAAAAGTCATGAGTGTCCAGTTTGAGGCCGAAAACAATGCCGAATAAGCCGAACATGGAAACCTCCACAATGTCTACCAAAATTCGATGAAAACATGTTGTTCCGACAACTGGAATATAGATCTTCTTGAGGAGAATCCAAAAATCATATAGATCTACAAAAACAACATCAAGAAACCCTTGAAAAATATTTGCAAAAATCTACACAATCAAGGTTAGGGTTAGAAACAAAACTGCAGAAATATGCCCATATCTGAAGAGAATCCTAATGGCTACCAGATAGAAAGCAAATCTACAAGAAAAACAATGCCCAGATGATAATAGTTATTGATTGGAATATATACAAGGTGTTAGATCATAGAAACTAGCTCTGATACCATGTAAGAGATATGGATCTATCTAAACTAGCTTACCTATCTTAGCAATCAATAACATATCAAAGTGAATAAGAACATAAAGAGAACAAGGAAAAGAATACACCAAATATACGTGGTTAACCCAATTGGGATATGTCCATGGGAAGGTTGTCTTCTTATTATCTCCAGAAATATCCTTCAATCTCACAAGAGGGAAACTATAAATAACCCCAATACTATATAAAAGAGCTTGAGATCACAATACAACGCCAATTTCATTAAATTTGGACAAATTAGGCAAATTTTGGACTAAGAAAGTGTAAATTTAGACTTTGAAAGTGTCAATATCAACCTTTCTAAAGTGCAAAAACGGGTTCTGAATGTGGCAATATTGGATTTGAAGTGTGTTTTTCTATTTGAATAGTGTGTTTTTTAACTACTTATGAACCTTAAAATTGCAATTTTTGTTATAAAACTATGAATTTCAATTCAAATTGTGTGAATTTCAAATCAAAAAATGCAAATTTTGATTTGAGAAGTGTGAATTTCAAATCAAAAAATGCAAATTTTGAGTTGAAAAGTGTGAATTTAAAATCAAAAAATGCAATTTCTAATTTGAAAAGAGTGAATTTCACATAAAAAAACTGCAATTTTTTATTTGAAAATTGCAATTTTCATTTCTAAATGTTCAAAATTTTAAGGTGAAAAGTTGTAACATATAAAAATTGTTTGTCTCGACTTCCATTTTCCTCCAAGAAGGATCGGGCACCCCTTCTTTTCGTAGTTAATTGTGGGAACATTTATCCAACAATTCAGCTATATCCACAATGGAGAACACAAGAAGGATCAACTGACCCTTCTTGCAGTGTCGAAATATTATGAAAATAATATTGGAAATACAAAGGGTCGACCGACCCTTCTTGCAGTGTCGAACTATTATGACAATAATATTGGGAATAATAAGGGTCGGATGACCCTTCAATTACGAGGTAATTGTAAAAATAGAACACCTTGGAAGTTATATTATATAAAAATGGTTTGCTATGATTTCCGTTGTACGACAAGAAAGATCGGATGCCCCTTCTTTTGTAGTTAATTGTGAAAAGATTTATCCAACAATTCAGTTATAGCCATAACGGAGAATACAAGAAGGATCAGCCGACCCTTCTTGCAGTGTCGAACTATTATGAAACGAATATTGGGAATAAGAAAGGTTGGCCGACCCTTCATTTAGGAGGGAATTGTAACAGTAGAAAACCTTGGAGAAAGAGCGACCGCTCTTTCTTTGAGAATATTTCCACTTGCCGGCAATGTCTTTAAAGAAAAAATTATATAAATTTTGTTATTAAAATTTTGATATCTGGTATCCTAGGGTGACACGTGGAACGATCATATTGTGACATGTGGCATATTTGATTTGGAACTTTGAGCAGACCCAAAAGTATATTGTTTCTATTTAAAAAAAAAGAAAAAAAAAGAAATAATGTTTCTGTCTGGTTAATCGCAGTCAGAATCATTCCAACTAATGGCATCACTATCTGCATTGTCGTCTGGGAATGTCCTTTTCCAACACAGTATCCTGCTTAAATTTTAATTAGCATTATGGTGTGTCTGAGAATGCATGCATGTGTTGCTTGTTTTTGAAATTATACATGGAATCAGTGTTGAATATAATTGTCATTGATTTTGTATCTACCCCAATGCAATAAAAAGTAAAATGTTTATATTTAAAAAAAACAAAAAAGAAAGATTGTTTCTCTTTAAAAACTAAAATGTTTCTATTTAGAAAAAGAAAAAAGAAAAAGTAAAATGTTTCTATATAAAACAAAAAATGTTGGTGCATCCAGTAGGTTGGAAAGAATCAAAATGGAAGACACAATTACTGAATACAATTACAAACGAGTGCCCAACAGCTTGTGCCATACTGAGTATGGTCAAAAATCCAGAAAAGATCAAACTGAGGAGCATACAACTAGGCTAACTGCAGATAAAACCCCTATTGACTCAACTCTTCTCGACAAGGGTTCTCATTGTCGTCAACAAGCACCAACAATCCCTTATACACCAGACCGGAAAAGAGTTACCCTTCCTAGCAACACCTGCGAAGCAAGTGAGGTCTCACCCGAGGCAGATAAGGGTGCTGTGGGAACCAAGTTTCCGTAGTGGCATTGAGAATATGCTTAAATACCCACAAATATCTTATCGCAGAAAGTTAGCCAGAAACGGCATCAACTTGACAGCATACTATTTACTCATCATTCACATATTATGTAAGAAATTCACAGATTCAACATAAAGTAAACATTCACAATAACATATCCATTCTACTTAATCGCATGAACGATTATCATTAAATCCACAGCATAATAGACATAATGCAACATTCACCACCGCACAGAGACAAAGACAAAATTAGAACAATAATTGGACATCTTCATGCATTCATTAAACTCTGCGATAAACCTGTAGCAGGAACAGTCAAAACATAATGTTGCGGATCCAAATTAGACCAAAAAGAGCATTTCTCCACTATCTCTCTCTCTTCTAATCTTCCATTAGGCTTACAATTCACTTCTACTTATATGATATTCAATGGTCCATATTGACCGATTCTAACAATTGAATATTCTAAACTGTTCTTGCGCTTCCTTAAACTTCGCAATTATCCCTTCTTTCGTGGGATTTATCTTTCATGCCTGTCGACTTCTGCACTTGCTGCGAACTGATCTCGTTCCAACAACCCGAGATTACAATAGACTGAAGATAAAACCCAAGATTACAATAGACTGAAGATACAACCCGAGATTACAATAGACTGAAGATATCATGGCCGATAGATAGGTAACCACGGAAAGAACTAAGAAGACCCCAACATGATCAGAAGAGCAAGGAAAACCTTAACCCAAAAGGAAGAGGGCTCTGGTTGAGTAGACCCCATAACAAAAAATGCTAACATTTGGAGTCTGCAACAAGACTGAACTTCCAAAGACATGGAAAAATATACAGAAAAAATAGCGAGCCAACAGCGAAAATCCCACAGAAAAAATAGCGAGTCACCAACGAGCTGGACGCTGACCACCAAGACCAGCATGAACGCAGACCAAGAAGACTAATCAGGGAGCAGGGTGATCCCCCCATGGGGAAACTGGTTCTTCATGAGGGAAGTCCCTTGAGGTATCCATGTAATCTTTCAGAGCAGGCTTGAGAAAGTGAACACCGGCTGAATGAGTTTGTTGGCCGCCTTTTATAATTTGAAGGGATTCATGGAGGCTGTGAGCCAGCTGGTTCCTCGCTTGAATTTCGTGAGCCAACAAGATCCTCACTGCCCAGTAGGGGTTGTAGACTAATTTCCAGCCCAAGTGGGCTTCGTATTCCCTGAGAAGGGATAATTTGTGGTGTGTTATCTGTGCCTCTATCGAAGCAGGTGTCTTTGCTAGATACTGAGCCCCCCAATTGAAGGTCTAGAGGGAAGACTCTTCCATACCCATGGTGTGCTGTTGAGATGATCCTTCTCCCTGAGAGTGACTTGCCCCCCCAGGTTGTGAAGACCCTACACCCCTGCTGGATCCCTGTGACTACACGCCCTCATACGGGCAGCCATGATATACCAATTAAAAAAAATTAACCACCAGAAATCCACCCAGAAGTTCAATTAAGCTTTAAATTACAGCTCTCTCGAATGGAGGTCGCCTACTCCATTGAAAATATTTATAGGAATTTCTATGGAAAGAAGGGTAGAGAGCTGACTTGACTCCCATATATTTTCACAGAAGCCCACACATACGAGAGGATTGCCATTAATGGCTTTGTAGAGATTCAATGACTCAAAATCCATGTAAAAGGCCATCTCATACAATTGAAACTTCATTTTGCAGTGCTTGCTCGGTAGCGTGGTACAACCAGAATTACTGCGTTTAACATGGAAGCAGTTATTCCTAAGGAAGCAATGATAGAAACGAATTGTGTAAACTGGCATCAGCATAATGATTGAGGGCGTAATTTATTGGAGGCATGACGTTACAGGGCATCTGGCTGACCCTTGCCCTGTGTCATCCTCCACTACCGTCCCTTCAAATGAGCTTGCATCTGTCCGAATAGTACTGTCATGATGGTTGGTAGTACTGGCATGATGGTTGATAGAGGTGTAGACGGTGAAAGCTAAGCATTGAGCTGCAGAGTATTAAATGTGGCAGCTCCACTACCATCCCTTCAAATGAGCTTGCATCCGTCTGAATAAAAGATTTTTCCAGCATTCAGCAACTAACAAGAACAATCTAAAACGTTGAGCAACTTTATCCTTTGAAAGTGTCAATATCAACCTTTATAAAGTGCAAAAATAGGTTCTGAAAGTGGCAATATTGTCTTTGAAAAGTGTGTTTTTCAATTCAAATAGTGTGTTTTTTCACTACCTATGAACCTTAAAATTGCAGTTTTTTGTAATAAAACTATGAATTTCAATTTAGAAAGTGTGAATTTCAAATCAAAAAATGCAAATTTTGATTTGAAAAGTGTGAATTTCAAATAAAAAATGCAAAATTTGATTTGAAAAGGGTGAATTTGAAATAAAAAAATGAAAATTTTCATTTGGAAACTGTGAATTTAAAATTAAAAAATGCAATTTCTGATTTGAAATGTGTGGATTTCAAATCAAAAAATTCAATTTTTTATTTGAAAATTGCAATTTGCATTTGTAAATGTTCAAAATGTTAAGGTGAAAAGTTATAAAAATGGTTGTCCCAACTTCCGTTTTCCGACAAGAAGGATCGGCCACCCCTTCTTTTCGTAGTTAGTTGTGAAAACATTTATCCAACAATTCAGCTATATCCATAATGGATAACACAAGAAGGATTGATCGACCCTTCTTGCAGTGTCGAACTAATATGAAAATAATATTGGGAATAAGAAGGGTCGGTCGACCCTTCAATTTTGAGGGAATTGTTAAAATATAACACCTTGGAACTTATAACATATACAAATAGTTTGTCCCGACTTCCGTTTTTCGACAAGAAGGATTAGTCGCCCCTTCTTTTCGTAGTTAATTTTGAAAACCTTTATCCAACAATTCAGCTATATCCATAATGGAGAACACAAGAAGGATCGAACAACCCTTCTTGCAGTGTCGAAATATTATGCAAAGAATATTGGTAATAAGAAGGGTCGATCAACCCTTCTTGCAGTGTCGAACTATTATGAAAATAATATGAGGAATAAGAAGGGTCGACCGACCCTTCAATTACAAGGGAATTGTAAAAATAGAACACCTTGGAAGTTATATCATATAAAAATGGTTTGCCCAGACTTTCGTTTTACGACAAGAAGGATCGGTTGCCCCTTCTTTTCGTAGTTAATTGTCAAAACCTTTATCCATCAATAAAGCTATAGCCATAATGGATACTACAAAAAGGATCGAACGACCCTTCTTACAGTGTCGAACTATTATGGAAAGAATATTAGGATTAAGAAGGGCCGGCCAACCTTTCATCTACGAGGAAATTGTAAAAATAGAACACCTCAGAGAAAGAGCGGCCAATCTTTCTTTGAGAATATTTCTATTTGCCAGCAAAGTCTTTGAAGCAAAACTTCTATAAATTTTGCGACAGTTGGAATGCTTATATTGTGACACATGTCATATTTGATTTTTAAAATTAGTTTAGAGATTGTTTAAACGAATATTAAGAATATTAATGGTAGCATTTAAATTTTGGGGACTATTTTAAGTTCCTGCATTTTCTGAACCAACAACGTGGATATTATATCAGCAGGGGTCCAAATGAGAAGTGTGGCTTGCAGTTTGTGGATAAATGAGAAGTAGTTGGGGATGAAGATGGTGTAAGGAATTTATGGTTGAGTTGCTAAGTAGAAGTTCCTTAACGAAGTTTAAAGCTGATACACTCCAGATCAGGTAAATATAAACTTCGTTATAATTTTATGTAAAAAACATTTTCAGAAATAGCTAAAAGTTTTAATTGAATTAATTCTTTTAAAACATTAAAGATACATGTAAAATTAGTCACAGCAGATCTAATGAACAAGTAAATCAATCACAACAGATGAACATAGAAAATATGGTGCAAAACTGTGCAAAACATGCAGCAGTGCTCTCTATCCCAGAAAGGGTGAATGAATTACAATACAAACTGTCACAATGACTGAGCAATTCGAATTGCCTAAGGAGGTCATTCGAATCACAGAATGGAGTAGCTTGACTCTATCTAGGAGTCCTCATAAATCATCGGTGGTGCTCATCAATCACAACAACGAGTCATCCAGGTGTCAATCTGAGTCTAACTGAGTATAATAAATGTAACTGAAGTGTGTAGCACTGATATAGGATCTGGAGGCTCAGTGGGGGCGCATGGGAGGCTAACTGAAGTCAGAACAAGTCACCTAATCAAACTGGAGGTCAAACGGAAGTGATACAGTCAGTCGGGAGTGAAACTAGCCTCAAATCAGGGAGAATCGGAGCTAACTGAATGTAACTGAAGTGAATCTGCAGTGGTAGGTGAACAAGTGCGCCCTTCTCTGGCAGTAGGTGAGAAGAGGGCGCCTTTTAGCTTAGGAGGGCTAAAACTCTGTGGTAAGTGGCTCCCGGGTGCTAGAAGAAGGTGGATAAGGTGCTGGAGGCATCAAACTGGTGACTGGGATGCATGCCTGTGCATGCAAGATCCTGAAATAGATCATATCCTGAAATAGATCATGCAAGATCCTGAAATAGATGATGTATCCCGAAATAGATGATGTGGATATCCGAACACCCCCCCTCAAGCTAGACTATGATGTGCCAACTAAAATAATGTGGGGCCCTGGTAACTAAGACCAAAGGTCACCCCAATACAATAATCCAAAACTAATAACAGTCAATAAACCGAGGAAATGGGGAAAACCTCATGGGAAAAATACCCCCCCTCAAAATAGACTGTAGTACACCAAAAGATTTAAATGCTCCAAAATCAAGTAGATATGTCTGGAGGTATCTTACTCTTGGGAGTAAATGGATCATGCTCCAAAAACATGTGCTTGAATTCTCCATCAGTGGATGCAAGCGAATGTGGAGACTTTAAGAACTTGCTCTTCATACCGAAAAAGGTGAGAACAAATCTGAAAATATGAGGATGATCCTGGAACCTGTGATTCAAATCAAGTGAGGTAGGAATAGCTCCAATCGGATCAAATAGATCTTGAAACTTGAACTTCTTATCAATAGAAGTTAAATCAGCTCCAAAAATAGATGAACGGTTTCTTGAGATCTCCTTTGAACCAACAAGGGTGAGATCAAAACCAAAATCAGCAAAAAGTGCATGAGATTTGAACTCAAGCGAATGGTAGTGCTCTTCATCTTCATTAAAAATATGAGAAACTTTGCAAATGATAGAACATAAGTCTATAGGAGGCATGCAATCAAGGAGGGCGAATGCTTCACCTCCAAAATCAGATTTTACCTCCAAAACTTCAAGTAGATCATTATTCTGCATGCCGACAAACTCATGTGAAAGAGAGGATTCAAGAACCTCTTCGGAATCTAGAGTATGAGATTGTTTATCTTGCTCATAATTCGAAATAGAAGACTTTGAGAGAGTGAGTTTTGAATCTACAGTTTCTTCTTCATCTTGAACAATTGTTGAGGCCAAGACATGATCGGAAAGAACACATAAGGAGATCTCACTGGGCTTGTTCTCCAAAAGGCTAGCATGATCCTCTTCTTCCTGCTTTCCAAATTCTTTGTCAAGTTGGACCCATAGATCACTTGGATTTTCAGCAGTATTACTAAGGTAGCGCATACAAGGAGACATAGCAAGACACATTGCTCCAAAAGCTCTGTCACAATCATTGAGCCAATCATTCTCCTCTTCATCGGAATCAAAATCTCTTGTATTACCAATGCACATATCAAAAAGACATTGTCTCTTCAAGAATGCAATCATCTTTGGTTTCCATTCATCATAGTTGAATGGAGTAAGAATATTTTGTGAAGAAGAAGTCTCCATCTTTGCATTAACGAATGCACATGGAGGAAGTAAGAAACCTGCAAATCACACACAAACAAACACTATGTTTTCAGCCTTGCATGCACATGAGCGAATGCACATGAGATTTTGCATGCCGCTACTGAAATATATTGGTGAGCAAAGATTGCTCTCTCTTCATGTAGAACACCTGTAGAAAAGAAATCTTGTCCCTGTCATGGCTCTGATACCATGTAAAATTAGTCACAGCAGATCTAATGAACAAGTAAATCAATCACAACAGATGAACATAGAAAATATGGTGCAAAACTGTGCAAAACATGCAGCAGTGCTCTCTATCCCAGAAAGGGTGAATGAATTACAATACAAACTGTCACAATGACTGAGCAATTCGAATTGCCTAAGGAGGTCATTCGAATCACAGAATGGAGTAGCTTGACTCTATCTAGGAGTCCTCATAAATCATCGGTGGTGCTCATCAATCACAACAACGAGTCATCCAGGTGTCAATCTGAGTCTAACTGAGTATAATAAATGTAACTGAAGTGTGTAGCACTGATATAGGATCTGGAGGCTCAGTGGGGGCGCATGGGAGGCTAACTGAAGTCAGAACAAGTCACCTAATCAAACTGGAGGTCAAACGGAAGTGATATAGTCAGTCGGGAGTGAAACTAGCCTCAAATCAGGGAGAATCGGAGCTAACTGAATGTAACTGAAGTGGTAGGTGAACAAGTGCGCCCTTCTCTGGCAGTAGGTGAGAAGAGGGCGCCTTTTAGCTTAGGAGGGCTAAAACTCTGTGGTAAGTGGCTCCCGGGTGCTAGAAGAAGGTGGATAAGGTGCTGGAGGCATCAAACTGGTGACTGGGATGCATGCCTGTGCATGCAAGATCCTGAAATAGATCATATCCTGAAATAGATCATGCAAGATCCTGAAATAGATGATGTATCCCGAAATAGATGATGTGGATATCCGAACAATACATAGATCATAAGCAGAGAAAAATCAAAACTGTAGATCAATGTAATTATAGATTGCAAAAGATTAAACAATATTGATAAACAACCTAAAAGTGAAAATCAATATTGATCAAAGAAATTTTATTAATAGACAAAAGAGTATGCAAGAGAATAACATAACTGTATTACTGAAAGTTTGCAAGAAATTACAACCCCTACATTAACCAGAGTATTCCCAGTCTCTTTTGATGATTTTCTCCTCCAAATTCTATCATCCCTAGCCTACGAGAGATCTACCCTTTAAATCATAATTACAATTTTGTTACAAAGGATAAATTCCCCCAAAAAATAGGTATTTCAAAAATCGAACTAGGCTAATGCCCAAGAAAATCTTGCCACTTGTCTGCAATTTCTAACAATTCATCTAAATTTGGATAATTGACTGACTCAAGCCCTAGCTGGGCATCACACATAAAAGTTTGCATCTTGTTTTTAGCCAATTTATGCCAAATACGAATAAAAATGTGGATCTTGCCCTCCATGGAAACAGGTTGCCTAATTAACTGATCCACGTCATCAATCTTGATATGCTCGAGCTACTGGATCTTCTCTTTAGCTTCCTCGGATCGACGTTCAACCTGTTCTAGCATCAACTTTGGTGGAAAATTGCTTTCAATGAGGTCCATGGAAGGGCACTGCAAATTCTACATGATGCTATCCACAACATACCATCTCCTTCGGCAAACAACTTGAGCTTTCTGGATAGTATCTCCAACCATATCATTTAGATCATGCCAAGCACGCAATGCAGTTCTGATTTTCTTCAGTTGGAAACTAGTGAGAGTAGGAATATTCTCAGTTCTCTCCTTAATGTACCTCTGCCATTGCACAATATATTCATTGGCCTTAAAGGCCTGCTGTCTTTTAGCTACCTGTTGATCAAGAGTAACAAACATCTTCCCAAAAACAATGTGAGTCTCCTGGATATCATTCAAGGTGTGAAACAATTCAGCTAGCAGCTTACAGTGTTCATCATTGACCTGAATGGCCAAATCCTTAAAATCCAACTGGGAAAACCCAGAGAATGCACAGGAGGTTGCACTTGCAGTTGCATCCTCACATTGTTTTTCTAGCACAACTATCCTTTGTGTATTGGAAGCATTTAAAACTTCTACATCATGTAATTTAACCTGGAGAGAGATATTTTTCAACTGCAGATCTTCAAACATATCTTCAAATACCTTCCTGAGATCAGTAACATAAGATTCATGTTCCTCATTGGTTTTGGCCAATTTCTCTTCAAGCTTCTTTAGCTCTTCTTTCTTTAAATCAATCTCCCTATTCAGTGTTTTCACTGAATCATAGTTTGCACCTGCAAATGCACCCATGGCTGCAACAGCATCCAATGCTTCTCGCTGTATGTCATCAGACTGCTTGGTCCAAATTATTTGATTTGGAGTAGGTGCCTCCAATCCACTTTGATCCCTGATTCTCTTCTTACCGTTTCTTACCACTTCTTTGGAAGATCTGTTGTAGAAGTAATCCCCAAGAGGGACTACAATGTCTTCTTCAAACTCAGCTACCATTTCAGTAAATGATGAAGTCACATTTACTATTGAAACCAATGAAGATGTCTGAGTAGTAATAGGAGAAGGTATAGACATAGTTATTTGGAAAGTAGTTGGGGTGGAAGGGATATTTTGAATAAATGCTGGTACAGAAGTTGGGGAAGGAATTGAAGTGAAGGCTTCAGAAAGTGGAACTTGGATATCATCAGCTGGTAATGAAGAAGGAGGAACTAGAGTCTTCTCATCAGTAGCTGGTGGTGATAAAATGAATGGAGATGATTGCAGAGGGACAGTCGAAGACTGGATCTCTGTAATAGTAGATGGAAAAATAGGAAGTGGAACCAAGATGGATAGGAATGGAGCAGTGATGGTAGTTAGAGTATGGAAAAGCTGGGATATGGGGAATGGAGGTGTTACCCCAGATGACAAAGTTGAATGAATTTGAATAGATGAAAGTAGAAGTGCCGAGGTTGTTGTGTCAGCGGCAGGGGTAGTTTCAAGAAACTGATGGTCTGGGATAAAATCATCCACTTCAATAGCATTCAATAAATCTGTAATTGGTTGTGAAGTTTTAGTTACTTCCTCAATCATAGACACAGAAGAATATACCTCATCTTCAACATCACTGTCAATAATATTTAAGATAGGGATTTGAGATGCAGAAGTCTGAGTTTTATGCCTCTTGGCTGGCTTGGTAACAACCATCACTTGATCATCACAAGTCTGAGTAACTGCAATAGTCACTTGAATATCAGCAGTAAGCTTAGCAGCTGCAACTACTTGAGTGTCTAGCATCAAATTCATCTGAGCTAACTTTTTCTTTGACTACTGTGATGCTTGCATCAATACCTTCATTTGTTCAGTAGTCTTTACCTCTGGAGCATATTCCATGAGACCTTTTCCTTTATCCCCTTCACTACAGATCAGCATTAGTGGAGCAGCTACTTTATGAGCTTCTTTCTCCTCTCTATCCTTTCTTGCTTGCTCAATGAGATTTAGTTCCATTGCTCTGTAGCTCAAAACCTTAGTCTTAAGCTCACGTTGATACTACATGATATGGTTATGTTCATCTTTACTTTTATCCCTTGTCAAGACTTCAGAAAAGGTATTTACTCCCCGATAGATGGAATCATCAGGAACTTCTTCATGAACATATCCACCCTTGACATAGTTTTGCTCGAAATGGGCATCCAGAAAACCTTTAGGATCATGTCTTCTTTTGGTAGCATAACCCAATTTTAAAGCAGCAATTTTGTCACCCAACACTATAGCCCAATTTGAAGTTGTGATGGCCAATGGCCCAAGGTTCAAGGGGAACTTAGGCCACGCCTTCCTCTCAGGACCAGATAACTTTAAATACACACCATCGGTAACAGTTTGATAGGAAACCTATTCAATGACCAATCTATCAAGAACTATCCTGGGTAGCAGATGTACAGTACTACTTCCCCAAACTCTGACATATGAGAAGGATACACACACATACCAGTCACCAATTGTGGCAATGAAGGTTCTGGCATCAAATAAGAAAGCAGGAGCCTTCTCTCTGAAGATTTTGAAGTAAATACTTCCAAGGAAGTGATCACAAATATCATATATCAAAGGCATATAATTCTTCACCCATAATGCTAAATGATAAATATGGACAGGAGGAGCTGATGGAGTCCAATTCCATCCCATGTTGGGATGTTGGAATTCTGCACAAAATATATCAATGAAAAAAGATGAAAAGAAGAAATGTGGCTTCCTCACAGCCGGTGTCTTCTGATATGCTTGAATGGTTCTTTTGAGTTCAAAAGATAAGATAGACGCCCAAGGGAATGACTCACCAGTCGTTAGAACATGATGGGCCACAGGATCCCACTCAGCTTTAAATACAGAACAGTTTGGGAGACCATACAGTCTGCATAGCATGGAAACAAATAGGGAATAAGGTTCTCTAAACCAGGAAACCGAGTACAAGTTATCATCCCTAGGGATGAAACTGTTAGGTTTATTCATCCATGACTTCAACATTTCGTTAAAATTGTATGTGGTCTTAGAGGATTCTATGAACTCAACATCAAGTGGTCACATAGACAGTTTAAGAGCATAAGCTCTGATGAAAACCTCAGAGTGGAAGGTATCCAATTGTGACCCTGCACTGTCACTAAATGACCAGTCTTTAGGGTTAGCGTGGTCCACAATCCATTTAACCACATCAGTATAAGGAAAGATAGCAGGTCTGGAAACAATGGCATGAAGCTGGGAATCCCTAATTTTCTCATACACCAACTGGTCATTCTGAATGTTTGATAGGTCATCATTATAAAAAATTGAGTAGATTTTTGACTAGTCTATCTGATAGGTTTCAGAGATTTTATCACTAATTTCTGAGAAAATACCAAAATTTGGGTCTTTGTTCAGTAAATCCTTCTAAGGAGTTTTACAACGTGTATTGCGGGACATGTTTGAAACTGGAGGTTTTCTAATAAACGAATGAACAAAAATAAAAAGCAATTCAAAATCTCGAAACAGTAAATAACTGAATAAGAGGAATGACTAAAACCAACCCATTTCGGTTGAAAGTAATGGGCAACAGACACTTGGTAAAAACTTCACAGTAAAATTCAAGCAACAAGTTAATATCTGAAATTAAAAATGTCAAGGAAAAATAGGGAAATTCACATATTTATTGCTTTTCGACGGTCCAAATCTAGACCGTAGGATGAAAACAAATCAATGGATGAGATTAAATCTTGTGGCATGCAGGTCAAGTTGTGGGAGTTTTATTTTGGAACTATGTACATTGTTCCCGCAATTTGCAATCCACAATTGCGGGTTGCAGGTTGCGAGAACAAAAAGTTCAAAATCTATTTACAAAGTCTTCCCGCAATAAGCAATTTGTGGGTTGCAGGATGACACCACTTCCAAAAAGAAATGACAAGCTTGCAGGATGAAAATGACTTGGTGGAAAAACTCAAAGCTTCCCACAAATTCATTAAAACAGTAAAAAAAATAGAAATTTTCAAAGGGAAAATTCTAATCAAATCCAAACAATGCAAAGGCATAAAATCATAATAAGCATAAGGATGAAACCCCTATAATGATAAAGTAATTTAAATCATTACCTTTTCATTAAAAATCTTGGGGATCCCATGTTCCATTAGAACATGGGATATGTTGTTCCTACAACACATCCTAATTGCAATTTTAAAAATTGTTAGAGGGGAAAATGGACAAGCTAAACTTCATTTAAATCACCCTATGTAATCTCATCCACAGGATCAATACAAATCGACGGTTAAAACTTAAACATGCAGGAGGGAAAAGAAGGGTTGCGGGGTTTTATTTCATAAATATATACATTCTTTCCAGAATCCACAATCCGCACTTGCGGGTTGCGTGTTGCGAAAACGCAAAGTGCAAAACTATTTTGAGACTCTTCCCGCAATCCACAATTGCGGGTTGCGGGTTAAGGAAACGCCTAACACAAAACTATTTTAAGACTCTTCCCGCAATCCGCAATTGTGGGTTGCGCGTTGTGGATGTAAAAGACCACAATTATTGAAGAAGGATCAGTCACCCCTTCTTTTCGTAGTTAATTGTGAAAAACTTTATCCAACAATTCAGCTATATCCATAACGGGGAACACAAGAAGGATCAACTGACCCTTCTTAAACTATCGAACTATTATGAAAATATTATGGGGAATAAGAAGGGTCGACCGACCCTTCAATTACGAGGTAATTGTTCAAATAGAACACCATTTATCCTGACTTCCATTTTCCAACAAGAAGGATCGATCGCCCCTTCTTCTCGTAGTTAACTGCCAAAACCTTTATCTAGCAATACAGCTATAGCCATAATGGAGAACACAATAAGGATCGACCGACCCTTATTGCAGTGTCGAACTAGTCTGAAAAGAATATTGGGAATAAGAAGGGTCCACCGACCCTTCATTTAGGAGGGAATTGTAAAAATATAACACCTTGGAGAAAGAGCGGCCGCTCTTTCTCTGAGAATTTTTCTACTTGCCAACAAAGTCTTTAAAGGAAAACGTCTATAAATTTTGTCGTTAAAATGTTAATATCTAGTATCCTAGGGTGACACGTGGAACGATCATATTGTGTCACGTGGCATATTTGATTTGGCACATTGAGTATAGTGAGGTTACTAATTTTTATTTGATTTTGCACATTGAGTATTGCGAGGTTACTAATGTGGGTTTAACCACAACATAATCAAGAAATGAAAATTCACTGATAGTAGTTTTAAGGATCATTAGGCACATGCAAGATTACCCTATAGCCAGAATGCTAATTGAAAAATTAACATGAATTTATTAATTTAATATGTTAATCATTTGCAGAAATAGATAAATGTTTTAATTAAATAAATTCACTTAAAACATAAAAGACACATAGATAATGAGTAAAGACAAATCCAAACTACAGTAGATCAATGTATGGATTATTGAATGCAAAAATTAAATAGTGTTCATAAATAATCTGAAGTGAAAATCAACATTCATCAAAGAAATTTGATCAGTTAGCAAAAGAGGAATGAAGAGAAGGACTAACTGTATTACTTCAAAGTTGCAAAAAATTACAATCTCTGCATCAATCAGAGTTTCTCCAGTCTTCTTTTGGTGATTTTCTCCCCCCTACCCTTTAAATAATAATTACAAAAATAGTTACAAAAGATAGAGTTCCCATAAAACAGGGATTACAAATCGAAAATAAAAGGCATCCTCAGGAGCGACTAATACCGACAATATTTTCACAAAATTCCCATAATATTTTCATCACATGGTTTCCGGGAAGTAACCCATTACAAACTGTGGAAGATATTGGAAATCCATTAGCTATCTGTGACAGAAGTTGAAAGATGCTTCTTAGAAGATTCATGATGATCGACAATGTCCTCAAAAATTGAAAAATCGACCACTTGTCCTTCCTTTAGTGGAATTGGTGGAGTCACAGGCACTTGATTAATTATAAAGTCTCGTATGACTGTATCATCTCGATCAACATGTTTCTTAGTGATCTTCCTTCTCTTACTCCGAGGGAGTCATATAAACATGGATTGAATCTCAGAGTCTTCTTTTTCACTACCAGTGCTGTCATACAAAACATCGGCTTTAAAAGGTGGTGACAGAGGTTCATGATATTGAAGAGGCTGAAGTTATTTCTCGCCACAAAATCTGACTGGAGAAATTTTGTGACTTTTCTGCATATTGTTCACAATAAATCTCTAGAAATTGAATAAGAATACTTTTTCTATGGAATATGACGACTGACAAATTTCCCATATTGGTCTTAAATGTGTTTAAGAAGAGCAATAAAGATCCCATAATGATTAACTGTAATGAATTTCCATGATTAAAACCTTTCGGTATGAGAAATGAAATTATCACATCTGTAACGAAATAACATATAGCATGCGCCAACCAAACTTGGATTAATATGGAGTAAAATTTAATTATATCACGTTACTATGATTTGATGTCAAATCTAAACAACTTATCATTATGGATTAGTCGGATCAATGACTATGCCTTCAAATTTGGCTGAACAAGGTGAAAATCACAGTTAAGAGCCTAATTGCAATTTTTAAAAATGGTAGAGGGGAAAATGGACAAGCTAAACTTCATTTAATTCACCCAGTGTAATCTCATCCGCAGGATCAAGACAAATCGACGGTTAAAACTTAAACATGCGGGAAGGAAAAGAATGGTTGCGGGGTTTTATTTCATAAATATATAAATACCTGGCAATTGAAAAACTGGATTTATGGTTTGAATAATATAAACACCTGGCAAGTGAAAAACTAGATTTATGGTTGGAATAATATACATACTTGGGGATTGAAATGTTCTGTTACAGATTAAATTAGATAAAAATATAAATACCTGGCAATTGAAATGTTTTGTTATAGATTTATTATTAAGACATAAAAATCAGTAGAAGTTAATATTCCTGGCAATTGAATTTACTTTGATCTTTCAAATTTTACAGAGCTTGGGATCTTAATACATTTCACGACTACGAGCTTGAGCTCACAAACATAGACTCTTCTACTACAGTATTTATATTAAAAAACTTCTTACTAAGTAGACTACATAAAAATCAGTAGAAGTTATTCCGGGTTAAAACAGTATAACTTCACCGCATTACACATAGATGAAATTTACTTCGATCTTTCACCTTTTACAGAGCTTGGGCTCTTAATACATTTCAATACTACGAGCTTGAGCTCACAAACACAGACTTTTCTACTACAGATAATTTACAGACTTTATTTTGGCTTCAACTAGAAGCTATACTTTATTTTTTGCTTCCATTAGAAGCTTCAACTAGAAGCTATGAGTCACATTAGTGACAAATCCTGGTCTTGGGGCTTCGATAGTGCTCGAAGTGCCCATATATGATGGTGTGGTGAGGATTTTTCAGAGAACTGCTGTCGAAATGCTCATTTATCATGAAGAGAGCGACCATATGACTCAAGTATTTCTGATAAAACAACAAAGGAAATGAAACATAGGCGGTAAAGAAGAGTGTCGTGACTTCCCAAAGATTTCATTTTGCTGCGATACCGGGTATCATGCTTTAGTATTTATCACAGTATTGGTGAAGGACAATAAATTGATCATTGAAGTAGAATAACTAATGCATGAGGCGATTGTATTTTTGAACTTGTACTCTGGACAAGATAATACAAGTCTGTAAAGCATGAATTTTGTGGATCTTAGGTTGATTTTAAACTAAAATGGTAAAACAAATTGCAAATATATAAGTAATATTTGAATATATTAACATAAAAAAAAATTGACACTTGTAAAATGATAGGTAATGAAAATTAGTAACCATCATTAAATTTGGACTTGACAGGCAGTGAAAATTTGAAATTCCAGGCCTGGACTCGAAGGCTTACCAAGCATGCAAGGCCTCAAGAAGGGATGGAACGGTTATCATTTTCATTAATGGAAAATCAAGGCCTAGTACGATGACCATATCTATTGGTAGGCTTATGGATTATAAATCCAAAATGGCAGACCAATGTAGGCAGGTCCGAATTGAGAAAGTAACTTGCCCTACCCTGAGAAAAGACATGCTGTGTCTGCTCCATTTCCGGATTAAATAGTTTTAGATAGCTGGAGGTTTTTCTTTTCTATCCAGAACCATCTTTTTAAGCTTTATGGCCCATCACATGCGTCTTTTCCGTCGTCGTGGCTCTAAACGGACCTCCAGGTCGACTGGTAGGAAAAGGGGTGAAGGCTCATCCAACCAGGCTAACGTCCCGGTGGATGACCACCATCTGGATTTCCACTAGGCGCATCTTTACCTGGAGGAAACTACTGTGTCTACTGAGGCCCATATCGCTCATTTAGAAATCTCATTGCAGCAAGAGGTCGAGGAGTAGCAAGGCCGTCAGATTGTAGCCAACCCATTCTGGGCGGGTAGAATTCTTCTGGCCCGCGATATCCAGGAACGAGAGAAAATTGTCAAATACATTAAAGATATCATCGAGGGAATGAAAGTGACTCAGCAGAATGAAATGGAGAGTACGTGCACTCTGGAGACCTTAGTGGAAGCACTCAACATCCATGACTCGCAGGAGGCCTGGCGCCGGGCCCCGAGAACCACGTGTTGATCAGGATGGCTTTTTCTCTATTTGCCCTGTCTTTGCAGTTATATTTTGATGGCAGTACTAGTTGTTGGTTTTCTTCCTATTCGACTTGTTGTTCTCAATTAAGCCGATAACTTGTTCCCTTGCTTTGCGGCTAGGTTCTTTTTTGGCCCTTGGAAAGTGGTTTCTTGTCCGAGAGGTTTTGTGTTCTCAGCTTTCCTCTGTGAAGTAGTTATGCTATCTAGTACAGTTGTTAAGATGATATGTGTCATGCTATCTGGTTAAGTTGTTAAGTTGATCTGTGGGCCCTCGGCTTTCCCAACTCGAGAAGGGCCTGAGTGAGATTTTAGCTCACTCTATTTGTAACTCTGTACCATTTGTGTACCTTTTTATACCATATTTATAGAATTTCCGGCTTTGCGTACTTACAAAAAAAAGAACGGTCGATCAACCCTTCAATTTTGAGGGAATTATAAAAATAGAACAATTTGGAAGTTATAACATATAAAAATAGTTTGTCTCGACTTCTGTTTTCCGATAAGAAGGATTGGTCGCGCCTTCTTTTCGTAGTTAACTGTGAAAATATTTATCCAACGATTTAGCTATATCCATAATGGAGAACACAAGAAGGATCGACCGACCCTTCTTGTAGTGTCGAAATATTATGAAAATAATATTGGTAATAAGAAGGGTCGACTGACCCTTCTTGCAGTGTCGAACTATTATAAAAGTAATATGGGGAATAAGAAGGGGTCAGATGACCCTTCAATTATGAGGGAATTGTAAAAATAGAACACCTTGGAAGTTATATCATAAAAAATGGTTTGTCCCTAATTTCGTTTTACGACAAGAAGGATCTGTCGCCCCTTATTTTCGTATTTAATTGTCAAACATTTATCCATCAATTTAGATATATCCTTAATGGATAATACAAGAAGGATTGACCGACCCTTCTTGCAATGTCAAACTATTATGAAAAGAATATTGGGAATAAGAAGGGCCAGCCAAACCTTCATTTAGAAGGGAACTGTAACAATAGAACACCTTGGAGAAAGAGCGGTCGCTCTTTCTCTGAGAATATTTCCACTTTCTAGCAAAGTCTTTAAAGAAAAATGTCTATAATTTTTTTTGTTAAAATGTTGATATCTAATATCCTAGAGTGACATTTGGAATGATCATATTTTGACACGTGGCATATTTGATTTGGCACATTGAGTATTAATAGGGAGGTTACTCTTTTTTATTTGATCAATTAATAAAAGAGGAGGACAATCTCTACATCAATCAAAGTGTCTCTAGTCTTCTTCTACACAACTTTCTCTTGTCACCTTCCGATGCAAAATAGGTTAGATGGAATCCAACTCTCCATGCAGGTGATTTTTTTATATTATGTATCCTTTGCTATCACTGCTGCATCTTCTGCGGCGTGGAAGCTTCCCTGGGAATCTATTTTCCTGATCCGTTCTAGGCTGTGGATCGTCGATGCTTTCTAACTCCATGATCCTTGGTGGCCTCGAATCCTACCACATGTCACCTTTTATACTAGTTAAAACCACGAGAAGTTTCCCACCGTTGATCTGGATCTTGCATGAATCCTGGCCATCAAACAGTGCGGCTTTTTACCAACTTCAAGGATTTGGCTTGCGTTGATGTTTCATGCAAGTTAGATCAGCAAACAAAACCTTGGACATAGATCTCGGCCTCGTCTGATCTGTGCCATCCAAACCCGCGGACCTCTACCAAAAGTTTGCGGATCCTAAAATTTGTTTCCTTCGTGCATGTCTTATTGGAGAAGTAATTCCCAATCGTTGATCTGCTCCATTGGCCGTTGATCTGCTCCTTAAGATGCTTGTGGGTTAAATCTCACACCTTCATCCAAAACACCTCACCCAGATGATTCTATTTTGCTCAAGCCACCGAGGCTTTCTCCATTCATTTTTAAAAATTGAACCTCCATTCTATTTTGCTCAGACCACAAAGCTAGTGCTAACACCGATCAAGAAAAATCGACAGCGAAAACGTAAACATGCGGGAATGAAAAGAGGGGTTGCGGATGCAGAAGACCACAATTATTGAAGAATATTTCTCCGTCCACAATCCTTTCTAAATTGCAAAATCAAGTTCTGAAAGTGGCAATATTGGCTTTGAAAAGTGTGTTTTTCTATTCGAATAATGTGTTTCTTGACTACTTATGAAACTTAAAAGCGGGAATTTCAAATCAAAAAATGCAATTTTTTATTTCAAAAGTGTGAATTTCAAATCAAAAAATGCAAATTGTGATTTGAAAAGTGTGAATTTCAAATGAAACAATGCAAATTTTGATTTGAAAAGTGTGTATTTCAAATCAATAAAAGCAATTTTTTATTTGAAAAGTGCAATTTTCATTTTTAAATGTTCAAAATTTTAAAGTGAAAAGTCCAATGTCTAAAATATTCACGCATTGTGCGAATAGCCAGTCAATCGACTAAGTTATAACATATAAAAATCGTTTGCCCGGATTTTTGATTTCCTACAAGAAGGATCGGCCGCCCCTTCTTTTCATAGTTAATTGGGAAAACATTTATCCAGCAATTCATCTATATCCATATTGGATAACACAAGAAGGATCGACCGACCCTTCTTGCAGTGTCGAACTATTATGAAAAGAATATTTGAAATAAGAAGGGTCGACCGACCTTTCTTGCAGTGTCGAACTATTATGAAAATAATATTGGTAATACGAAGGGTCGACCGACCTTTCAATTTCAAGGACATTTAAAAAATAGAACATCTTGGAAGTTGTAACATATAAAAATAGTTTTTCCCGACTTCTGTTTTCCAACAAGAAGGATTGGTTGCCCCTTCTTTTCATAGTTAATTATGAAAACACTTATCCAATAATTCCGCTCTATCCATAATAGAGAACACAAGAAGGATCGACCGACCTTTCATTTATGAGGGAATCATGACAATAGAGCTCCTTTGGGAAAGAGATACCATTGTTTCTTTGAGAAAACGCATATAAATTTGGTTGTTTAAATATTGATATCTAGTATCCACATGGTGACACATGGAAAGATCATATTGTGACACGTGGCATATTTGATTTGGCACATTGACTATTAGAAATATAGTTTAATTATAATATTGGCTCGCATAGAATATTTTCTCCTATGAGCACCGATGAATTTGGCACTTTGAGTATAGCGGATCATATTTTAATATTTAGGTAGTAACTTACTCTGAGTATAATTACTTGATTTTAAGTGCAATGGATAAACCACTTCTAATGGCCTTTCCTTTTATAAAACTTTAATGAAAATAAAAAAATACAACTTTTTGATGACCAAGTGGAAATTTAGAAACACAACAATTTTGTTGCCTAAAACTGCCACATAGAGAAATTTAGAAACCAATTTTGTCTACTATTTAGAAACCATATTTTCTTGTTGTGCCTTGACTGCTGCAAGGCCCTTCTTGTTTATCCTAATTGTTTCCCCTATCCATCCTTTCCTTGGTGACCATTCCCATATGATGCTATTTACATCGATCATCATATTTTCTTCTGCACCAACAACCCATTGTTGCTTTCTATCTAAGCATTTTTTGTACAAGAAATTTAGATCCTTTGATGCTCCTGTTGCCTTCCACCACTGCACCTCTACTTTGTAAGACCCAATAGTACTAGCATCTGACTCCTCTTGATAAATATCACCAATCACCTTACCCAACCAGATTGCACAATCTGGCTCTGGTGATTGCACAATGACCATTTGGCCCTTTACAACATCCACTCTTGGAATGAATTCATCTCTAGGCTTGTTGCATAGTGGTCCAACATAGCAATTCTGCAAAGCAGGAACATTTTCCTTCAAATAGGCATCCATAATTTCATGTTCAGATCTTGTAGGTTCACTACTATGAATATCATGGGTTGTTGATGGCCAAAAGTTATTTGATGACTGATCAACATTCTCAAAGGGACTGTCCAAAGCTTTAAGTACAGCCTGCCAATAATTTAACTTGGGACGCCAAAATTGTTCACCTCCCTTCATAACCCCTTGCTTCCATATTGAAATATATGTTTCTATTCTCTTTTTTATTTCGTCAATCTCCAAAGGACTTTTTGATTGCAAATTTAATAACCTAGGTTGTCCCACCGGCAAGTTTGTGCTACCATATGGTAATGACCACCAGAGTTGAATAGGAGATGACCAAGCTTCATTTTGAAGTGATGCCTTCCATTGCATGACTGGAATGTCATCTATGAGCTTAAATTTAAAAAACTGGCATTTTTTTATTCCAATGATTTTGGCATTTCCATCCAAAAGGTGGGGTTTCACAAAACTCTTAAAATCGTAAACTTTATCAATTAGATAAGGAACAAATGAATTTTGATCTTCACATGTCCTATACATATCCATAATTTCCGAGAGTGAAAATATATCCTTGCGCATTAGCTTTGCTGATAACCTTCCATAAGTTCCATATATGTCTTCATGAGTGTGTCCGACCGGGAGGAATCCAACTTCAACTATCTCGAACACTCTCCTTGCTGTTAAAAGAGATAAAAATGAAAATACAAAGAGGTTTTTGTTATCGCCTGAACAATTATCCATTTGCAGCAACAACATGAGTGGTAGTTTTCTATTTGGCATGCATTGATTAGTACCATCAACACACATTACATCATCTTGCATTGCATCTTGTCTGTATATCGAACACTTTTCATATGAGTCTTATTGCAATAGAGCATCATGCAATTGGTGCTTAGATGTTCCGCCTTTGTAGATCAAATCACCATATTTATCAACCACTGGTTCTTCAAGACACTTCAAGCATTTAGCCAGGGATGTCACAGTGAAATTCAATCCCATCTCTAAAAATGAGAGGCTAAAATGACCAAAACCCCCAGTCTTGTGCCAGTCAATGATATGGGAAGATTCATAAAATTACTAAAAGCTTTTTCCTTCTTACCCATCCTTGGAATGGAAGTCTTTGACTCATCCATTTTGTCATGAACAATACTGAGATAAGTCTTCGGATTATTCTGTGAAGCCGACCTGTGGCAATAATAGAGTCATCGACAACTTGTGATATATTTATTATGAGCTTCTTGGTTTGCTTGCAACCTTTCCACCTCAGCTGGATTAGTGGTCCCCTTAAGCCTATACTGTATTGTAATGCACTCATTACACCTTGCAAAGGAGTTTGATTTAGAAACTTTAACATTTGGAAAATATTCTCTCATCACCTTGCTAAAGGAGGATTGTGATACTGGAGGCAAACCGATACTTGTGATTTCATGATTAGCCATTTTTCGCAGCAAACCATGGGACATATTAGCAGGCAATAATTTCAAGGTTTTCCTTGTTCCATCTCCACTGATTAATTGTGTAAGATGTGGAGATTTGTCTGAATTATTGACTACAATTTTATTAATAGTAGCTACCAGTGCAGTAGTGTTTGCCCTAGATTTTTCCAAGCCACTGTTACCATGCACAACTCTCACATCACCATTCACGAACATTCTTTTATAATTGAAGAAAGTGCTCTTTTTTATCCCATGGAATTTATACCATGCATTTTGACAGACGTCTCTTGTGTCTAATCTCATTGTAAACAAGCTTCTTTTTCTGTCATCTCCTTCTTTGGCCACAGGAGCATTTGATACCATATAATTTATAACATACTATCTTTTTGAATTTCCATTCATACTATCAAATTTACCAACATTCAACTATCGCTTGAAGTGGAATTTTTTATATACAAATATTTGAGCAACAATGTTCAATGCCAAATTTTGAAAGGAATGCACCCATATTTATTGTAGACCTATAAGGTGTCGATCTTGAATTTCTGTCCGACATTTTAGTTCCAGCTTGCTGCTTTACGGAATTGTATGGCCTTGTTCCATTACCTTTAACATCTGTATATTCACAATGGGTAGTACTTGGAAGGACCATTTGTAAAGAAAATTCTTCAAACACATTCCAAAAGTTGACCATATTATCTTCATCTGCTTTCTTTTTTAGTATAACATCCAAAGGAACATCATGGAGGTCAAGCAAATGGTTTGCAGGCCATCTTATAAGGGAGCCTTCAAATACACTGCAATCCTTGCAATTGCAGAAGACTTTATGAACTAAAATACCAAACTCACCAGCATCTAGTGCTCTGAATTGTACAATGTCTCCCTAAAAAATAGCTGACACTATTCCCCGAGCAACATACTATGGATTTAAAGAACATTGATGTATCAAATTAACTTTTTGTCCCAGAAACCTGACATTGTGATTTTCTCTTAATAATTTCAAAGTAGATTCAGATTGATTCTTGTTGAAATTGCTTGCAATAGAAATCAATGTTTCTGTATTAAAATCGATGATTCTTTTAATTTGCCATACAAAAAAACTTCCACTACTCAACCCTGGACAACATTCCATACAAGAAAACACCACTTCATTCAACAGAACACCAAAGGAGAAGTCACCCAAAAATGTCCCCCCAGCAAAATCAGTCCCACTCACATTTGTTACCAAACCTATGGAAATGCAATCCTTGCTTTCTGAACACTTATGTAACAACTTAACTTTTCTCATAATAAAAGAAGATCTATTCTCAGTTGTTATGATAATATGTGCTACACTTGTCGAAGTAGAAGCTGGTATATCATTCACCTCATTCTCAGTTTATGATGTGTGCTACACTCGTCGAAGTAGAAGTTGGTATATCATTCACCTCATTCTCGCGAAGAGCGAACCCAATCTGGTTAACGGTCTCAGATATAGGCCATTGAATATAACCACCAATAGCCTCTGATAATGTATCTACACCTTCCGATGGATAGGGCAATGGAAGACTTGCATTTAAAGTCTTGGTAACATTTACAATAATACATCCGGCAATAATGTTGATATTATGCAAAAATTTTCTTTCTGGAAAAGAGATTCCCTCAGTAACTTTCAATCCATTCAAAAACAGGTCCACACATTGTTGAGTACCAAAATCCATTTCATAAACTATATCTGAAATATAAAATAACAAGACACATTGTTCAGAACAAAAATCAAGTTCAGAAGCGTTTTATGAAATATAAAATAACAGGAGGACATTAAAAATCATATTTATTTTAAACAAAGATATAACATAAGTTATAATATATAAAAATATGTCTGTTCGGACTTACAATTTTTCGAATGGAAGGATCGATCGACCCTTCTTGAAGAAGAATATAACACAAGAACGATCGAACGACCCTTCTTTCAATCTAGAAAGATTACCAAAAGAATACTGGGTAGAAGAAGCGTCTCCCGCCCATTCATTTATGAAGGAATATTAAAAAATTTCAACCTACGAATGCTAGGCCGTCAATACATGTATTTCCAAAATGGTGAACAATGGAAGAATACTGATCACATCAAGGGTCAGTCGACCCTTCATTTACAATATAAATTTAAATATATTTAATCTATGAAGGCTATGTCTACAATTCCTAACTTCTGACTTCCACTATAAATAGTAGGGACTCAGACATCATCTATGTTCTAACATTTCAAAATGTTTGTCCCGACCTCCATTTTCCGAAGAGAAGGATCGGTTGACCCTTTGTTTAGGAGATAATTGTGAACAACTATATCTAGCAATTCACCTATATCTAGAATGTCGAAAGAAAGAAGGAACTACTGACCCTTTTTGCATTATATAACTATTATGAATACAATACTAGGAAAAAGAAGGGTCGGACACCCCTTTATTTATGAGGGAATTGTAAAATTATTCAACCTACGAAGGCTAGTACGTCAATTCATCAATATCTAAAATGCTGAACAATGGAAGATGGGACGGCTGCCCCTTCGTTTATTAGATAATTGTGAAAACCTTTATCGAGAAATTGAAGGATATCTAGACTGGTGAAGATGAAGAAGGATCGACCGACCCTTCTTGCAGTCTCAAGCTATAACGAAAATAATATTGGGAAGAAGAAGGATCGTCCACACCTCCTTTTACGAAAGAGCGGTCGATCTTTCTCTATGCAGAACTTGGAGAAAGAGCGGCCGATCTTTCTCTATGCAAAACTTGGAGAAAGAGCGGTCAATCTTTCTCTGTGCAGAACTTGGAGAAAGAGCAACCGATCTGTCTCTGTGCAGATTTCCACTTTCCAGCAAAATGTGCAAAGCAATGTTCCTATGAAATATGTGTTTAAAGTGCTGATATCTACTTTCACCACTCCAAAAAACTCATCCCTGGGGGAAGGAGTGGACGCTCTTTCTCCTCAACATCTACTTCCAACACCCTGAAATGGAACAACCTGACGAAAGAGCGACCTCGCTTCCTCTGACAAAATTTTGACTTGATAGCAAACTCTTTGTAGAAAAACATCTGTAAATTTTGTCATTTAAATGTCAAAATCTAGTCTACGAGGTGACACGTGGAATGCTTAGATTGTGCCATGTGGCTTTGATTATTCCAGAATTGATCTGTGCTACACTCGATGAAGTCTAGCAAACCCAAAAGTATATTGCTTCTATTTTTTTTAAAGAAAAAAAAAAGAATGTTTATGTCTGGTTAATCGCAATCAGAATCATTCCAACTAATGGCATCACTATCTGCATTGTCTTCACTGTTAAATTCCTTTAATTAGCATTATGGTGTTCCTAGGAAGGCATGCATGTGTTGCTTGGAATGTGTTGAATATAATTGTACCACTGATGACAAAACTATTCATTAATGACAATTTGTAAATTTACTTCCTTTCTCTGTTAATTGTTATTTCCAGTAATGACAGTCTATAAATTTCCTTCATTTCTCTGTTAATTGTTATTTCTAGTAAATCTTTTCCATTGTGTTATTCTTCATGTTCGGTTGGATAAAACTAAGATTAAATTAGTATTCATATGTTTATGTTGTGGTTTACCGCATTTAGTATTCACTAATTTTCTGCTAAAATTGATATTGGATTCATTTATGACCAAATATTAATGGACTATTTTCTTTTCTTCATTATCAACCTGCAAATTAAGACAGACAAGGGTATTCACCAATTTTCTGCTAAAATTCACATAATTTTAAGAACATTTTTATCAGCTTTATCTCTTCAACTAAGTGCAAGACTCACATGTGTTCTCATTGCATCCAACAATTTGAGTCATACACCACGTCCAACTACCCAATACACAAGACTTTTCTAGACAAGATAGTGTATTGGTAAACAATTATAAAAGCTATTTGATTGCTTAATTTTATTCAAATAAATTAAAGACTTAAATTATATATATTTATAAAAGAAATGTAATCAATATTATATAAATTAAGACATAAATTATCAATTTCAAATATTTCAAATAAAGTATAACGTTTACATAGATATGTATACTATAGTGAATATTAACTGCAAAATTATATTAAAAAGAAAAAAAATGTTTGAATTTTCTGATTTCATTTGTTGTTATCTTTTTCCAACAAACCTAGGGAAATGCTAGAGGATTTGCAGAAAACAATATTATCAGAATATATGAAAATAATATGCTACATCACCAGACATAAAACGTATGCAAGCTAGTGGCAATCGACATTAAACCTGTTAATTTCGTTAATTTAGCCCAGTAATGAGTAACGCACGATTTTGCAAATATAATGATGTGAATTCATATTAAATTATGGACTGTAAGAAGAAAACTACCCAGAATTGAAGGAAATAAATTATGGAAATCTGAAGAAGACAGACAAGGGTGGAAGGAAATTTGAAGAATCTAAAACGTTCAGTGCCTTTAAATTACTATGAACTTGAAACTGTCATTGCATTGATTTTTGACAACCATGGAAGATATGGTTTTTACCCCAAGGCGGAATAAGCATGATATGTTACAGATTTAGATATTTTACGGTTTGAATAATATAAATATCTTCCAACTGAAAAACTAGTCGTCGATTCTTCAAACAAATATTACTACTCTACCCACCCAACACTCTTCTCGGGTCCACCTCAACAAAAGAAAACCTCGGTCCTGACAGAAAAACAAAGCTCCAAACTAGAAAACACAGAGAGTTTGAACTTTAAGTTTCAATGTAGGAAGTGGGCAACTAGAGTAGTGTGGTGGGATATCATCACAGTGACATTAATTATCACATTGTGGCAGGATATCATCTATATGTCGTGACACATACACACAATCCATCATAAATGTGACATTAATTATCTTAGTGTGGCATGATATCATATGTACGTCATGACACATAAAACACAATCCATCATAAACGTGATGAGATTATTCACACGAGTGATACAATCCTCAAGATCACCTCC
Source organism: Larix kaempferi (assembly GCA_027924585.1). Taxonomy (NCBI): domain Eukaryota; kingdom Viridiplantae; phylum Streptophyta; class Pinopsida; order Pinales; family Pinaceae; genus Larix; species Larix kaempferi. Next base: position 1,187,641 of record BSBM01000522.1, read on the forward strand.
ATGCCAATATACTAACCATTTTAAATGGCAGAAAAGATCAATCAGGCGGGGAAAGATCAAGGGTCCCACATCCATTTCGCATCCCCAAAATGAGCGATAGGAAGGAGGGATGGGTGGTTTCGGAATCTGAAACTGATCTCCACGTAGAAGCACCACATGATTTCGCAAGTTGTAAGGGCGGAAAGGAAAACCGCCTTCCTCCATCTGCGAAACCACCTTCGCCCATCCTTCATGGTCTCTGGCACATTTGGATATGATGTGGCCGCTCCACATCACACCTTCTACCCATGCAACTCCTCCACGTCGGGGCTCCTACCCACATGTATCCTTCGTGCTAGAGTTCCTTCCCATGTGGCTTCTCCACGTCAACCTGCACATGCATAGTGGAAAACACCTTTCAATTACACAATCATAGCATAATTACCTAATACATAACAACATCCAAACAATGAGTTAAGAAAAATCTGAACCAACAAATCAGGTGACTTCATAAATTGCAAAGATCAAAGCAATTGAAAGATAAATAAAAAAAACTAGAACACGGATCACAGTAGATAAAAAAAAACAGAACACGGATCACAGTAGATAAAAAAAAACAGAACACGGATCGCAGTAGATCTACAGGGCGAAAGCTAAGCACTGAGCTGTAGAGCATTAAATGTGGTAGCTCAGTGCTTAGGGTCTGTTGGATCTGAAAAATATACAGATTCAACGGACCCTAACCACTAAGCTACCACATTTAATGCTCTGCAGCTCAATGCTAAGCTGCCGCACTTAAGGCTCTGGTTAGCTCAATGGTTAGCTCTCGGAATTAAAAATAAAAGCAATTGAAAGACTATTATAGAGCGTTATAGGACAATAAGGGTCAAAGACGTTACCCTTTAATTTAACTGATGGGACATATTGACGGCAAGGGTTCATAATTAGTAATTCCTTACTAATTAAAACAAGATTGAAAGATTGTGAAGATCAATGATGAGTCGATGCATGATCCAATATTTTTATTCTGAAGAGGCATGATTTTCCTTAATAAAGTTTTCAAATAATAAAGTTCTTTGAAATTATATATAACCATACAAGTCAAATTTATGAAGAGGACCATAGGTGTCTATGAAGTTTTGGTAATTGCATATCAAAATCAAGATCTGAAAATCCGAAGCAAGATCATAAATTAGAGGCTTGTTGGGTGCTTCTTGGGGCAGGTTCAGGACTTCTAAGGGAATTGTTGCCTCCTTCCACTCATGGGTAGAGATTTAGGGTGGTGGGGCATCCTTGTCTATTTAGCAGGTAGAAAAACAGGGATGCAGGAGCATCCTTTCCGTAGCGGCAGAAGAATTCATTTGATTAAGTTCTCCATCAAGTTGGTGCTTGTAGAACAATTTTGTATGGGTGTGTTCAAATTTTTAATTGTCCTATTCACATTTGGAATGATTATTTAACTTGTGCTTAATACTAATTTTATATAAAAGGGTTGAAAAAGGAAATATTGATTCCCCTCCCACCTCTTAGTATTGTTGGATGAACCAACACCTGCCGCATAGCGCCCTCATCATCACCTAACGTGTTGTGTAGTTGATGCTCTAGCACCTCTGCTTAATATTTTAAGCACTTGGGCCTATTGGCATAAGTTTGTAGGCCCCCTAAGGTAAGCTTACTTGCCTTATACTTTTCATGCCTTCTTTGGACTCCAAAGCTCATGAACTATTTACTCGATCTTTTTAGGTACCCGGGACAAAAATAATGCTAAGAATGGGGTCCCTTTGTGCAGATATTTTGTACCTTGTCCCACTTTATGAACACCTTCCAAATTTATCTTTCACGTGATCATGTATTCCATGCAACACGATATCCATTTCCATTGCACTATTATTTGTTAGATCCTTCATGGATGCAGTTTTTTGTAGTCTTTTTAGAGTGATGTAAGCATTTAGAACAGATTTCCAGACATCAAAACCTTGTGCATTTAAATGGAGTCTCATTCTTATAATCCAATCAGATCAGAATTTTATCCATAGAACAATCGAACCCCATCTGCTGAGTAGAGACTTTCATGTTCTTTCATGTGCTTTAGAGATCTACGGTCCAGCTATCAGACTCTCTCGAAGGAATTGAATCCATGATTTAACTGCACCAACTGGAAGGAGGCTCGAAAGCTAAGGAAGCTCCAACTCCTCGGTTTACTAGCTCCATCTAAAACGAGGTTACAACCCCTTGGTTTTAATAATTTCCAACCTATAGATAAGACTCCAGACCTAAGTAAAGTCCAACTCAATAGTTTTACTAGCACCAATTGGACAATAGTTTTACTAGCACCAACTGGATGGAATCCCCAACTCCCTCATATCACGAGCACCAACCCAAAGGAGACTTCAATCTCCTATCCTTGCTTGATCTTAACACCCTAATATGAATAAGAAGAACAATATGCCTCCAAAGAGTGTAATCAAAACCCAGAAATAATCACCTATAGACTTCATCTATTTTCACCATCAAACACTTAAATCATAGACCTCATAGTACATTCCAAAACCTAGTTACTAGAGGGATCTAATGCCAATATCATTACCATGGAATATTCCAGTACAACCACCAATAATATCTATGCCATTGGAGAGTGGTTTTTTAATCATTTCTCAGTAATTTTTGCATATTGGAGAGCATAACTTGTCCATGCTTATGGAGTGTTTACTCTACTTTCCTTAGTACCAATTTTGAGGGTGAAAGATTCCCATCCTAATTGGGAATTGGAGAGGCCATTATGCATTGGACCATGAGGACACATATTAAGAGGTTGTGGGACCCATTTGCAGCAAGATTCCCCACTACACTTGGCATGATTCTCTCACCAATTCGTGTTCAAGATGAAGGATAACATTGATACTAGTCTTGGGGTAGTTTCAGAGGTATTATTCATGGCATGAGTCATGTAAGGTCGAATTGGAGTGGAAGAATAAGTCCCATGGAAGAGGAAGAGGCATCTTAGAAGAATTGTGTGTAACATCCCGAATTTTCATAAAAATTTAATTTTTTTGTTAATAGCATTAATAACTATATTTAGGATAATTATGATTGCGGAAATAAAGATAGTTGATTTATAACAGCATTTAACTAAATAGTTGTTAGTTCTAATTGCAATAAAATTATGTTTATAAACAAGTGACAACGATAACTTAAACATATTCAGAACAACTATGATTTTGATAATTAAATAAATTAACAATCAGAATTATGATGCGGCCTTCTTCTTCTGCAATTAACGGCATGGTTAAAGTAGTAATTGAAATGAAGGGTTAGAAGTGTGATAAGATACTTTTATTTTTGAGATGATACTGACAGATTGCTTCTTTGTTGTCCAAGGAGTCCTATGAGGGACCCCGAAGCTTACTTAGCTGTATGCTAAAACATTGGACCTATTTTATGTGCAGACGACAGGTAATAGGTTTCATGATTGCAATAAATTCCAGTTTTCGTATAAAGCTCAATTCAACATCGTAAATAAAAATAGCACGTTTAGAGATTGTTGCAACTATAAAAACGTACAGGTAAGACTCGCATGCTTACACCTTTTCTTTCCAAGGTTCATCTTATAACTGAGTAAACTCATCCCAAGTTAACTGTCGAACAATTATCTTATTAACAGCATTGTTGCGGTTGTCGTCATTGTACTAGCTGATCCTGTCGTCATCATTGTCGTGATTGTAGTGATAACTGTCTTGTTGTCGTCATTTAGAATGATAGTACCAAAATGTATGTAAAAGTTATGAGCTTGTAAGCTCTCGCAACCAATATTATTCAATATATATGATTGGATAACTATACTATGTCTTTGTAAATCAAATTTCCTATTTACCACTATGCAATTCAAAACTTATGGTATAATGAAATTCCTACTTAAACATTATATAACAATTATGTGATTATTCAATAATATGAATAGATAAAACAACAATATAAAAATAACTAAACCAAATATTATGTGAAAATATAGTGCAATTAAGCTTTGGACTATATATAATTGTTTTCCTAATTATAATGACACACAACATATTCCAAGTCTTTATGGAAACAATAGTGTGACTATACCTATTTTTTTGGTTTAATGTCATATTAAACATATATCAGAAATGTTTGCAATATATGCAATGTTGGGATCATAACACTACTATACAAAGTGTTTGCAATTTAACACAAACATTGTGATATATGAGAGCCATAGCAATAAGTGCAAACATTAGAATTTATAACCATGCATTTGCATATACGTTGTTCTAATATGACCAATATGACATTTTAAAAGTTGTTATGTTAACAAATGAAATTGTAATATTTGTTATCACATCAACGTACTGACAAGCATTGAATTGGGATTTGGCAAGTCACTGGCTCATAAATTTGGCGATGGTCTTGAGCTATGGTAAAGATCATGTAAGGATCCTATATTTAAAGGTTTGGTACTGCATTCCTGCCGAGTTGTAACTCCAGGAATCCACGTAGACGTGAATGCCTCCATGCTTGTTGTTGTGTAAGGGTTATATGCCATGCATGGATCGTGTTTCTCCACCGTGTGCTATCGTGGCAATGTCAACCTGTAAAATAGGTCAAGTATTAAATGTTTGACGTCGTTTATTTCAATGCTACGATTGCTGGCAAGGTAGAGACCGTCGATGGTGATGGAAATGGGCCGTTGGATGAAAAACCCTAACATCTACCGTGTGTTGAGTTTATGAACTTGGAGAAAGTAGTTTCATTGTGTTATTGTCTTCGTTGGAGGTGGCCGACAAGCTGCCGAAATTTCTGTTGAAACCTTGGGAGAGATTCGACCTTGAGACTTTCTAAACAAGTGGAAGTTATAGGTCTTAAACCTCTGCAATGGAATTTTGTTTATTGGAGATCTAAGTCTCTGGTTTGGAGTGTTATCGAAATCATGGTTGAAAGTTTCCTGGTATCGTTCACAGCACCATTTTCGTCGTTTGTCTGAGAACTTCAAGACTTGGCCAAGGTTTACGAAGGTAAGCGATTCTTCTGAGGTGAAATATTTCTTTGCTGCGTTTCATTTTCATTTTAGAAGTAACTTTTATCTAACTCAAACTCCGTCGTTTGTCAGTTGCAGGGTTTTAAGGAAGCAAAAGAGTAACGTTTTGGCAAAGGTGTTAGCGTGCCTCAACACCGGTAAGCCTCGGGTCTTCCATTACCCTCATAGTTCTCTTGGATGGTGGTTGAAGTGATTCTTAAGAATGAGTAACAAACTTGTCAAAGCTCGTCGTTTTCTATATCAATGTTGATAGTTGAAGAAAACTCGAAACATGCTTGCGACTCTTGTTTTCGTTTGAATGGTTCTTGGTTTTTATAAAGTGTAATTTCATGAGATCGACTGGAGCTGTGACTCATCGATGTTCTGGGATATTGGGTTCTTTTAGAACTACTATAAACTTGGGATAAACATTGATTTTAATTTTGTTTGCAATCAAAGTTGAAAATCTTCGTTCTGAGAATCCACGATTTCAAAGGTTAAGTTTTGAAACGAGCCATGGGCTCAATCACTGTGTAATTGATACTTCTTTCCTCGAAAATTAAATTTGCATGCTAAATTATATTTTGGTTAAATGTCTATGTAATTCGACTTCATGCTGAAGGTTACTACAATGTCTTTCGAACTAGATTAGGGTTTGAAGATATCGTCGATGATAAAGGTTCTATGTATAAAACAAACTTCAAACTTAAGATGGGAATGTATGCTAAACTTTTCGTATAAGTCTGTGTAGTTTATCTTGATATTGTAGGTTGATAACATGTGTTCTTATTTGTCGATGTTTGAAATCTAAGTAGAGTAAAAGGTTGAACTGATATTTCAATAATGTTTTGCAAAGGAAATGAATAGGGTCAAACCCTAATTCGTGTTTTGTTGAGGATGATAATCTGAACAATATTAAAGATACTAGATCGGTTTCGATCCCAGGTTTGAATAGAGTGTAAATTTTTGTTATAAAATAATAAAAGAGGAAAATATAAATCTAGCTAGGGTTTTCTTCTTGATACAAGACTCGGATTTACAATAATCACAAAACAGAGTAAGCAGAAAAAGAGAAAAATAAACACATAGTAATAATAGTAGTGTTTAGTAAATTCTTGTCATTTGTTAAATTTATAGATAATACATCCTTACTATAGTAAGTGAAAGCAATGTGAATGTATAGTGCAGAAATCGTGAACACTGTGTGAATTACAATTCTATCTATAATTTAATTTCTATGCATATAATGCTGATGAAGTAATTTCAATGAAACTGTGTGTGAATGAAATGTATGAATATGAAACCCGTGTGAAAACTATTGATTCCAGCTTATTATAAAGAATGTTTTATTCAAATTCAGCAGTCTTAAAACAATATGCAGTATTAATCTATCTATCGAATTCAATGGAAAAATTTGCTTATCTTCTAGTCTACTTTAATTTGCATATCTCTACTAGAGTACGATGCTGCCAAATAGCATGTGGAAAAATGGGGATATTGATTTATCAATTTAACATTAAACTTAAACATTTCCAGAATTAGATTCTTTTCAAAAGCAAATAAACAGAATAATAACACAATCTGGTTCTACGAAGCACAACGGATCCATTACAAACAGCGGCATATGGGCACTCCCTCGAGCGTACGCCTTCGACTGCCTGGTTTCGTTACGTGTTTCAGATGAACAAAGTAATTGGGCAATGCTCTCCATGTGGGGTGCTTTATGTGCTACCCCTCGCTAATGTCCCACCGTATATGTCTACCTGGAGTGAACTCATTCCCTCAAACTAACTACTGAGTTAATAAATAGATGAATCCAATACAAAAGATTGAAGTAGAATAAAATTAGTTATGGTAGCGACATAATCTATAATACTCTATCCAGGTAAGTATGCTAACACCTTCCTGCAATAGCATCAACCGCTTACCTACTATGTGGTGCAATGGTCAGGGAGACTCTATAGATGTGAATTTCCCACACACAAGACTGTCCGGAAAACCCAAGGAGATTAAATATTGACCATCCGAAGATAAATGAAAGGAAGTTCGACCCAATGGGAGGCGAGGCAGTATTACGAACACTCACTTCCAAGTGGATTGCAGGAAGAAAACGAATCTAGTACCAGAGCAACAAGATGGGCAGGCAGCTCAGTGAACTACGCCTGTGCAAAGAGACAGGGGAGGGTTGCTTACTTGTGTGAACCAAGACATGGAGTAAATAACTAAGATATAAAAGGGCGGTATTATATAACATACGCAATATCCTATCTGTAGCATCAGTCTCTGCTTCGACTACTCTATTAATCTTATCCAATGGTAAAATTACCTTCCTTCTGCCATTCCGAAATATAAGAGCTTTCTTGTCTGAGAAAACTATGCCTCTCATGGCATAAATCCATGGTCTCCCAAATAGTACCTTATATGCATCACTAGGTAGTTTTTATACTTCAAATGTTACCCATTTATGTGAGTGGCAAGCTTCCCGATATGCCTTCGGAGGTCATATTCTACCTTGTCCTGAAGACCAGTAATAGGAAGCATCTTGTCAAGACAAAGTTGTGCTTAAGAAATGATTAGATAAACAAAACATAATTATTTATTGAGAATAAGTTAGGAAATATTTAAGAACCTGAGAACTCTGTAGGGAAACAAACAACCCAGGAAGACTGTTCCACCCAAACAAACTCCTGAAATAGTCAAATACTGTCTTAGGACCCCCGAGCCTGTTCGCTGAACCACCAGGAGGAAGAAACTTCAGGAATTGGGACTTCTTCTTGTTGTAGCAATAATCTTCTAAATCTTCAATAGGTAGCAGTCCAAAAGACTTGCTCCTACAATTCTGTTTCTCTTCAATAATATGCAAAAAATCAGTTTTCAATCACCACTAACCTCCCTTATTCGAATCTCTCTTGAAATCACCTGATTTACAAGAGGAAAATATTCAACAGAAATATTGATTAAGGGCTGCCTGCCCAATTCGAATTTGCCTTTATAGGCTGCCTAGGCCTTTTCAATGTTACTGGGTCATTAAATGAGCTGCTTGCTCACTCCCTCCACATGGGGGATAATGCCCTATTTTAGGGGAAGTTGTCCCATAACCAATAGCTAGTGGTGTGATGTAACTACTTCCATGTGTCCCATACTTTCCAACAGCTTCCATTCCTCCTAGTGGGTTAGTGAACACTCATTCAACAGTCCTCTTGGGTGTTTGTCTCCTAATTAATTTATTTAAATAATAATATTTAGTAATTACATTCATCCATGATCATAACTGATCATAATTACAAAACTTTGTAATTAAATTAACATAAAGTATTTTGCAAAATAAAATAATAATTCCCAAAAATTTGGGTAGGTGACCTACACCCCCCCTTAAGTCTCAACATTGTCCTAGATGTTAGCTAATCACTCCTTGAGTGTTCCTGAAACAAAGTTGGATATGCTGCCTGCATACTACTCTCCAACTCTCAGGTTGCCTCTTCTGGGCTAAGGTGCTTCCATTGCACCTTCACTTGCCCAATGTTGCGATTCTGGAGAATAGTTTCCCTCCTTCTGAGGATACAATCTGGTTCCACCAGAAAATATCCGTCTTGTCCCACCTGTACATCATTCCAGTTTACAACATGAGTAGTATCGTGCACATATTTCTTTAAAAACGATATATGAAAAACATTATGTATTTTCAGGTTAGGTGGTAAAGCTAGTTAGTATGCCACTACTCCAAGCTTAGATAATATTTCAAAAGGACCACAATACCTGGATGCCAACTTGGCACAGCTCCCCAATTTCAGTGAACTCTTTTTCGGTCTTACCTTGAGAAACACATGTTCACCCACCTGGAACTCTTTATGAGTTCTTTTTGAATCTGCTTGACCTTTTTGCCTATCTTGGGCAGCTTTTAAATGTCCTTGCACCTGTTTCATAATTAGTTCTAATTCTTACAATAATTCAGGTCCTAAAACGACTCTATTGACTGGATCATTCCATGAAACAGGTGTATTACATTTCCTACCATAAAGAATTTTAAAAGGACTAAGTCTGGCTAAAGCGTGATAATGATTATTATAAGCAAATTCTGCTAAGTACAGATAATCTTCCCACTTACCAGGCTGATCCTTAACATACATTCTTAATAAATCTTCTAACACTTGATTTACCCTTTCTGTTTGTCCATCCGTCTGTGGATGAAATGTTGTACTGAAATTTAGAGTTGTATTCAATCCCTTAAACAATGATCTCTAGAAGTTTCCTATAAACTTCGAGTCACGATATGAAATTATTACCTTTGGTATTCCATGCAGTCTAAAAATCTGTTTCATAAAAATCTCTGCAATGTCTGGTGCTTTATGTGTGGTCTTCACTAGTATGAAATTTGTTGCCTTGCTGAGTTTGTCCACCACCACCATGATGGAATCATGTTGTTTCTGATTTTTAGGCAATCCAGTAATGAAATCTATGCTGATCACTTCCCATTTCCAGCTTGGTATTGGTAATGGTTGCAACAATCCAGTAGGATGTTGGTGTTCAACCTTCACCTTTTGATAGTCCAAGCATTTTGTGATGTATTTTGCTACTTCATCTTTCATTCTGGGCCAATAGTATTCTTTTCTCTGCATAGTGATGGTCTTTTGATATCCTGGATGACTAGAATAGTGACTTTTATGCATCTTATTTAATATCAGAAATTTTATTTATGGTATATCTGGTACATACAATCTGTTTTTATACAGTAATAGTCCATTTTCCTTAATTCTGTAATCTACGATACAATTTTCAAAACTGTTATTGGTTGTCTTATCCTTCATTTTTCTGTATTCTTCATCTTTTTCACCTTTTTCCAGAATTTGATTTTCCAAATCGGTTGAATAATTACTGATTGTTGAAATGAAATTTAGTTTTGCCTTGCGACTCAAGGCATCTGCAACTTTGTTCTCCTTTCCTTTAATATGTTGAATTTCGAAATCATACTCACTTAAGAACGTCAACCATCTAGCCTGTCTAGCGTTCAAGTTTGTCTGATCCAATAAATATTTCAGACCCATGTTATCTGTTAATAATGTAAACTTTCTGCCAATAAGGTGATGGCGCCACATTTTTAAGGCATGAATAACTGCTAATAACTCTAAATCATAAGTAGAGTAATTCTTTTCATGCACTTTCAGCTTTCTGGATTCATATGCTATCACATGCCCTTCCTGTGTCAAGACTCCACCGAGTCCATCATTGCATGCGTCTGTACAAACTACAAAATTCTTGTTGGGGTCAGCTATCTTCAAGATAGGTGTTGTTGTCAATAGTTCCTTTAATTTCTTAAAACTCTCAGCACATTTCTGATCCAAAACAAATTTCTTCCCTTTCTTCTGCAAGGAAGTTATGGGGTTGGCAATTTTTGAAAAATTCTCTATAAACTTTCTATAATACCCCGTAATTCCCATAAATGATCTCACATCTGACACATCTTTCGAAACCGGCTAGTCATTAATGGCCCTTTATCTTGTCGGGGTCAGCTGAGATTCCTTCTGCTGAAATTATGTGTCCTAGATACTGAATTTTGTCTTTGTGGAAGTCAAATTTACTAAATTTGGCATACAACTAATGATCTCTTAATACTTGTAAGATAATCCATAAATGTTCATCATGCTCTTCTTTTCTTTTTGAGTACACTAAAATATCGTCTATAAACACAACAACAAACTTGTCTAAGTACTTATGCAAAATATTATTCATCAAACACATAAATATAGCCGGGGCATTAGTCAAGCCAAAGACTACGAAATCGTAATGTCCATATCGAGTTCGAAAAGCTGTCTTGAAAATATCTTCGTCCTTAACCCTTACTTGATGATATCCTGATCTTAGATCAATCTTCGAAAATACTGTTGCTCCAAGCAGCTGATCAAATAGATCATCTATGCGGGGCAATGGGTATCTATTCTTAATCATCATCTTATTAAGCTGGCAATAATCTATGCATAGTCTTAATGTTCCATCTTTCTTGTTAACGAAGATGATAGGTGCTCCCCAAGGAGACACACTTGGTCTAATATACTTCTTGTCAATAAGTTTCTTCAACTGAGATTTTAATTCGTTTAACTCCAGTATATGCATTCGGTATGGAGATTTTGAATTTGGTACAGCTCCTTGTATTAACTCTATGGTAAAATCTAAATCTCTTTTGGGTGGTAATCCTGGAATCTCCTCAGGAAATACATCTTTAAAATCTTTTAGGACAGGTATGTCTTCTAATTTCAGTTTGTCCTCTTTATCCATAATCTCATCATTTATCATGTTTACTGCAAACATTTGGCATCCCTTCCTAACTGCTCTCTTAACTTTCAAGGCTGAAATTTATCTAAGGGTTACCTTCCTTGGAATGCATTTTATTTCTATAGTTTTCCCTTCATCATTTAAGCATGTAAAAATTTTTCTGTAATAGTCTAGGATGACATGATGGCCTTCTAACCAGTCCATCGCAACTATAATATCATATGAACCTAAAGGTAAAATATTCAGCTTGATTTGTGTTTGCAAATAGTTCATGGATAAAGCATAGTTCTCTATAAAATCTGAAACTTTCCTCTTTGTTCCAGTTGCTAGTCTAACTAGCCATGATTTATTAAACTTTTCAGTTTTTAGTTTAAGACTTTCTACAACATTTGGTGATATATAACTTAAACTAGCACCTGGGTCAATTAAAACAGTAACAGGATGGTCATGTATCATACCTTCAATCTCTATCATGGATATTTGATGATCTGCTTGCCTATTGTCAAGTGCTGCGTTAATTCTTGGCATCTCCCTTGCTACGTCTCCAACAGTAGGTTCAGTTTGTATAGAGTTAATGTTGTTTGCTTTTCGCTTCCGTAAGGGACATTCTGACACGTAATGAGGACCTTAACATTCAAAACATTTAATATGTGTCTTTGGCTCACTGGTCTTGGCAGTATTAGATGCATTTTTTGGTGCTATAGAATTCTGCTGTGAATTATTTATGGAATTATTCCCTTGGGAATTTCGATTCTAAAAATTCGTCCTTTGGAATCTAGAATTCCCACTGAATCTGAAATTTTTCTTCTTCTGTTCAAAATTGTTTGGCTTATGATTTTTCCAATTAGACATACCCTCTCTCTTCCGATTTGTATCATAACATAAAACTGCCTTCCTCACAGCCTCCTCTAATGTTTTAGGGATGTCATACTCAATTTTGTCTTTAATGTTGAAAGGTAAACAACTTAAGTACCTTTGAATTTTTGGTTTTTCTTCTATTAAGTAGGGTACATATATCAGTAAGTTCAGAAACTTACTATTCAGTTCCTTCATGTTCATACCTCCCAACTTCAAATCGTAAAACTCTTTAGATTTTTCTTCATAGTACTGTTCAGATAGATACTTCTTTTTGAAATATCGTTTGAAAGCACTCTAGCTTACATCTTTATCCTTGATGCCCTTTACCCTTTTGACATCCTGCCACTAGATATCCGCTTTTTCGATTAAGTTATATATGGCCATTTTTGCTTTTAAGAACTCTGAATAGTTGTAGATATGGAAGTATTTCTTCATCCCTGACAGCCAAGCTTTAGCTATCTCACCTTTCTCAGTTTCTCCATTGAAATTTGGAGCTCTTATCTTCTTGAATTCTCCAGAAATCTGCTCATATTCTTTATGATTTTTCCTTCTTGGTTTGGAATCTTCTTCACTACTGTCACCGTTATAATTATGCTTCTTTTTGCATTCTGCAATAGCATCTCCAGATGAGGTTGAGCTATCTTTTACTTCACTGATTTTGATGTTCTGATTTTTATCAACATGAGGCATATCCTCAACCTTGGAAACATCTTCATGGTTTCTTTCGTGTTCCTCTGTTTGGCTGTGTTCAAACAACACTTGATTGAGTTGTTCTTGAGCTTCCAGAATCTTTTCATTATCTAGTTTCATAGATTTGATTTCTGCCTTTAATTCTTGAAAGGCACGTAACAGCTCCGTTGAACTGTTGTTTATTTCCTCGTGGCCTTCCTCTACAAAGTGCTATCCTGAACTGTGAGTGTTTGGCTGAAATCTGTCACTTAAATGTTAAGCTGAGTTCTCCATACCTATAACTGAAAATAATTTCTGAAGATAACAAAATGATAAAATTTTCAAGTTATTATAATTTTTTGCTGTATATAAAAATTTCTACTGCGTTTTTTGGACCTCATTCAGGCCTAGAGTTTGAATCTGTGCTCTGATACCAGATGTAACATCCCGAATTTTTATAAAAATTTAAATTTTTTGTTAATAACATTAATAACTATATTTAGGATAATTATGACTGTGGAAATAAAGATAATTGATTTATAACAGCATTTAACTAAACATCTGTTAGTTCTAATCGCAATAAAATTCTGTTTATAAACAAGTGACAATGATAACTTAAACATATTCAAAACAACTATGATTTTGATAATTAAATAAATTAACAATCAGAATTATGATGCGACCTTCTTCTTTTGCAATTAACGGCATGGTTAAAGTAGTAATTGAAATGACAGGTTAGAAGTGTGATAAGATACTTTTATTTTTGAGATGATACTGACAACTTGCTTCTTTGCTGTCCAAGAAGTCCTATGAGGGACCCTGAAGCTTACTTAGCTGTATGCTAAAACATTGGACCTGTTCTATGTGCAGAAGACAGGTAAGAGGTTTCATGATTGCAATAAATTCCAGTTTTTGTATAAAGCTCAATTCAACGTCGTAAATAAAAATAGCACGTTTAGAGATTGTTGCAACTATAAAAACGTACAGGTATGACTCGCATGCTTACACCTTTGATTTCTAAGGTTCATCTTATAACTGTGTAAACTCATCCCAAGTTGTCTGTCGAACAAGTATCTTATTAACAACATTGTTGCGGTTGTCGTCATTGTACTAGTTGGTCCTATCATCGTCATTGTCGTGGTTGTAGTGATAGCTGTCTTGTTGTCATCATTTAGAATGATAGTACCGAAATGTATGTTAACTTTATGAGCTTGTAAGCTCTTGCAACCAATATTATTCAATATATATGATTGGATAACTATACTATGTCTTTGTAAATCAAATTTCCTATTTTCCACTATGCAATTCACAACTTATGGTATAATGAAATTCTTACTTAAACACTATATAACAATTATGCGATTATTCAATAATATGAATAGATAAAACAACAATATAAAAATAACTAAACCAAACATTATGTGAAAATATAGTGCAATTAAGTTGTGGACTATATATAATTGTTATCCTAATTATAACGACACACAACAGATTCCAAGTCTTTATGGAAACAATAGTGTGACTATACCTATTTTCAGTTTAATGTCATATTAAACATATATCGAAAATGTTTGCAATATATCCAATGTTGGCATCATAACACTACTATACAAAGTGTTTACAATTTAATGCAAACATTGTGATATATGAGAGCGATAGCAATAAGTGCAAACATTAGAATTTATAACCATGCATTTGCATATACGTTGTTCTAATATGACGAATATGACATTTTGAAAGTTGTTATGTTAACAAATGAAATTGTAATATTTGTTATCACATCAAGGTACTGAGAAGCATTGAATTAGGATTTGGCAGGTCGCTGTCTCATAAATTTGGCGTCAGTCTCGAGCTGTGGTAAAGATCACGTAAGGATCCTATATTTAAAGGTTTGGTACTGCATTCCTGCCGAGTTGTAACTCCAGGAATCCACATACACGTGAATGCCTCCATGCTTGTTGTTGTGTAAGGGTTATATGCCATGCGTTGATCGTGTTGCTCCATCGTGTGCTATCGTGGCAATGTCGACCTATAAAATAGGTTGGGCATTAAATGTTTGGCGTCGTTTATTTCAATGCTACGATTGCTGGCAAGGTAGTGTTAGGAACCCATGTCTTTACTTTGTTAGTATGTTGTTGTTGGACGCATATGCTTTGTAAGTCGTCCCGTAGTATTTGTTGATCAATAGTTTGTGTTATTGATGTGGTGCATATGCTTTGTAAGTCGCCTGTAGTATTGTTGATCCATAGTTTGTAACGGCCCATGGTTTCAACCCATAGTATTGGCGCCTAGAATTAGTATATAAGTGTGTGTTGAGACTTATGAAGGCACCGTGAAGTTATTTGTATTGAGCTTGCTCATGGGAGGTTGCCTCCTCGAAGTGGCCAGTGATAAATATAAAAGTGATTCTGAGTTCTGTCATTTCTGCTATTTCGCATATTTTCATTAAGTAATTGTTGCAGGTGCCTCACATCTGGTATCAGAGCACTTTCTTGGGCTCGCTGGGTGAAATTTCTGCCAAATTTTTTTTTCGCATCTGTTGCAGGTTTGGATTTGGGAATAATCCCTATCCACTTAACTGTGGGAAGTACTTGGGAATAAGCCCTAAAACTCATTGTGAGGAGTACCACGGGAAGCCCGAAGTAGCTGGCCCATTGAGAGGACCTGCTAGCGAAAAGGGCAACGACCCCTACCTGATTGACTAGTTCCCACCCGTGAGGTAAACCAAGAGCTGTCGTTTGTGGAAAAGCGGTTATCAGTTTTACCTGAGCCGTGGAGTGAGGGGTACTGCCCCAATACGCAAGCCGTCAGACAGCATTGGTGGCCGAGTGAAAACCCTAAACTGTTAGGAAGCCGCACATACCTGGGATCCATATCTACTTTCAGCTGAACTATTATCGATCACTGTTGTGCCGTTTCAGATCCATTTTGCAAGCCGTTCTATATCCAGCCGTTCAGCGTTGTTCCATATTCCTTCCGAGCCGTAGCCGCTCCAGCCTGTAAAAAAAAAAAAAAAAAATCCAAGCCGTAGCCGCTCCAGTCTGGAAAAAAAAAAAAAAAATCAGTTTTTTCTCCATATCTCCCTTGTTTTACCTCTGTTTCCCTTGAAAATTTCAGGGAACCCCTGTCATTCCATTCTGCATATTTCATACCTGAGGACCCTATCCTCAATTCCCCTTCCTACAGACCGAAATCCCACATTTGTCTATTTTTAGGGTTTGCCATAACTTCCTCAGATTTCACCCAATCACCTTCAATTTTTACCACAGAGTTCCTTTCTGAATTCTGCTTCTTTGTTCCCCTCTGCCAAATTTTCCCATTCTTTCACCCCGCTTCTGAAATCCTCATTTTTGCTTCCCTGTCTATCCAACAGTGTCCAAAAAACTAGTCAAACCCCAATTACCCTTCTGATTTTTTCCCAAAACCAAATTTTCCTTTACTGAAGTAGTTCCTGTTTTTGTTTTCCTAGCCAGTGAAAAAAAAAAAAAAAAAAAACCTGGTTATGGTTGTCACCCGTGCAGGAGCAAAAACCATGGAAGAAGCACTTGCAGCCATCCAAACCAAACTCCAAGATCTGGATGAAAAATTTCTTGGTCTCCATCTTGAACATTCAGCTATGAACAACAAACGCCAGTCCGAGTCTTCAGTAGACAATGGGTTCTCTTCTTCCAGCAATTTCCATGGTCCGAAGCTTGATTTTCCTCGCTTCAATGGTACCGATCCAACTGGATGGATCTATCATGCAGAACAGTATTTCAGTCTGCATAATACTTTTGATGTCAACAAAGTTCCGTTGGCATCCTTTCATTTGGAACAGGAAGCTCTTCAATGGTACCGTTGGTACATCAAGGCTCATCCAGAGCCCAACTGGCCAGACTTTTTCCAGCTCCTTTTGCAATGATTTGGTCCTAGTGCTTTTGATGACTTCACAGGAGCCCTCACTAAACTTCGCCAAACTGGCACTGTGAGAGAGTATCAAACCGAATTTGAGAATCTAGCCAACCACACCGAAGGATTGTCTGATGAATTCTACCGGAGTTGTTTTATCAGTGGTCTAAAGGATGCCATCCACTCTGAGGTCAAAATGTTCTGTCCCAACACAATGATGGAAGCACTCGGGTTGGCTAAGTTGGCAGAA
Source organism: Larix kaempferi (assembly GCA_027924585.1). Lineage (NCBI taxonomy): Eukaryota > Viridiplantae > Streptophyta > Pinopsida > Pinales > Pinaceae > Larix > Larix kaempferi. Next base: position 1,204,584 of record BSBM01000522.1, read on the forward strand.
GACAAGATTGCAGCCCAACAACGCTCCAAGCCCACTTTTGTTCCCTTCCGAAATATGGGTTCTCAGCGACCACCTATACCGCAGGCTCCTCGACCAACTCCTATCAAGCGTTTGTCTAAAACAGAGATGCAAGCACGCAGAGAAAAGGGGCTTTGCTATAATTGTGATGAGAAATTCACTCGGGGACATAGATGTGTTCAACAAAAGCTCTATCTCCTGGATGTGGAGTCTCCGCCTGCCTCTGAAATTGGTGACGAAGATCCAGAAACACTGGATGCTCCGGTCGACATTCAGGAACCACCTATTGACCCTCCGTCTCAGGATGACCAGCCAAAGATATCTCTCCATGCTTTAGCTGGAATCACCACCCCCCAAACAATGCGGGTCAAGGGTTACTTCAAGAAGCTTCCTCTTACAATCCTCATTAATTCTGGTAGCACTCATAATTTCATTGACCCTCGGATCGCCAAACAAGCTGATTGTTTTATCCATCCTTGCTCCAACTTTGAAGTCATGGTTGCCAATGGGGGCACCTTACCTTGCAAAGGAAAGTGTCGAAATGTGCGTATCTCTATGGGAGATTATACCTTGCGCTCTGACATGTTTGCCTTGCCCTTAGGCGGATGTGATGTGGTTTTGTGCGCTCAATGGCTACGCACACTCGGCCCTATCTTATGGGATTTTGCCGAACTTTGGATGCAGTTTTCCCTCAATGGACACAAACACACATTGACAGGATTACAACCAGGTTCTCTCAGCATCATCAGTTCACATCGCATGGAAAAACTCCTCAAGAAGAATTCACATGGTGTCATCGCTCAGATCCATTCCATCCAGATGCAACCATCAGCGGTCTCCACTACTCCTTTGGATCTACAACAAATTCTGGATCGATATACAGGTCTCTTTGCTGAACTAGTGGGATTACCACCTTCTATGCCAGAAGACCATCGTATTCAGCTCCTTCCTAGCAGCGCTCCTCCCAACATCAGTCCCTATCGCTACCCATTCCACCAAAAAACGGAGATTGAAATGCTCGTTCGGGACTTATTGAAGCAAGGTATTATTTGCCCAAGCACTAGTTCCTTTTCTTCTCCAGTTATTCTTGTCCACAAAAAATATGGGTCATGGCGCCTCTGCATTGACTTCCGAGCACTTAATCACCTCACCATCAAGGATTAGTTTCCAATTCCTGTTGTTGATGAGCTTCTTGACGAGCTTCATGGGGCTCACTTTTTCTCCAAGTTGGATCTTCGTTCTGGGTACCATCAAATTTGAGTTCATGAGGATGATATTCCTAAAATAGCTTTCTGCACACATGATGGCCATTATGAGTTTTTGGTCATGCCCTTTGGCCTCACTAATGCTCCTTCCACATTCCAAGCCTTAATGAATCAAATATTTCGATCCTACTTGCGAAAATTCATTCTGGTATTCTTTGATGATATCCTCATCTATAGTAAAACATGGGATGAACATCTCCAGCATCTGGATCTTGTCATGCAACTTTTCTCTGACCATCATCTCCATGCCAAGCAGTCTAAATGTGTTTTTGGACAAAAGGAAGTTGAATATCTCGGGCACATTATCTCAGCACAAGGGGTTCCCGTGGATCCTACCAAAATCGATGCCATGAACAATTGGCCACGTCCTCAGACACTCAAGAGCCTTCCTGGTTTTTTGGGGTTGACTGGCTACTACCACAAGTTTGTCAAGGATTATGGGAAGATTGCAGCTCCATTAACTGCTCTATTGAAAAAGGATGCTTTTACATGGACACCTGCTGTTCAGTGTGCATTTGACAAACTAAAACAAGCTATGTGTACTACACATGTGCTAGCTATGCCCGATTTTTCCAAGCCCTTCACTATTGAGAGTGATGCTTGTGGCAATGGACTTGGTGCTGTTCTCCTTCAAGATGAACACCCCATTGCGTTCACCAGCAAAGCCTTTTCAAGTAAGAATTTAGCTGCCTCTACCTATGAGAAGGAAATGATGGCTATTTTGCATGTAGTACAGAAGTGGCGTCCATACCTATTAGGAAATCATTTCTGCATCAAGACTGATCACCAGAGTCTAAAATATTTCTTGGACCAGCGTGTCTCCTCCCCGGCACAACAGAAATGGGTTAGCAAACTCATGGGTTATGACTATGAGATCACTTACAAGAAGGGTAAAGACAATATTGTGGCAGATGCTCTTTCGCGCACATTTGATGCCCAAGGTTCTCTTTCATCTATTTCTATGCCTATTCCAAATTGGTTGCAATATGTTCAATAGGGTCATGTCAATGACTCTTCCTTATCTCAGATCATCCAACGCTTGACCAACAACCCTTCTGCTGTACCACATTACTCTTGGGATGGTGCTTCTCTGCGATACAAGGGTCGTCTGGTGCTTCCCCAGAGCACAGATCTTCAACAGGATGTCTTCTATGAACTCCATGCTTCTCCATCGGCTGGGCACTCTGGGTTCCTCAAAACATATGAATGAGCACGGCGTAACTTCTTTTGGCAGGGCATGAAAAGGACAATTCAACAGATGGTGGCCGAATGTGATACCTGCCAGCGCAATAAGGGTGAAACAACACTCGTTCCAGGATTGCTTGAACCCTTGCCAATACCTACACGGATTTGGACAGATATTTCTATGGATTTCATTGAAGGGATCCCTAAATCTGGCAGGAAGACAGTGATTCTCGTTGTGGTTGATCGCCTCTTCAAATATAGTCATTTTTGTGCTCTCAGCCATCCCTATACAGCCTCCTCAGTTGCTCAAATTTTTATGGACCAGATCTTTCGTCTTCATGGCATCCCTTCTTCCATTGTCTCGGATCGTGATGCGACTTTCACCAGTCATTTTTGGACAGAACTATTTCGCCACACTGGCACCAAACTGAAGATGAGTTCAGGGTATCACCCACAAACAGATGGTCAGACTGAAATTGTCAATAAATGCTTGGAAACTTATCTTCGTTGCTTCACCTTGGAACAACAAAATCAGTGGGCAAAGTGGCTCCCTCTTGCTGAATGGTGGTACAATAACTCTTACCACACTGCCTCTAAAATGACCCCATATGAAGCAGTCTATGGTCAAGCACCTCCAGCTCTTCTTCCATACACCCCCACCAGTTCACCAGTTCAGGAAGTTGACACGGTCCTTCGCAACCGCGATCAGATTCTTCGCATTTTGCGGGACAATCTTCACATGGCAAGAAATCGCATGAAGCAACAAGCGGATCAGCATCGTTCGGAGTGCACTTTTCAAGCCGGCGATATGGTTTTTCTTTGTCTCCAGCCGTACAAACAATCCTCCTTGAAACTCAAAGGGCGTCATAAGCTCGCTCCAAAGTTCTATGGGCCATATCGGATTCTTCAGAAGATTGGGTCCGTTGCTTATAAATTGGAACTTCCTCCTTCTTCCCTCATTCATCCAGTCTTTCATGTCTCTTGTCTGAAGAAAGTTCTTGGCACCAACATCAGCGGCCAAACGATTTTACCTGAACTGGATAATGAAGGATCCATCCTTTTGGAGCCAGAGGCCATCCTCAATCGGTGCACGTGTCAGCTTCGCTCTCGCTCTATCACAGAGGTCTTAATTCAGTGGCACGGCATGCAACCAGAAGATGCTACATGGGAACCACTCCTTCAGATTCAACAACAATTTCCACATCTAAAGCTTTGAGGACAAAGCTTTTTTTAAGGGGGAGGGGATGTTAGGAACCCATGTCTTTACTTTGTTAGTATGTTGTTGTTGGACGCATATGCTTTGTAAGTCGTCCCGTAGTATTTGTTGATCAATAGTTTGTGTTATTGTTGTGGCGCATATGCTTTGTAAGTCTCCTGTAGTATTGTTGATCCATAGTTTGTAACGGCCCATGGTTTCGACCCATAGTATTGGTGCCTAGAATTAGTATATAAGTGTGTGTTGAGACCTATGAAGGCACCGTGAAGTTATTTGTATTGAGCTTGCTCATAGGAGGTTGCCCCCTCGAAGTGGCCCGTGATCAATATAAAAGTGATTCTGAGTTCTGTCATTTCTGCTATTTCACATATTTTCATTAAGTAATTGTTGCAGGTGCCTCACAGGTAGAGACCGTCGATGGTGATGGAAATGGGTCATTGGATGAAAAACCCTAACATCTATCGTGTGTTGAGTTTTTTGAACTTGGAGAAAGTAGTTTCATTGTGTTATTGTCTTCGTTGGAGGTGGCCAACAGGGTGCCGAAATTTCTGTTCAAACCTTGAGAGAGATGTGGGAGAGATTCGACCTTGAGACTTTCTAAACAATTGGAAGTTATAGGTCTTAAACCTCTGTAATGAAATTTTGTTTATTGGAGATCTAAGTCTCTGGTTTGGAGTGTTATCGAAATCATGGTTGAAATTTTCCTGGTATCGTTCAAAGCACCATTCTCGTTGTTTGTCTGAGAACTTCAAGACTTGGCCAGGGTTTACGAAGGTAAGCGATTCTTCTGAGGTGAAATATTTCTTTGTTGCGTTTCGTTTTCATTTTAGAAGTAACTTTTATCTAACTCAAACTCCGTCGTTTGTCAGCTGCAAGGTTTTAAGTAAGCAAAAGAGTATCGTTTTGGCAAAGGTGTTAGCGTGCCTCAACATCGGTAAGCCTCGGATCTTCCATAACCCTCATAGTTCTCTTGGGCGGTGGTTGAAGTGATTCTTAAGAATGAGTAACAGACTTGTCAAGGCTCGTCGTTTTCTCTGTCGATGTTGATAGTTGAAGAAAACTCGAAACATTCTTGTGACTCTTGTTTTTGTTTGAATAGTTCTTGGTTTTTATAAAGTGTAATTTCGTGAGACCGACTGGAGCTATGACTCGTCGATGTTCTGGGATATTGGGTTCTTTTAGAACTGTTGTAAACTTGGGATAAACATTGATTTTAATTTTGTTTGGAATCAAAGTTGAAAATCTTCGTTCTAAGAATTGACGATTTCAAAGGTTAAGTTTTGAAACGAGCCGTGGGATTAATCACTGTGTAATTGATACTTCTTTCCTTGGAAATTAAATTTGCATGCTAAATTATATTAGTTAAATGTCTGTGTAATTCGACTTCATGTTGAAAGTTACTACAATGTCTTTCGAACTAGATTAGGGTTTGAAGATATCGTCGATGATAAAGGTTCTATGTATAAAAAAAACTTCAACCTTAAGATGGGAATGTATGCTAAACCTTTCATATAAGTCTGTGTAGTTTATCTTGATACTGTAGGTTGATAATGTGTGTTCTTATTTGTCTATTTTTGAAATCTAAATAGAGTAAAAGGTTGAACTGATATTTCAATAATGTTTTGCAAAGGAAACGAATAGGGTCAAAACTTAATTCGTGTTTTGTTGAGGATGATAATCTGAACAATATTAAAGATACTAGATCGGTTTCGATCCCAAGTTTGAATAGAGTGTAAATTTTTGTTATAAAATAATAAAAGAGAAAAATCTAAATCTAGCTAGGGTGTTCTTCTTGATACGAGACTCAGATTTACAATAATCACAAAACAAAGTAAGCAGAAAAAGAGAGAAATAAACACATAGTAATAATAGTAGTGTTTAGTAAATTCTTGTCATTTGTTAAATTTATAGATAATACATCCTTACTATAGTAAGTGAAAGCAATGTGAATGTATAGCGTAGAAATCGTGAAGACTGTGTAAATTACAATTATGTCTATAATTTAATTTCTATGCATATAATGTTGATGAAGTAATTTCAATGAAACTGTGTATGAATGAAATGTACGAATATGAAACCCGTGTGAAAACTATTGTTTCCAGCTTATTATAAAGAATGTTTTATTCAAATTCAGCAGTCTTAAAAGAATATGCAGTATTAATCTATCTATCGAATTCAATGGCAAAATTTGCCTATCTTCTAATCTACTTTAATTTGCATATCTCTACGAGAGTATGATGCTGCCAAATAGCATGTGGAAAAATGGGGATATTTATATATCAATTTAACATTAAACTTAAACATTTCCAGAATTAGATTCTTTTCGAAAGCAAATAAATAGAATAATACTAGATAAACAGAACATAATTATTTACCGAGAATAAGTTAGGAAATCTTTAAGAACCCGAGAACTCTATAGGGAAACAAACAACCCAGGAAGACTGTTCCACCCAACCAAACTCCTGAAAACAGTCAAATACTGTCTTAGGACCCCCGAGCATGTTCACTGAACTACCAGGATTAAGAAACTTCAGGAATTAGGACTTCTTGTTGTTGTAGCAGTAATCTTCTAAATCTTTAATAAGTACCAGTCCAAAAGACTTACTCCTACAATTCTGTTTCAATTCAATAATATGCAAAAAATCAGTTTTCAATCACCACTAACCTCCCTTATTCGAATCTCTCTTGAAATCACCTGATTTACAAGCGGAAAATATTGATTAAGGGCTGCCTGCAAAAAATCAGTTTTCAATCACCACTAACCTCCCTTATTTGAATCTCTATTGAAATCACCACTAACCTCCGTTATTCGAATCTCTCTTGAAATATTGATTAAGGGCTGCCTGCCCAATTTGAATTTGCCTTTATAGGCTGCCTAGGCCTTTTCAGTGTTATTGGGTCATTAAATGAGCTACCTTCTCACTCCCTCCACTTGGGGGATAATGCCCTATTTTAGGGGAAGTTTTCCCATAACCAACAGTTAGTGGTGTGATGTAACTGCTACCATGTGTCTCATACCTTCCAACAGCTTCCATTCCTCCTAGTGGGTCAGTGAACACTCATTCAACAATCCTCTTGGGTGTTTGTCTCCTAATTAATTTATTTAAATAATAATCTTCAGTAATTACATTCATCCATGATCATAACTGATCATAATTACAAAACTTTGTAATTAAATTAACATAAAGTATTTTTCCAAAATAAAATAATAATTTCCATAAATTTTGGTAGGTGACATACACCCCCCGTTAAGTCTCAACATCATCCTAGATGTTAGCTAATCACTCCTTGAGTGTTCCTGAAACAAAGTTGGGTATGCTTCCTGCATACTACTCTCTAACTCCCAGGTTGCCTCTTCTGGGCTAAGGTGCTTCCATTGCACCTTCACTTTCCCAATGCTGCAATTCTGGAGAATAGTTTCCCTCCTTCCGAGGATACAATCTGGTTCCACTGGAAAATATCCATCTTGTCCCACCTGTACATCATTCCAGTTTACAACATGAGTAGTATCATGCACATATTTCTTTAAAAACGATATATGAAAAACATTATGTATTTTCATTTTAGGTCGTAAAGCCAGTTGGTATGCCACTACTCCAACCTTAGATAATATTTCAAAAGGACCACAATACCTGGGTGCCAACTTGGCACAGCTCCCCAATTTCAGTGAACTCTTTTTCGGTCTTACCTTGAGAAACACATGTTTACCCACCTGGAACTCTTTATGAGTTCTTTCTGAATCTGCTTGACTTTTCTGCCTATATTGGGCAAATTTTAAATGTCCTTGCATCTATTTCACAATTAGTTCTAATTCTTGCAATAATTCAGGTCATAAAACAACTCTGTTCACTGGATCATTCCACGAAACAGGTGTATTACATTTCCTACCATAAATAATTTCAAAAGGACTAAGTTTGGCTGAAGCATGATAATGATTATTATAAGCAAATTCTGCTAAGTGCAGATAATCTTCCCATTTACCAGGCTGATCCTTAACATACATTCTTAATAAATCTTCTAACACTTGATTTACCCTTTCTGTCTGTCCATCCGTATGTGGATGAAATGTTGTACTAAAATTTAGAGTTGTATTCAATCCCTTAAACAATGATCTCTAGAAGTTTCCTATAAACTTTGAGTCATGATCTGAAATTATTACCTTTGGTATTCCATGCAGTCTAAAAATCTCTGCAATGTCTGGTGCTTTATGTGTGGTCTTCCCTGGTATGAAATGTGTTGCCTTGCTGAGTTTGTCCACCACCACCATGATGGAATCATGTTGTTCTGATTTTTAGGCAATCCAGTAATGAAATCTATGCTGATCACTTCCCATTTCCAGCTTGGTATTGGTAATGGTTGCAAAAATCCAGCAGGATGTTGGTGTTCAACCTTCACCTTTTGACAGTCCAAGCATTTTGTGATGTATTCTACTACTTCATATTTCATTCTGGGCCAAAAGTATTCTTTTCTCAACATAGTGATGGTCTTTTGATATCCTAGACGACCAGAATAGTGACTTTTATGCATCTCATTTAATATCAGAAATTTTATTTATGGTATATCTGGTACATACAATCTATTTTTATATAGTAATAGTCCATTTTCCTTAATTCTGCAATTTGCCTTACAATTTTCAGAACTGTTATTGGTTGTCTTATCCTTCATTTTTCTGTATTCTTCATCTGTTTCACCTTTTTCCAGAATCTGATTTTCCAAATCGGTTGAATAATTACTGATTGTTGAAATGAAATTTAGTTTTGCCTTGCGACTCAAGGCATCTACAACTTTGTTCTCCTTTCCTTTAATATGCTGAATTTCGAAATCATACTCACTTAAGAACGTCAACCATCTAGCTTGTCTAGCGTTCAGGTTTGTCTGATCCAATAAATATTTCAGACCCATGTTATCTGTTAATAATGTAAACTTTCTACCAATAAGGTGATGACACCACATTTTTAAGGCAAGAATAACTGCTAATAACTCTAAATCATAAGTAGAGTAATTCTATTCATGTACTTTCATCTTTCTAGATTCATATGCTATCGCATGCCCTTCCTGTTTCAAGACTCCACCGAGTCCATCATTGCATGCGTCTGTACAAACTACAAAATCCTTGTTGGGGTTAGCTATCTTCAACATAGGTGTTGTCGTCAATAGTTCCTTTAATTTCTTAAAACTCTCAGCACATTTCTGATCCCAAACAAATTTCTTCCCTTTCTTCTGCAAGGAAGTTATGGGGTTGGCAATTTTTGAAAAAAATTCTACGAACTTTCTATAATACCCCGTAATGCCCATAAATGATCTCACATCCGACACATCTTTCGGAACCGTCCAGTTATTAATGGCCCTTATCTTGTTGGGGTCAACTGAGATTCCTTCTGCTGAAATTATGTGTCCTAGATACTAAATTTTGTCTTTGTGGAAGTCACATTTACTAAATTTGGCATACAACTAATGATCTCTTAATAATTGTAAGATAATCCGTAAATGTTCATCATGCTCTTCTTTGTTTTTTGAGTACACTAAAATATCGTCTATAAACACAACAACAAACTTGTCTAAGTACTTATGCAAAATATTATTCATCAAACACATAAATACAGCTAGGGCATTAGTCAAGCCAAACGGCATGACTACGAACTCGTAATGTCCATACTGAGTTTGGAAAGCTGTCTTGAAAATATCTTCGTCCTTAACCCTTACTTGATGATATCCTGATCTTAGATCAATCTTCGAAAATACTGTTTCTCCACACAGCTGATCAAATAGATCATCTATGCGAGGCAATGGGTATCTATTCTTAATCGTCATCTTATTAAGCTGGCGATAATCTATGCACAGTCTTAATGTTCCATCTTTCTTCTTAATGAAGATGACAGGTGCTCCCCAAGGAGACACACTTGGTCTAATATAGTTCTTGTCAATAAGTTCCTTCAACTGAGATTTTAATTCGTTTAACTCCAGTATATTCATTCGGTACAGAGATTTTGAATTTGGTACAACTCCTGGTATTAACTCTATGGTAAAATCTAAATCTCTTTTGGCTGGTAATCCTGGAATCTGCTCAGGAAATACATCTTTAAAATCTTTTAGGACAGGTATGTCTTCTAATTTTAGTCTGTCTTCTTTATCCATAATCTCATCATTTATCACGTTTACTGCAAACATTTGGCATCCCTTCCTAACTGCTCTCTTAACTTGCATGGTTGAAATTTTTCTAAGGGTTACCTTCCTTGGAATGCATTTTATTTCTACAATTTTCCCTTCATCATATAAGCATGTAAAAAAATTTCTGTAACAGTCTAGGATGACATGATGGGCTTCTAAAACGAGCCGTGGGCTCAATCACTATGTAATTGATACTTCTTTCCTCAGAAATTAAATTTGCATGCTAAATTATATTGGTTAAATCTCTGTGTAATTCGAGTTCATGTTGAAGGTTACTACAATGTCTTTCGAACTAGATTAGGGTTTGAAGATATCGTCGAAGATAAAGGTTCTATGTATAAAACAAACTTCAACCTTAAGATGGGAATGTATGCTAAAATTTTCGTATAAGTCTGTATAGTTTATCTTGATACTGTAGGTTGATAATGTGTGTTCTTATTTGTCGATGTTTGAAATCTAAGTAAAGTAAAATGTTGAACTGATATTTCAATAATGTTTTGCAAAGGAAACGAATAGGGTCAAACCCTAATTCGTGTTTTGTTGAGGATGATAATCTGAACAATATTAAAGATACTAGATCGGTTTCGATCCCAGGTTTGAATAGAGTGTAAAGTTTTGTTATAAAATAACAAAAGAGAAAAATATAAATCTAGCTAGGGTTTTCTTCTTGATACGAGACTCAGATTTACAATAATCACAAAACATAGTAAGCAGAAAAAGAGAGAAATAAACACGTAGTAATAATAGTAGTGTTTAGTAAATTCTTGTCATTTGTTAAATTTATAGATAATACATCCTTACTATAGTAAGTGAAAGCAATGTGAATGTATAGTGCAGAAATCGTGAAGACTGTGTAAATTACAATTCTGTCTATAATTTAATTTCTATGCATATAATGCTAATGAAGTAATTTCAATGAAACTGTGTGTGAATGAAATATATGAATATGAAACCTGTGTGAAAACTATTGTTTCCAGCTTATTATAAAGATTGTTTTATTCAAATTCAGCAGTCTTAAAACAATATGCAGTATTAATCTATCTATCGAATTCAATGGAAAAATTTGCCTATCTTCTAATCTACTTTAATTTGCATATCTCTACTAGAGTATGATGCTGCCAAACAGCATGTGGAAAAATGGGGATATTGATTTATCAATTTAACATTAAACTTAAACATTTCCAGAATTAGATTCTTTTCGAAAGCAAATAAACAGAATAATACTAGATAAACAGAACAGAATTATTTACTGAGAATAAGTTAGGAAATCTTTAAGAACCTAAGAACTCTATAGGGAAAAAAACAACCCAGGAAGACTGTTCCACCCAACCAAACTCCTGAAAATAGTCAAATACTATCTTAGGGCCCCCGAGCCTATTCACTGAACCACCAAGAGGAAGAAACTTCAGGAATTAGGACTTCTTCTTGTTGTAGCAATAATCTTCTAAATCTTCAATAGGTAGCAGTGCAAAAGACTTGCTCCTACAATTCTGTTTCTCTTCAATAATATGCAAAAACTCAGTTTTCAATCACCACTAACCTCCCTTATTTGAATCTCTCTTGAAATCACCTGATTTACAAGAGGAAAATATTCTATAGAAATATTGATTAAGGGTTGCCTTCCCAATTTGAATTTTCCTTTATAGGATGCCTAGGCCTTTTCAATGTTACTGGGTCATTAAATGAGTTTCCTGCTCACTCCCTCCACCTGGGGGATAATGCCCTATTTTAGGGGAAGTTGTCCCATAACCAATATTTAGTGGTGTGATGTAACCGCTTCCATGTGTCCCATACCTTCCAACAGCTTCCATTCCTCCTAGTGGGTCAGTGAACACTCATTCAACAGTCCTCTTGGGTGTTTGTCTCCTAATTAATTTATTTAAATATTAATATTCAGTAATTACATTCATCTATGATCATAACTGATCATAATTACAAAACTTTGTAATTAGATTAACATTAAGTATTTTTGCAGAATAAAATAATAATTCCCAGAAATTTGGGTAGGTGACATTATGACACTTGGGCGAGATTCCCTACCCTCTAGTATGATGACAATGATGAATATGCTATGACACCTATGACACAAATCATACCTGAATGCCGACATCTGAAATATATGACATGTTAGGGATAAAAATAGCATCCAAGAAGGTGCACAAGGGAGTTAGAGTAGCCAAAGAGACACCCATTCAAAAAGACGGAATAAGGAGAGTCACTGAGAATTGTTGGACAAGTGGCACACATTGGAATCTCTTCCCAAATTGAGTTGGAAGGAATTCAACCCATGGAGGACTTGAGAATTTTATAAAACTCACAATTCTAGAACAATGAAGGAGAGTAGCTTTTGATCATTTTTATTTGCATCTTTGCAATTTGGAAAGCTTGTACCTTGTCCATGCTAGTGGAGTGTTTACTCTACTTGCCTTAGTACCAATTTGTGGAGTTTTCAAAATCTGAGCACACCAGCTTGCTCGCCTCAGTTAATTGCATCTCCAAGTTCAGTCAGAGGTTTGAAATTTCAAGTTTGAATTTTTATGGTTTCTCTGTCAAATCCTAGCCAACTCCAAATCCAGTGGTAGGATCTAAATATTTTATTTCCTTTTGAGTTTCTCATTAAGATGTTTCACCACACCAAGTCTGAGGATATTAATCTTGAAGGGGCTGATAAATTCCGAACATGGAAGTATAGGATTGGATTAATCCTAGAAGAGAATGAATTGGATACTATTAAATTTTGGGCATTAATTCACAATACTCTAGTATCTTTACTGAGAGAATAACATGTACAGTATATCAATGCATAACAATCATATCAAGCATGTCAAGCATCACAAGAATCAAAAGCATGAGAGACAAGAGAGACAAGAGACATAGAGTGTCTGTGGGGAAAACCCTAAGGTGAAAAACCCCACAACTTCCTCAGAGATAGAGAGAGCAATGGCTCAACCAAAGTACAACCAAAGTAAACTAAGATAGTCTCCTAGTAGCATATGATCCTCCTCCTCACTAGTGCACCACTTTCTGAGTGAGAGAAGTATGAGTTTCTGAATGATCAAATAGAGATCTCCCGATCTCTATTTATACTTAACCTGTTTTCCCAGTGACACTATGGGGCCGACTTGTCTAGCTAGGTACGTCCACAATATAATATATATTTCAGGGCCGACCCCACACATGGTGGTCTAATAACCCATCGGCAAGTACACACACTTGCGACACTTATCAATACACATGACGACACTTTCTTATAGAGGAATAACACATCTCTTATAAGGGTACAATAAATATATATGAAATACATAGATGAAATACATTCCAAAGTTACATATACATCAACACTCCCTCTTAACTAGGAAGGTATTTCTCGACACAGATCTACTAGACAAGTCTTCTTCTTGGGATCATCGTCATCATCATCGTCACTACTACTGCTATCTCAACCAATCTCTAACTCTACTCGTCATAGGAAGTTCTATAGAGCCAGTCCTTTTTCATACTGGATGTAGGACCACCGCCAGTAGGTCTTCATCATCTGTGCGAATGGTCTAATAGAGGTGGCCTCTCAGGACTAATTTTATGTGCGGATGCAATACCGGAAAGAGTATCCCATGAACATTTATGTGCCTAAGCATGACTGGAAAGATCTCCTAGGACTAATTACATGCATCTCCTCCATAATACCTTTAAAGAGCATCCCAGGAACATTTATGTGCCGCAGCACAACCGGCAAGATCTCTAAAGAGCATCCCAAGACTTATTACGAGCACACAACTCAACCTCTCGGATCTCCAGGACTGATTACATGTGGATAGACAAAACCTTTAAAGAGCATCCCAGGAACATTTATGTGCTGCAGTACGACTGGCAAAATCTCTAAAGAGCATCCTAGGACTAATTATGAGCACACAGCTCAACCTCTCGGATCTCCAAGACTAATTACATGTCTCCGTAGTAAATACCTCATCCCGGGATTGATTACGAACACACAGCTCAACCTATCGGATATTTGAGGACTGATTACATACTACATAGCAATACGGGAAAGAGTATCCCAGGAATATTTATGTGCCGTAACATGACCAGCAAGATCTCCCAGGACTAATTACATGCTATTTGCACAACCTGCCACATATCATCTCTGACCTCCAAGTATCAAGCTGATACTCATGATCCAATGGATCATCATCACACGAAGCATCATCCTGATGCTCATAATCATACTGATCATCATCACTGTACTGTCCTGGTACATATCATCTGGAGCAACATCCTGAAGCTTGTCATCATGATCATCCTGATCATACAATGCATCCACCTGATGCATACCAAGTATCTACCCAATACATATCATCATACATGATCCACCTAATCATACAATGTATCCACCTGATACATACATAGATACATGATCCACACAATGCATCTCACTGATATATATCAACATACATGATCTACCTGATCATACACAGTATCCACTTGACACATATACAGATACATGGTCCAAGAATCCAACATGATGTATATACAAAATACATACAAATGATCCAACCGATCATATCCAGCATCCAACATGATGTGTACATACATATATAAATGATCCAACTGATCATATCCATCATCCAACATGATGCGTACATACATATACATATAAATGATCCAACTAATCATATCCAGCATCATCTTGATGCATATACTGAGCAGTAACCGAAACATCGTCCTGATGCTCATCATCCAGCGCTTACATCCATAGCCATGTGAAGGATCCTCCTTCCAACATGCTTGGAATGGCTTCAGCAAATGTGTCCATCACTTCTTCCTCGAAGTGTCATCGATCTGAAGAACACCAAGCCTCTCCCTGAAGTATTCGAACTTTACTCTGGCTAGTGGCTTCATCAGTACATCTACAATCTGCTCGTCTGTTGCAACATATAGGAGCTTCACAGCTCCTCTCTGCACCATATCCCTGATATAGTGATATTTGATCTCTATGTGTTTCGACCTGTCATGAAACATTGGGTTCTCAGACAGCTTCACACAACTCTGGTTATCACAAAAGATACCAGTAGCTTCCATAGCCATACTACCTCACAACTAGCTGAACAGGCTACAACATACTCTGCCTCAGCTGTACTCAGTGCTACGCAGGACTGCTTCCTACTAAACCAAGAGATCACACCTGATCCCATACTGAAGTAGCATCCATATGTGCTCTTCCTATCTGTAGCACTGTCGGCCCAATCTGAATCAACATAACCCTGTAGGTTAAACTTTTGATTCGCTTCATACTTGAGCCCATAATCCACTGTACCCTTCAGGTACCTCAGAACATGCTTTATAGCAATCATATGAACACTCCTCGGATCTGTCAGCAACTGAATCAATGTGTTCACAGCAAAGCAAATATCTGGTCTCGTGTTCATCAGGTACATCAAGGACCCAATCATCTGACGATACATGGAGATATCAACTGGCTCAGATGAAGCATCACATGGAAGCTTCAGGTTTGATGCCATAGGTGTGGCCATGGCCTTGCTATCCATCATCCCGAATCTCTTTAGGATATCTACTGTGCACTTCCCTTGACCAGGGAAGATCCCACCTACACTCTGCCACACCTCCATACCTAGGAAATAATGCATCATTCCCAAATCTTTCATATCAAACTTGGTAGCAAGCTTCCTCTTAGTATCTGCAAACAATCTGTCATCTTCTCTTACAAATAAGTCATCCACATACAGGAGAATAATCACAGGATTCCCTTCCTCAACCTTGTAGTAAAGGTTGGAATCCGCTTTACTCTTGGTAAATCCCAAACTAGATAGGAAATTGTCCATCCTACCATACCAAGTTCTAGGAGCTTGCTTCAAGCCATACAAGGCTTTCTTCAATCTTCACACATATGACTCCCTGTCATGTATTTCAAAATCGAGTGGTTGCTCCACATATACTTCCTCTTCAACTACACCATTCAAGAAAGTAGTCTTGACGTCCATCTGGTGTATTTTCCATTTCATTGCTACAGCCAGGGCAAGTACTGTTCTGATGGAAGTATACCTGGCTACAGGTGCAAAAGTTTCTTCATAATCTATTCCCTCTTTCTGAGAGAAGCCATGAGCTACGAATCTTGCCTTGTATTTCTCTACAATGCCATCTGCAGCATGCTTGATTTTGTAGATCCATTTGGATGTCACAACAGACTTCTCTTTAGGTCTTGGGACAACATCTCAAACATCATTCTTCATTATTGATTGCTATTCCACAACCATGGCATCCTTCCATTCTTTATTTTCCGCTGCTTCTTCATAACTGGAAGGTTCTTTGTTCATAATGTCACAGAGTAAAGCAACATAGCCGGTATGTGATCTAGTTCTCTTCTTTGCTCTGTGTTCTTCTTCTAGAATGCCAAATCTTTCTGCATCTTGAATGAGCTCTCTAGCCCATGCAGGTTTTCTCTTGTGAGAGTTATCCTCACGGGGTGGATCTACAGGTTCTTGCGGATCTTCAAACTCACGAACAACTTCTGGAATTGCTTCAGTCATGGTAGTGTCTTGAAATCTAGTTTCCTTAGGTTCTTCATAAACTTCGATAGGTGCCTTCCTTGATTTGATGAATGCTAAGTTTTCATCAAATGTTACATCCCTGCTGACATCAATCTTCTTGAACCCTGGAAAGTATATTCTGTAAGCCTTCGAGCTTTCACTGTAACCCACAAAGATACCCTTCTTTCCTGAAGGATCTAGTTTGGTCCTCTTTTCCTTTGGGACATGAGTGTATACTGGACAACCAAATATTTTGAGATGGCTGACTTCAGGTTTCTTACCAAAAAATACCTCTTCTAGTGTCTTATTGTCCAATATCTTGTGGGGTGTTCTGTTCTACACATATACAGTTGTTCTAGCTGCTTCTACCCATAGATGCATATGTAGATCCTGGTCATGCAGCATTGCCCTTGGTGCTTCCATGATTGTTCTATTCTTCCTTTCTGCAACTCCATTCAGTTGTGGATTATAAGGAGCAGTCAACTCTCTCTTAATCCCTGAATCACTGCAAAGGTTCTTGAAGTCACCTGAGGTGAATTCTCCACCATTGTCAGATCTAAATGTTTTGATCTTCTTGTCAGTTTGATTCTCCATCAAGGTTTTGAATTCCTTGAACTTGTCAAACACCTCATCTTTGTTCTTCAAGAAGTAGACCCAAGTCTTCCTGGAGAAGTCATCTATGAAAGAGACATAGTAAACATACCCACTTAGAGAACTGGATGACATGGGACCACAAACATCTGAGTGGATGATTTCCAAGATGCCTTTTGCCTTGCTTTCACTGCTTGGAAATGCCTTCTTAATGTTCTTTCCTTTTGCACATCCTTTGCAAACACCTTCATGCTTAGTCTTGATTTTAGGAAGACCTTCTACAACCTTACTTGCAATTGGTAATGCTTTGTAGTGCATATGTGCAAGTATTCTATGCCAAAGTTCACTTGGCTCCATGGAATCATGCATCATGGCATGTTCAGGTTGTCCTTTCAATTTATACAAACCTCCCTCTTGCTCTCCAATCACCACTGCATCATCTATGGTCTTTCCCTTTAGCCACATTAGGACTTGACCATCCACAAATGCAACCCTCATACCTTTTGCATCCAATGTAGAGATGGAGAGTAAGTTCTTCTTGAGCCCAGGTACATAAAGGACTTCTTTCATCTTCAAAGATTTTCCAGAATCTAGGTTGTAGGAGGATTCACCACTTCCTTTGATGGGATATTGATAATCATCCCCAAGTTTCACTTTATGGGGTGATTCATGTTCAGACAGATTTAAAAAAGATTCTTTAAACTCAGTCATGTGTTTGGAAGCCCCACTGTCAATTAACCAATCATTACAACCATGGGAGATTGTACCTGTGAGAGCAGAGATTAGGACATACTCTTCTTCACTTGATGAGTCATCTTCACTTTCTTCCCTATCTTTCTTCTTTGGAGGTTCATCATCTTCGGCAGCATGAGCATGGTACCTTCTTTTGTTACCCTTCTTCTTCTTGCTGGAGTTGTTGTTGTTGCGGTTGTCCCTTTTGTTCTTGGGACATTCTGAAGCAAAGTGACCCTTCTCATTACAAGTGAAACACCTTAGATCTTTCTTGTCTTTGTGATAATGATGAGAAGATTTCTTTTTGTAATGGGATGGCTCCCTCTTGAACTTGCCCTTCTTAGTGTGAGCTGTGAGAGCTTGATCTTCATTCCTCATCTTTTCTTCTCTTGCCACAAGCCTTGCTTCTTCTTGAGAACATTCCTCCCACAATCTGCTGAAGGATATTAATTTCTTTCTGGCATAGATCCCCTAGATAAAAGAGTCCCATGACCTAGGTAGGCCATTCAAAGTGGTCATAACAATTTCACCATTCTCCACCATTTCATCTATAGCTTCAAGTTATTCCTTGATCTGAGAGACCTTGGAGAAATAGGATTGAATGGTTTCTCCATTCGACATCTTGACTCCTTTCAATTGATTCCACAAGGTCATCTTCCCATTTATGTTCTTCTCTTCAAATAGCTTGGACAAAGAGTCAAACATCTCATTGGATGTCTTTAGAGAAGACACATGGGGTATGAGATGGTCTTTGATAGAATCAACAATGATTCTCTTTGCCTTGACTATGTTCTTCTTATGCAATACCTTAGCCTCTTCATCCTCTAGGATAGGGATGTCTTCTTTTATATATGAGTCCAACTCATTCTCTTCTAGGATTAACCCAATCCTATACTTCCAAGCTCAGAAGTTATCAGCCCCTTCAAGCTTATCCTCAAGCTTGGTGTGGTGAGACATTTTAAAGAGTACTTCAAATGGAAATAGAAAAGATTTAGGTCTTACCACTTGAAATGCTAAAAACTGGATCTGGTCCCGGATTAGGGTTTGTTGGAAAAACCCTAAAAATTCAAAATGTGAATTTCAACTTTCTGAAAGGATAGAAAGATGTGCCTTGATGAGCTGATCAGCTAGGTGTATTCATAATTTGAGATCAGCAAAGATTTACCCTTTAGATTTTCCTTTTTGTCCTCCCAGGTTCACTAGGGAGAGCCCTGAATTAGGGTTTGAGTTTCCCGGAGATCTACCCAGCCAAAAATCTCGATCCAAAGTTCTAAACTTCAATTTTTGCAAGGCACTTCCAGCTATGTCTTCAGATTTCAGAAATTCCTATTTTTGTGGAAACCCTAATTTTTAGGGCCAAATCTGAAAATGCTCATAATTGAATTCTAATTGGACAGATAGATTATCCTTGATGAGTAGAGTCAATCTACTATACTAATTTTCCAAAAATTGTGGAGAGAAACCCAATAAACAAGAAACTCAAGTTTCTGTTACTGCAAAATGTCTTCTTGTCAGGTTAACTCTGATACCATGTTAAATTTTGAGCATTAATTCACAATACTCTAGGATCTTTACTGAGAGAATAACATGTACAGTATATCAATGCATAACAATCATATCAAGCATGTCAAGCATCACAAGAATCAAAAGCATGAGAGACAAGAGACATAGAGTTTCCGTGGGGAAAACCCTAAGGTGAAAAACCCCACAACTTCCTCAGAGATAGAGAGAGCAATGGCTCAACCAAAGTACAAACAAAATACAGTGAGATAGTCTCCTAATAGCATATGATCCTCCTCACTAGTGCGCCACTTTTTGAGTGAGAGAAGTATGAGTTTCCGAATGATCAAATAGAGATCTCCCAATCTTTATTTATACTTAACCTATTTGCCCAGTGACACTATGGGGCCGACTTGTCTAGATAGGTACGTCCACAATATAATATATATTTCAGGGCTGACCCCACACATGGTGGTCTAATAACCCATCGGCAAGTACACACACTTGCGACACTTCCTTATAGAGGAATAACACATCTCTTATAAGGGTACAATAAATATATATGAAATACATAGATGAAATACATTCCGAAGTTACATATACATCAACAGATACCTACATAAGTGAAGAGGTTCCAGTCCCAGAGGGAGATGAGGCTAAGGCCTTACATAAGAAGAACTTGGTCAAGGCCACGAGGATCATTGCAGATTCTATCAAGGACCATCTAATACCACATGTGTCATCCCTAAAGGCACCCAAAGAGATGTTTGACTCCTTGACCAAGTTGTTTGAAGGAAAGAATATAAATCGTAAGATGACTTTGAGGAATCAATTAAAGAATGTCAAGATACAAAATGCAGAAATGATGCAGTCACACTTTACAAGGGTCTCTCAGATAAAACAACAACTTGAAGCCATTGAAGAATATATAGAAAATGGAGAAATAGTGATGACCACCTTGAATGGTCCTCCTAGGTGATGGGATTCCTTCATCCAAGGAATTTGTGCTAGGAAGAAGCTCATCACATTCAGTAGACTGTGGGAGTAATGCTCACAGGAAGAAGTTGGAATTGTAGCTCAAAAAAAGAAAATGGGTAGTGAAGACCAAACTCTCATAGCACACACCAAGAAGAACTACAACAAGAGGGAGAATCCTCATCACATGAAGGAGATTGAATGTCCCAGGAACAAAAGCAGCTCCCACAAGAAGACGAACACTCTGTTAGAGACTCCAATAGTTCCTGCAAGGAAGCAAAGATTGAGAGGGAGTCCACCCAACAACCAAACAAAGATAAGTATTTGAATTATTATTTCTTGTATAATATATGATTACTTAAATAATGTTGTTGACACTCATATACAATATTAATACTTAATATGTTACTAGACTTAGGATGTATATTATGCATGTTAGAAAAAAATTGCATTAAATTAATATGAACAAGATATTACTACTTATATACAAGTAATGGGTACTAAGTGGTATATGGTACTGTACAACATTCCATTGATACTTATCTAGAATTAAACCTCTTTGCTAACATGTTGGAGTAGTCCACACTCTTAACAATGTTCTGGTAGAGATGGAAGGCATCTAGAAAGTTACGGGATATGTGGATAGCATTCTTGAATTATGGTGTAGTGGAAGAGGGAGTGTATGTGGAGCAACCGCTCAGGTTTGAGACACATGATAGGGAGACTCATGTGTGTAAACTAAAGAAATCCTTGTACGATTTGAAACAGGAACCCAGGACATGGTACAGCAGAATTGACAGTTTACTGACTAGTTTACCAAGAGTAAAGCAAATTCCAGTGATAATTTCCTGAAGAAAGCCTTGTACGATTCATTGGAAGGTTGAGGAAGGCAATCCAGTGATAATCCTACTGTATGTGGATGACTTGGTTTTGAAAGTTGAGGATGGGTTGATTTTTGACACGAAGAGGAAGCTTGCTACCAAGTTCGAGATAAGGGACTTGGGTACGATGCACTAATTAATTTTCTAGGCATGGAGGTGTGGCAAAGTGTGGATAGAATCTTCCTTGGACAAAGAAGTATGCAGTAGAGATCCTAAAGCAGTTCGGGATGATGGACTGCAAGGCCATGGACACACCTATGGCATCGAACTTGAAGCTATTGAGTGATGCTTCATTAGCTTCGATTGATTCCATGACAGGTTTTTCAGAGACAGTGTAATCAGTCCTGAGATGTACCCATGGAGGACTTGAGAAGTTTATAAAAGTCGCAAGAAAAAAGAAAGAGAGTATATTTTATGATAGTCCAATAATATCCATTATTTTATTTTTATTCTGATAGATATACTTTGTATTTAATGCTCGGAAGAATCTCAGGTCGAAATACCAAGTGAAACTATGTAAAAATACCAAACAATGCATAAATGGTGCCATTTTCCCTATATCTTGTTTCCAGAGATTGAAGAGACATTATTTCGAATTGTATAAGTCAATATTTGTGATTTTGTTGATGTATGGAGTGTCATTAATTTTAATATGAAGAAGTTTCATTAACATTGCACAAGCCCTTGGAACCTAAATCTCGAATTTCATAACTAGTGGTGAAGTTTACTAGCATTTCCCCCTCTAAGTATGTAAAGACATGTATAGAAACATCTGATTTATGGTAGTTGACGAATCATATAGAAACTAATTGATGATTCACTGGGGAGATCATTGAAGTTCTTTATCAGTACCACATGTATGTTCTAAAATTTGGGAATGTCTTACAACATTGGGGAAGCCATCTTTGTCTCCTACCCTTGAGGGTTTTGAACCTCGATTTGACTAGTGAAATTCCGCAACTTCTCCTGAAGTTAAATGGATGTCGCAGAAGCATTCTGATATTAGTCTACAATCACTGATGAGGTTCCTTTTTATGTCTTAATACCCTTCATATACCTTCATACCCAATTCAAAATCCTTTAAAAGAGTCTTTTGGATCCATCTACCCTTGGGGGCTTCAACATAGATTTTCCTAGTAATTTTGCCTTTCATTCTCTAGTTGTAAATGCAAGTGGCTGAAGTCTTTTGGAAGTTTTCAAACCTATAATAGCTGCATAAATGTGTTATATTACACCTCAACGGTTATGAATATTTTTCAAATGTTTTTTTCAAATTGTTAGGTATTTTTTATGTTTCTACAATTTCCTCTAATATATGGGTTCTTGGTTTATCTCGGTTAGACATTGCTTATTATAAGCTGTAGAGAGGAATGATGCAAATTTTGTTTATTTTTATGTCCGAATACCTTTCAAACATGCTCAGACCCAAATCAAAAGCATTTGGAGCCATTTGGAAGCATTCGAGTCATTAATAGTCTAAGGGTCGAATTGGCCAAAAATTGCAATTTTCCAATTTTAACAAATCTATTAAAAGGGGACCCTACATGAACAATAGAGTTATGCACCTAATATAAAATGGGTTGTGTAAAAAAACAACACCAACCTTAGATGTTATTGCTATGACATGTGATCTCTCCTTCTTTTCCTAATTTAATGTTTCATCTCAATGCCATCTTGGAAGATTGATCTTGTTATTTAGACTTCTCTTATCTCTTATGGTCACCTCTCCCTATTCTACATCGACTTCTTCCCATGTTACACTAGATCTTCTACAAACCCATCTACAAACAATGTCTAGAATTGGTATAATTGATCAAACAATTGATTTCTTCATATTGTTAGCATTTTTGTCTTTATGTTTTTTAAATTTATTCTATATGGATTCTTGGGTTATTTAACATTAATATAACATTGCTTATTAATGTATATAGAGAGCAAAAATGAAAATATTGTCACTATTCTAAGGTCTCTGACTCCGAGTGCGGAGGTGGAAAATGCGCTAAAAAATTGGACGACTCACACCAAAACATACAAACGTGTAGCAAGGTGGTGGAATTGTGATGCAGGCCCATTCAGAAGCAAATCAACGGTGGAAATGGGTTCCCGCGCTAGAAAGTGCACAGTGGTTAAACTTGGAGAAGTTCTGAAACCACTTAAGCATATGTTCTATAAAAGGTTTGTTCGAAATTTCAAAAACTGTTTTTGTCGCTTATTGCCTGGAGGAAAAGAACCTGTGGGAAACACGTAGTTTTCTTCGTTAACTGGAACGACACGCAAGAAGCTCACTTCACAGGTAGCTCGAAACCCTCAGTGTTTAGATTTTGTGTCCCAAATGGAGAAAACAAGAAGCTTGTATTTGACAGGGAAAGGGAAAGGGATATTTTCGACCTTCTTCCCTTCAATGAAAGTTCAGATGAAAACGAGAAGCTTGTATTTGACAGGGAAAGGGATATTTTCGACCCTCTTTTGTCTGTGTGTAGTATTTCGCAGTTTAAGTCACAGGGAAAGGATGTATTTAATGTTTTTGGTTATTTTCTGTAGTATTTTTGTGTCGAACAAACCATACACCTCCCCCAATTTGTTTGTTGGTGTGTGGTGAATTATTCGTAGGGAGAAAGGGTAATCATTAATGTAAAAACGACCAAAATTCTATGCCGATTAAATGCGCAGACTGTCTGTGAGGTTATACGTTTACCTGAAACATTTCCCAAAATCCCTGAGTCGTTTAACAAAGAAAATTTGGCAAATTTGTATAGAAACTGTAGTCCTGCAGAAAAAGACAAGTTTTTATTACAAGTCTTGAAAGATGGTCAGTCGCATGAAAACCTATCGTTCCCTTTTAGTATTGATGTCTTTCAGCGAGATACCCAGTTAGTTCTGTCCTTGTTGAGTCAAATTTTAGGTCTAGATAGTGATAAGTCAATCACGGAAGTTATGTTAGGTTTCCTTCTCCAAGTAATTTCACCAGTCACAGTCAAGTTCGGTGTGTTGTTTTAATTTTGATGAATTCCTAGCTGAAGCGATTCATGTCCAATTGGTGAAATTCAACTAGTTGAAGCATTTCAGATATCAGTAATATCTCCTGAAGCTGTTCATGTGTTCAAACATTTTGGAATCCAAGTTTCTTGGTACCATCTTTCCTCATGACCTTCCTAAACAAGTCAATATGTTTGAGTTCACCCATAAAATCATGGCAGAAGTTTATAGAATTATTTTTAATGCTGAAATGCCCCGAGTGTTAGAAGAAATGAAAGAAACTTTGAAGCCTACACCATAAGGCCAAACAGGTGATTGGTTCTTGTATAGAGAACATACTATAATTAGGGTGTATGGTTTTACTAGAGCACCATATCTGTTTCCAGCCTTTTTAACAGCGAGGGTTTTTGCCTTGGAATTTATTAGACAAAGGTTGCATTCCGAAGAAGAACATTTCCGTGCTTTCAAAAAAGCATCGGATATGAAATTCCCTCTTAAAGTTGGTCCATTCATCATTAAGAATAAGGCAGCCATATCTGTAGTAGAAAAATTACTGAAGATTATGGATTTCCAAGAGGATGAAAGGATAAATTATGATCCTATGTCATGGTCAAAGGATTAACTAGAAAGACAATAATTGATAAATTGATTGATGATTTTGAAATACTTGAACAATTTGTAATGATTAAGAAGGGTCTGCCAGATGCATGTTACACAGAATGCATAGACTTGGAGGTGATGGTGAAAGAAATGATGGATTATGAAATCCCAACTCAAGAGCAATGGAAAATTGTTGAAAGATTTGGGAAACCAAAACACAGGTTATGTCAGGAATAAATATTTGAGAATAGATTTGGTTGTCCCGTCGTTATATTTCTTTGAAAATTTTGTTTTTAGCGAAGAATTCAAAGAACATTTTGTATAATTTTTATTTTACAAAGTAATAGGGATTGGATCCGAGAGCAAAAAATACAGTGACATAATATTTTTTGAAGACTTTAATGAATAACAGAAGTACAAGTATATCCGAAACAAAAATTCATATGTTGTTACTTTCTTTAGTCTTTTAATTTCTCTTTTGTGAATGTATTTTGTGTTACACCATCTTATCGCTTTGCCTCATAGTTGACTGTAATATCTGAGTTAGAATTCATTTTATATGCTCTGATCCACACATTTAAATATTTTCAATGTTCTTTCTTCCAAATTAATGTAGAATTCATCCTAGAACAAAGATTGGCTAATTTATAACATATAAACAATATTTATCCTAGCTTCTGACATCCGACAAGAAGAATCAGCTGCCCCTTCGTTTATTATAAAATTGTCAACAACTATATCCAACCATTCACCTGTATCCATAATGGTGAACACAAGAAGGATCGACCGACCCTTCTGGCAGTCTATAACTATTTTGAACAAAGTATTGGGCAGAAGAAAGGTTGGCCGACCCTTCATTTATGAGTGAATTGTAAAAATATTCAACCCACCTAGGCTGGGACAACTCTAGACTTTCAACTTCCGCAATGAATAGTTGGGATTGGTGTATTGGCTAAGTTATAACATATCGACAATATTTATCCCGACTTGCAACAAAAAGAATCGGCCACCCCTTCGTTTAGTAGAGAACTGTAGACAGCTATATGTTCCAATTCACTGGTATCCAAAATGGTGAACACAAGAAGGATCGACCGACCCTTCTTGCACCCTAGAAATACTTTGAAAAGAATACTCAGCACAAGAAAGATCGACCGACCCTTCTTGCACTCCACATGAGGATTTCATCGCCTTTTCCGAAGACGCAAATATATTGTGGATTGCGGATACCTAGATTTCTTAAAATGTTCCATCAATTCCGTTATCCTGCAACCCGCAATGCAGATTGCGGTATCGGACAACAATTCCCAACTCCCAACTTCTGCCGTAAATAGTGGGGAATGGATATTGGCTAAGTTATAACACATAAACCATATTTATCCCTACTTCCGACCTACGATAAGAAGGATCGGTCGCCCCTTTGTTTAGTATAAATTGTGAACACCTATATCCAGGAGTTCACCTGTATCCAAGATGTTGAACACAAGAAGGATTGGCCGACCCTTCTTGCAGTATAGAACTATTATGAAAAGAATATTTGGTAGAAGAAGGGTCGGCCTCCCCTTCATTGCATGGTGTTATCACTCCAGGAGTCGTTCTAGGATGTAACTCGAAGAAGCCTGGTAACTTAATCAATATATCAATAATATAAAAAGGTGGATCAAGTTGGATGACTCATACGAAACTCACTCACTCAAACATGCATAAACATACTCAGATAGTCAAGGCTTTTAACCACTGCTGCTCAGAAGGTTTAATAAAAGTAGATGTGTGCAGAAAATATTATGCTAGCAAACTCATATAAGGAACATACATGAATGGTTGATCACAATATGAAAATGGTACTTGGTATTCGATTCACCAACACATATAGGATGACAGCTATCCGGCGTAGACAAATGGAAAAATCATGAAATAGACATTTCACTGCAAGTACTGAAAAGAATAAAGAGGAAAAATTGAACACACATATGGCAAAAGAAGCTTGTACAAATGAGATGAAAATGAGAAGTTTGAGAGCTATATTGCATAAAGTCTCCAAAGTCCAACCATTGTTCTACATGAGTTATGGGATTTATAGCCTTTACAACCTCTCCCCAGATCCTAAGAAGCTAGGTTGAATTTACTCTAGATGGAAAATCCAAAACCATTTTTCAACAAACCAGGAAAAATCATTTTTAATTGGCTAGACTGCTAAAAAATGGGGCTCAGAGATGCCTTCGATTCTCCCAATCTGTGGCACCTGAAGGAAAACTGAGAGATTTTATTGTTCTCTAACATGTCAAGAAGAAAACAATTTGAGCGTTTTGAAGAATGATTCTCCAGTTGCCCAGAATCATCATTTGAAAATGATGACTCTGCACAGTAAAAACGCCCCTTTTGCTGAAACTGCTGAAAAAGAGGCTCAGAGATGGGTTCATTTCTCCAGCTATGTGACACCTGTGTATAAACTGAAAGAGGTTATTGTGCATTGATTTGTTTTGAGGAAAAACATATCTCAGATCTTTGAAAATCATTTTGGTTTGCCCGATATCGGCATTTCAAAAACAGGTGTCAAACATGCAGGTTCTGGGATCCAAAAATTGGGGCTCAGTGACGGATTCGATTCTCTCAATATGCAACACCTGTAGGAAAAATGGGAGAGGTTATTGTTCAATGACATGTTAGGAACAAAAACCTCTGATTGTTTTGCAAAACGATTCTCCAGACGCTCAAAATCGTAATTTGAAAATGATGACTCGGGACAGTAAAAAACGCCACATTTCTTCATTATTTCCATCTTGTTGGCACCTTCAAAACTTGAACAGCACATTGAAACAAATCCTATTAATTAAAAAATTTACTTAAAAACCATCCTCTTTCCATTTGGAAGCAAAAACCGTGATCTGAGCAAAAAATAATGCCTCTCTGCCCTGTTTTGCACTTTCGATGGCTAAAGAGCCAAAATTCGAACCTGTAAACCACCAAAAGCTCTACTTTCGGTGGCTAAGAATAGCTGTGAAAGCCTGCCTAAGCCACCGAAAGCTCTGTTTTGAAACTAATCTTCCAAAATGGCAAAAATGTATTTTGTCTCAGCTTCTTGATGACAAGTGAAGTTCTCTTGCTCTTTCGGTAGCTAGAATGAATTTGCATTTGAACACAAGCGCTGCTAAAAAAGTGGTGAAAATGCCTCTCCTTTTGGTAGCTTTGGGCAATTTTTCCTTTACACTGTCAAAACAATGTTGAGAAAGCCTCCGCTTTCTGTAGCTTCGAACAATTTTGCTTTTGACTTGTAAGCTGCCAAAACTTACCTTTTGGTGGCTAATGAACACCATCGTATTCGCCCAAGCCACCAAAAATTGCCCCCTGACTCACGCTGTATGTTTTCCCTTTCGGTAGTTAGGAGTGCCTTGAAAATTTCGTTTAAGCTTCTGAAAGTAGAGATTTTGGTAGCTTAGGGGCCGTTTTGAATAAGCACTTAGCTACTGAAACCTGTTTTTTAAGTTTTTTGAAATAAAAACTTGTCTCGAAAGTTTCTTGACATATTATGAGTTAGAACTCATTAAAATGAGCCTAAACACAAACTTTAATAATTTGTTTTCATTTTCAAATGACCTCCTATCACCTCACATAATAAAACTTTAAAAAAAATATTTGAGGAGATAACACATGGGAATTTTTAACAAAGCCAAGGTAGCCATTTAGTTACAATCAAAATGCTTTGTTCTGGTGGAAAAGAAGAGATAAGAAACAATCCAATCAAAACTCTTTAATAAGTTTTTTTTGTTATCTCTGTATGATTTGTAGAGCTTGTTGTCCACTAATTGTCCAAGCTTAATTCAGGTTGCTATCTACTCAATGCATGTAAATTCCATTTTTAATACCATAAATCTTTTCAAATTATCGGGTGGCCTGCATATACTTTTCTTCAAATATTCAACCTCCAAAGGCGAGGGTGTTAATTCATGTATATGGAGAATGGTGAACACTAAAACAAGACCGAGGACAATAAGGGTCGTCCAACCCTTCCTTCACAAGACAAATGTATACACAAGAAAACCCCTACTGTATTCACCAGTTAGCCACGAATTAGTCAAACTATGTGTTTCTTCTCCACAATCACGCACGTGTATTCCAATTAATCAATGTGCAATTACCATTCACATACATATAAATTAAGTACAAAATCTATCATAAACTTGAATATAAAACATGTGATTAACTCATACACATAAACAAGAAGGATCGGCCGCCCCTTCTCTAATGATCGCTCATTCTATGATCAATCCTTATCTCAAATGACTCTATAAAATGTGCATTCGATCTCTCATGGATAATGCTAGTAGATTTGTTCTTAATCAATCAATTGATTTTGAAAATGAGGGTTCGTTCCTTAACCATCGATCATTAGCATGAACATTTGCAAGTATACATCTAATATTAAAACACTAATTTATAATTATATACATTGTATGCATTCTTATATTGACTACTTAATATTGATTGTTTTGCAGATAAAGCATTGCTGCGTTGTTGAGCCTCAGTAACTACCAGGAAATCCCTCTCTTTGAATTGAGAACAAATCACTACTACCTTCAACCCTTCAGAAATGGATGGTATGTTGAGATGGACGAACCAGATAATTTGTACCCGGATTTATATCTTTTCTTGTTGAGTGATGATGGAGCTCATAGTAGAGGAGGAATATTGACATATACATCTCCCATTGAATATGATGAACAATTGCGAGTTCAAGTTGAATCGGTCGATGGTGAAAATTGTTTCCTTTCACAACTTGATCTTATGGTTTGTAATTATCAATTAGATCTAATGAAAAGTGGTCCCGATCTAGATCCGATTTCCTGTGCGAAGCAAGGGTAGGTTTTTCCCTCGTGTGACGTTTCTAATCGTTCCGAAATTGAAATTGCGTCATCCTTGAAGAAAGGAATTTTGTCAGTGTGGAGGAAAAGAATGCATGCTGCGAAAACTTCCTCTGTATTGCATTTCATGAATATTAGTAAGAAGCCGATAAAGGTTTGCATGAAAGGATTCTTATGTACAATAGAAGAGTATTTTTCCAATTTATTGTAAAAGATGTGGACAAAACTTCCTTCAAACAACTGAAAGGAAGTCCTTCTAGAGCGATGATGCGGAAAGCGACTAAGAGCTTTGAAAGTTCAAAAGAAGTTCAACAAGAGCAGATCAAATTCTTTTTGTTCAATGAGAACATTTTTTCCATTGACGTAACAAGATGTGTTGTGGCGCCTTCACACTTACAATATCGAAAGGTTGATGAGGAGGTCGTGAAAAAGATGGTTGTATATCTTGTCCAGACATTTACAACAACATTGAGAGATGCCATTCTATTGCCTTTCAATAAGGAGACCAGATTTCCCTTTCTTCCTAGAAATTTAGAAGAAATTCATTTTCCAATAGTAAATTTTTATATATTGGATGGGAAGCATACTATTTCTGCGCAGCAAATAATCATTGCTCATGATCGATATAAACAACTCCATAAAATGTATCGACATCGAACATCTCGTCTTCTACATAGAGATGTTCCTGAGCACATCATCAGCAAATTATGCAAACAACAAAATTTATCCAATAAGGAATTTTCAGAGACTCCATACATTTCTCAAGTTGAAAAAGTAAGGGAGAAATGGATATCCCACGGTAGCCCATCTTGCCCTGGAAAGGGAAACATTTCAAGTGATGCTTGGAAGGTATACAATTTTTCTTCTTATCAATCAAAGTCTTTAGATTGCTTCCCGTGTTATGAAATTAGCAAATTAACTGGAATATTCAATTTTATATGTTTGCAGTCTTTCCAATCGGAATGTATGGATATCTTTCAAGTTCAAAATAAGGAGATCCTTAAAGACAAGCTAACTCTTGTTTTGACATCGGATCGACTGTGGAGCAAATGGCATTCTATATTCGAGCTTTAGAAAAGTGGCTGCTTGACATGCTTGCCCAAGAGCATCTATCAGGTAGATTTTGCTCCAAATAAAATAAAGAGCCATGGCTCTAATTTTTTTAGACCATTGCGTGATCTTGGTGAAGATGAATTAACCACTATGGCGGACAACATAATCAACGGATTGGTTTAGATGAACACATCAGTGGATAAAAACGTTTGCGCAAAAACTTTAAATCAATATTGCAAATGATTCAAGGATGAGAGGTCAACCAAGCATTCAATCATTGAATATCTCAAACTTATTGATGTTCAAAGTGATCGATCACAGATTGTCACTGACGATAACGTCATTGAAATATATAAAATTGCACCAAACCATCTCCAGCAACTGTGCAGTATTTTATGCGCTGGAAAGCAAGTAAAATCTCCGAGTAAAAAGATAAAGAACAAATCTGAAGTGGATATTGGTACCAAAATACCAATTGATGCTCAGAAAATATTGAATCTGTATATCGATAAAGAGCGGATGGGTATGTCCATTGGCGGCGTTGAAAATAGTTCATATTTTGCTTGTCAAAGTTGTTATCCTAAATCTTTGGTCAACACACTCAGATTAATTCCATTTTTTGGCGCGATAGTCAACTGTGAATTTGTTGCTGTGGATATGTGTAATTGTGATAGTCCATGGACAGAATAAGACATGCTTTCATTTTTGTACTACTTAGAAACAAATCAATAAGCATGTACTTGTATTTTTTTAGTTGATATGGAAAACTCTTGTATGATTTCTAAAGCTTTCACAATTTTCAGCAAGAAATCAAAAAAACATGTTACACTGAATCCTACAAAGGGACTTTATAGAGAATTCTCCAGGGACTCATTTATAGGATTCTCTATTATACAGTGTTGGAGCATTGGAACAGATATTAAAGATATTTTATCTACTGTTGAAATTGATATGGATTGGAAGGACGAGGGCCTACCGATGATTGATTTACCTCAGCCCAAGGTTAACAATGATAGTGCTAGAATCCATGTGTTTGCGAAAGAAAGGACACAGGAATTCTGGGATCACATAGTTTCCAGACATGTCTCTTCTCAAGTCAGTTCTTTCATTGTACGCAAGAGGAAGGCTTCTTCGTTCGTTGATGAGGGCTCTAGAAAGAATAGTCATTTCTATTGTGGAGACACTACAACAAGAGATGTTCATGAACAGTTTCTATCATGAATTGGGTGTAAAACAAGGTATTTCTATTAACTTTTTCAGATGTCTTTGATTTTATTTTACTTTTCTACAACAAGGTATTTCTATTAACATTTTCAGATATCTTTGATTTTATTTTACTTTTCTTGGTCTGTTATGTTCAATAACTTCTTCAAATTCCTATTCTACTACAGCTTCAAATAAACAGAACACACATGTATCATCCAATCAAATCATACTATCTGATGACGAAAGTGATTGTGATATAGCATCTACAAAGAACTACCAAACAGGAGCACAAATAGGACAAGAAGGTAAAAATTTATTTTTCAAATGTATACCTGCAAATTTAACTCAATTATGAAAGGGGATAGTGACCTTGAATACTTGCAAAAAATTATATAAAATGTATACTTGCAAATTTCTAGGTCAACATGTGGATCATCCACAGCCAGAGTTGGCATCGACGATGTCTCTGAATATTGGCCAGCAAATCATATTGGAGAATAATGGACCAGGCGGGAGCTTGGATAATGATAAAAGAGGTGAGAGCTTGGACAATAATGGACCAGGCGTGAGCTTGGACAATAAAGAACCAAAAGAGTGCTTGGACAATATTGAAACTGGAGAGGGCTTGGTGTCAAAATGTAGTGTCTCTAGCGATGTTACTCAGCAGTCAAATGTTGGCCTGCCATTAACAAGTAAAAGTCAAAGAATATTTTTTACTTAAATTGATAAAACAAATTTATTCCGAAGTATATAATGACAAGCAATATTTCTGTGCAGCTCCCCATGCAAAAATTTTATTGATATTAGAAATGGAAGGTTTTCTATTTCATAAGAAAGCCATAGAAAATGACTCCAAAAGAGAAAAAAAAGGAAATCAAAAAAATATTGGTGGAGAGGAAAGAGGAAAAAAGGGGGAAGAGATTACTAATGATGAATTTGAATTTAAACATAAAAGATCTACATATGAGTCGTGAACACTTGCCATTGAATTTTTGGATTTACTTCTTTCCAAATTCAATGTTGGGATTTGGTCATCTAAGTGTCAATGAGAGGAAGCCACTGCTTAAAAATGTTTTGGTGGCAGGTGGTAAAGATAAATCACATGAGCAATTTTTTTTATTTATTTGGTTTCAAGAGAGATGTACCTACGATCAAGAAGGAAATGCACAAAAAATATGGAGAGTGTCTGGATGGAGTTCCCAATGAAAACATCGGAAATTAATACATCAATGATTGTTTTGGAGGGTGATGGTGAGAAAGTACTTCCATTTAAAAAGTGTATTTTGAGTAAGCCCTTTATTGAATCATCCCTTAGGACAGATACTGAATTTGTAAAAGTACTTTGGAAGCATTTTAGTAAAATGCATGAATCAGCTGATATCAGAACTTTCAATGCCTTCTCCCAGTTGAATCTTGGTTGAGTGACAGCCATCAAATGTAACCTATCATTGCCTATAATTCTAGATGTAATCTATCATTTCCTATTTTAAATCATTCAATGTGTTTTCTATTTTTTTTGGAGACATTATTTTCGTCTGATTCAATGTAACATATTATTAGTTCAGTGTGATGCTTTTATTAAATCAATTGAAACTGTGAAATTTTGGGTGATTTTTGTATTATTCTTTGGAAATCAACATATTTATGTACAATTGCATGGTTGTGATCATTAACTTAATGAACAAAGTGTTGTTGTTGTTATATATATAGTCATTGTTCTTGTATGCAGTTAGGATATCACCGCAAAAGAAACTACTGGTCCTAGGAGTAGAGGGATTTCTCTTTGGAGTTCAAATGTTATCCAACATTCAGGAGATTCTTCAGAACAACCTCATTTTGTCCATAATTATTATCGTTATTATACATGCATGTTCAGCCCCGAAATTATCAATGTTGCTAGAGAGAATTTCGACGTTGCTCTGTGGTTTTCCTCGCTCGACAACATGGAAATTAAAAATTTCCTTGGCGTATTTGAATGGTTGAAAATTGAATATTTTGTATTTAATTGGGGTCAAGAGAAATGTAAACTTAGTACTATTTATAATCACTCAATGTCTGCATATTATAATGTTGGTGAAGTACAGAACATGTACAAAAAGTCGTTCAAGGATGTACTTATCCAATATGGAGATATATATAAACAAACATACATGTTGTTTATAGATGAAGGGCAATATCAATCAGAAGATAATTGCAAGGAAAAATGCTTGAAAATGCCAAGCAGTTGGAAATTTGACGGTTCACAAGAGAGAGATATAACTATAAAAATAATGGTGTGTTGTCTGTTGAATTATCTCGGGCCTCGTTAAAAAATGGGGCATTGGTTAAACACATTGAATTTGAAATGACGGTCATATTATACAAAAAAAAATTCATTTAGTGATTTGTATAATTTTCACAACTCCTCCATTTAATTGATGTAAGTTTTATTGCACAGTTCTCATATTATTTATGGACATTGTACCATGTATCTGGTAATGTGTTTCAAAATTGTTGAACATGAAAATAATATACTTAGAAACATTGAACCATAATATTTTATTGACTGGATTGTGTGTATTTTTTGTTTGCAGATAGTACTAGAAGATTTGTTTCGAGTAAACCATTGATATTTTTTTATTTCAATGGCATTTTGTTACATGAATTGCATAGAAAACAGAAACCCAGATTGCGACGACCACTGGACTTCGAAACATCAACAAAGTATTATTTTATACGTCCAGGCTTAAGGGAATTTTTTGAAAAATGCTTTAGTATTTTTTAGGTTGGCTTATGGACATATGCTCAATGAAAAAACGTTGACGAGTTTTTGCCTAGATTATTAGAAAGAACATGATTTAAGAGGGAACTATTTAGATTAATTTTAACACAGGAACATTGTTCTTCCGTAGCTAGAGAGGGTTTTCAAGATGATGGAAATCCTAATGTATTTTGCAAGCCTTTGAGTATAGTCTGGGACACTTTGATCCATGGTTGGGATCGGACAAATACTATAATTGTCGATGACTCCGAAGAAAAACAGACTTATAATGAGGAAGGAAACTATATTATAACAAAAACTTATACTTACGGCAAAGTCAAGGACACAATTTTGTTAGATTGATTATGGCCTTGCTTGCTGCAGCTAAATGGCATGAGCGACGTGAGGCCAATTGCGAATAAAATGAAAATGGAAGAATTTTGTTAAATAATACACTTGAATGTTTGTTTTTACTAGTATGTTCAATTTCACTGTGATTATAATTCTTGTAAAGTGTCGATTTTGGTTTCCAAAAATGCAAAATCGGAGTTTGAAATTGCTAAAATATGTTTTAAAAGTTCAGGATTAAGTATTGGATGTGTAAAAAGTAGCCTTCCAGAAGGGCAAATGGCAATCTGCCCTTGGCAAATCAGATGAATGGGGGAACCATCAAAGGAGAGAACTGGAGAAACTCTGTACTTGGAGAATTGTAATGTTTTACAATCTTAAAAGAATTTCAGTTAGTTTCTCTTTTCCTTTCTTTTGTTGTGTATAAAGTTTCCTTGATTCATTTTGGTTTTTCATACATACATCTAGTACCTCTATTTAAATTGTATTGTTAAATCATAAAATATATAAATATGTGTACTTGATTTATCATTCATATAAATTTCTTTACTTGATTCATATTGTTTCACATTCTGCAATTACATAACAATCATTTATCATTATATTAAGTTAATTTGCTAAGTTAAATTATTAAGCATCTAATTAACAGCTCCTTAACTAGGCTTATGCCTATCATTCTAAGAACATACAGGAGGCATCCATACATCAATGAGGTTGTGAAATGGTGTTCTTGGTTATCAGTGTGTGAAATGGTGTTCTGTTGAATTGCTGCTAGTCCTCTACTTTGTAGGTTAATAATTCTTTTTTGTACTCTAGCAACACTATCATTAGAAATTTTCAATATTTGTTCAAGTGAATGGGGTCTTCTAGTAGGTGGTATGATAAGAATATCCCTTCTATTTTCCTGCTGAGGTGTAGGTGTACTAGGAATTACAGTCGGTTGTGAGACTATTTGTTGTTTAGAGGTAGATGCCTGTGACTGGATATGAGTGACAACCGATGATGTTCTTGCTGGAGGTGGTTTATGGGTATTCTGTTTAGGCATATTTTACTTCAGGCCCTCCTTCTAGTGCCATTTATTGAGGCCTCGAGCTGTTTGGGATGGTGATCTCCCACGGATACAAAGGCCTCTGCTAGCACTTGTGGTTTTGATCCTAAAAGGATCTTCCTTCCAATGAAGGAAAACAAAGTGTGTTCAGTCTAAAACAAATCTACCTAGGAAGGAAAAT
The DNA here is from genome assembly GCA_027924585.1 of Larix kaempferi. Classification (NCBI taxonomy): domain Eukaryota; kingdom Viridiplantae; phylum Streptophyta; class Pinopsida; order Pinales; family Pinaceae; genus Larix; species Larix kaempferi. The sequence continues at coordinate 1,240,665 of BSBM01000522.1, forward strand.
CTAAGCTAAGTTAGAGCTACTCTAAAAGGTGTCTTGTTAAAATGTATATTAAATTGATGTGAAAATAAATAAGTACATTCATCCACTTAACAGAAATGTAAAGAAGATCAATTCCTTATTTGCTTAAGTTACAATCAATCAATTAAAATTAACTGAATGCAATATTAAGTGTTTAAGCTCATTCAAGATTAACCTGTAACCAATATGTCAATTGAAAAATTAACATAGATTATAATTTACTGTAAATCATTTGCAGAAATCGATAAATATTTTAGTTGAAGAAATTCAATTAAAACATAATGCATACACAGATCTAACATTATTAAGGAAAAATCAAGATTAACAATCTCTGCATGGAATAATATTTGCAAAGGATTAAACAGCATAGATAATAACCTGAAGTAGAAATCAATAGTTACCAAAGAAATTTGATCAATGAACAACAGATTATGTAAGAGAATAACTTTACTGTATTAATGAAATTTTGTAAGAAATTACAAGCTCAGCATAAAACAGAGCATCTCCAGTCTTCTTTTGTCGATTTCTACCCCAAAAATGATCATCCCTTGCCTAAGAGAGATCTACCTTGTAAATAATAAATTACAAAAATAATACAAAGGATAAATTCCCCTTAAACAAGATTTACAAAATAAGAATATTCTATTTTAGTGAGGAAATATTCCCACTTGTCCCAAACTTCTATCAATTCATCTATATCTAGATAATGAGGAGATTCGAGCCCCAACTAAGCATCACACATGAATCCTTCAATCTCATTTTTGGCTATTTTATGCCACGTGCGGATAAACATATAGATGTTGGCCTCCAAGGAAACAAGTTGCTTAATCAACCAATCCACGTCTTCAATTTGGATATGCTCAATCTGTAGGATTTTCTCCTTGACTTGATCACAATGGGCTTTGACCTGTTCTATCATCAATTTTGGCGGATCTGCCCCCTCGATGAGCCCCATTGCAGGGAATGCCAGTATCTCCATGAGATTGTCTTAGGCATACCATCTTCTTCTGCAAAGGGCTTGAGCCTAGTTGATAGAATCATGTACCATGTCAATAACATTCTCCTGAGCTCGCACAGCAGTTCGGATCCTTTTGAATTTGAGGTTGTCCAACTCAGGGATATCAATTGGCTTATCTTCAATATACTTTTGCCAATCCATGATGTCTTCTACATCTTTAGAATCCTGTTTTGTTTCCTCTACTTGCTAGCCCAAGGTGCTGGCCATTTTGTCAAAGACAATGTAAGTCTCATGGGTTTCACCCAAGGTAGTAAATAGCTTAGCTAGAAGCTGATGATGCTCTAGGTTGACTTGATTGGATAGGTACTTGAACTCTTGCTGTGAAAACCTAGGAAATGCAGAGGAGGCTGCACTTGCAGTTTCATCCTTTAGCTGTTGTTCAAGCACAACTATCTTTTCAGCATTGGCAGTGTCCAAAGCTTCAACATCTTGCAATTGGACTTGAAGAGAAGCATTCTATTCTTGAAGGTCTTCAATATTATTTTCAAATGCTTTTCTTAGTTCATGAATGTTAGCTTCATGTTCTTCATTGCCCTTAACCAACTGCACTTGAAGTTTCTTGAGCTCCTCCTTCTTGACATCAATTTCTTTTTCCAGTGTGATTACTGAATCAAAATTGGCACCTGCAAAAGCACCCATGGAAGCAGCAGTATCCAGTGCTTCTTGTTATATGTCATCTGATTGCTTGGCCCAAATGATTTGATTAGGAAAGGGGCCCTACAACACATCCTGATCTCTACCTATTTTGTTACCTTTCTTCACCACTGCCTTAGCTTTTTTGCTATAGAAATAATCTCCAAGGGAGGTTACAATATCTTCCTCATAAGTAGCTACCAATTCAGTGGAAGATGTAGCCACATCTCCTGTAACAATTATTTGGGCTTTCTGAGTAATAGTGGTATTATGTATTGTCATAGTAACCTGAGAGGTGGTTAGTGGAGAAGGGATAACTTCAGGGACTGAGGGTAAAGGGGTTGGAGTAGGGATTGAAGTAAAAACTTCAGGAAGTGAAAAGGATGCACCGACAACTAATGGTGAAGACAGAACAACCGGTATTTGGACATCATTGGCTGGTGGTGATGAAATAGATGATGGTGGTTGCAGAGAGACAGTTGAAGACTAGATCTCTGCAACTATTGATGGTGGAATGGAAAGTGGAACTGACAGGGTTGGAGATGGAACCGTAATGGAATTTATTGCATGAAATAACTGGGATATGGTGGATGGTGGTGTTACCCCAGAAGATAAAGTGGAAAGAGCTTGAATGGATGAAAGTAATAGTGCTGAAGTTGTGGTATCAATAGCAGCAGTGGTTTCAAGAGACTATTGATCTGGGACAAGATCATCCATGACTATGGAATCCAACACATCTACGATTTCCTGAGAACTTTCAGTTTCTTCCTGCACCACAGTCACAAAAGGAAGTGCTTCATCTTTTACATCAATGTCTTCAATAGTAAGAGTAGGAATTTCAGAGGCAGAAGTTTGAATTTTCTATCTTTTAGCTGGTTTACTCACGGCAATCACTTGAACATCACTAATCAAGTTGGTTGTAGAAGCCACTTGAATATCAGTAGTGGGTTTGGGTACTACAACCACTTGGGTATCCAGCACTGAACTTATCTGTGCTAATTTTTGCTTCGATTGTTGAGATGTATGCATCCACATCTTTAATTCTGCAACAGTTTTCAAATTTGGAGTATCCTCCATAAGGCCTTTGCCTTTGCCTCCATCTAGGTAGGTCAGCATCAATGGAGCACTGGCTTTGTGAGCTTCCTTTTCTTCCCTATCTTTTCTTGTTTTCTCATCAAGCTTGAGTTCCATGCTTCTATAGCTCAAAACCTTGGTTTTAAGCTCTCGCTGATACTGAAAGATATGGCTCTATTCTTCTTTGCTCTTTTCCCTCAGCAAGACTTCAGAGAAAATATTAACTCCCTGATAAATAAAGTCATCACGGATGTGTTGATGTGTATAACCAATATTCATATGTGCGTGTTTGAAATGAGCCTCCAGAAATCCTTTCGGGTCATGAGTTCTTTTGGGAGCAAATCCCAGTTTCAAAGAAACAATTCTGTCTCCCAGTGTTGCAGCCCAAGTTGGAGTTGGGATAACCAAAGGCCCAAGGTTTAAAGGGAAATTAGGCCATCCCTTCCTTTTGGGACCAGTGATCTTAAGGTAGAAACCATCAGTAACAGTCTGATAAGATATCTCCTCAAGTAACAGTATGTCAGGGACAACTCTTGGTAGCAAATGTACAGTATTGCTTCCCCAGACTCTAATGTAAGCAAAGGATTCTCCCACATACCAGTCACCCAATGTAGGGATGATAGTTCTAGCATTAGGAGAAAAGGCAGGGGCATCTCCCCTGAAAATATGCTAGTAAATTGCACCAAAGAAATGGTTGCAGATGTCATAGAGCAAGGGAACAAAATTGCTTTCCCATAAGGCAGAACAATAAATATGAACAGGGGATGAGGACTTAGTCCAACTCCACCCCATGCTGGGATACTGAAACTCTGTATAGAAAACATCAATTGCAAATGCAAAGAAAAAGAAGTATGGCTTCCTTGTAGCTGTTGTTTTATGATATTTCTCAATCGTTGTCTTTAACTCTGCTGATAAAATTGAAGCCCAAGGGAATGATTGCCCCGTTGTTAGGACATGATGGGAAATAGGAGCCCATGCATCTTTGAATACTGAACACTTAGGGAGACCATAAAATCTGCAAAGCATGGCTTCCATAAGAGAATAAGGCTCTTTGAACCAGGAAATTGGGTATAAATTATCATCCCTGGGCATGAAATTTGTCGGTTTGTGCATCCAAGACTTCAGCATTTCATTGAAATTGTACCTAGTCTTTGACGACTCAAGGAATGCAACATTGATGGGTTGAACAGCTGGTTCTAGGGCATAAGATCTGGTAAAAACCTTAGCGTGAAAAGTAGCCAATTGACACCCTGCTCTATCATTGAAAGAGCGATCTTTAGGGTTAGCATGGTCTCTAATCCACTTAACTGCATTAATGTAGGGAAGGATAGCAGGTCTGGCAGCTATAGCGTGTAGTTGTGAATCCCTAATATTTTCATAGGTGGGGCGGTCACTCTGAATATCAATTAGGTCGTCAATGTCAAAGATGGAGTAAATTTTGGACCAATCCATTTGGTATGTCTCAGAAACCTCATCACTGGTGTCGGCAAGGATGCTGAAGTTTGGGTATTTTTTCAAAAGATCTTTCTGAGGAGTTTTGCAGCAAGTGTTGTGAGACATGTTTGAAAAACTAGAGAAATCTGTTGAATAAATAAACACCAATAAAAAAAAAACTCAAAATAGCAAAAAAACTTGAACAATTGAATAAGAAAGTGACACGAATCCAACCTGTGCAAGCTGGAAAAAATGGCGAAAATGACCCTTGGTAAAAAGTCATGAAAACAACCCCTGGTAAAAAGTCACGAAAATGAACCCTAGTAAAAACTCATGAAAACGAACCCTAGTAAAAACTCGCAGTAAAATCCGCACAAATGGCGAAAACAACCCCTGGTAAAAATTGGCAGTAAAATCCACACAGCAAGCAATTTTCGAAAATGAATAATGATAAAAGAAAATAGAAAGAAAATCAACATATTTATTACTTCCTTTGGGTTACATCTGGCCATAAGATTAAGACAAATCGACGGCTGAGATCTAATATGGGGAATGCGGAAGACAAGTTGCAAGGGTTTAATTTTTCAGAAATATATACAATGTTCCCGCAATCTGCAATTGCAGGTTTCGGGGCCATAACTCCAAATAAAAACAAAACAAATTGTCATCACTTCCTAAGATGTCAGTTCTCTCTTTGAGGCTCACACGTGTGATATTTTGGCGTTGCAAAATATAGATCAATTCATGTATAACCAAAATGGTCAAGACCAGAAAAATATAAACAACAAGAAGGGTCAGCTGATCCTTCATTTAGTAGATAATTGTGAACATCAATATCCATCAATTCACCTGTAGCCATACTGGTGAACATAAGTAGGATTGGACGACCCTTCTAGCATTCTAGAACTAGTATAAAAATAATAATGGGAAGAACAAGGGTCGGATGCACCTTCATTCATGATGGAATTGTGCAAATATTCAACCTACGAAGTATAGGCTGTCAATTCACGTATATCCTGAATGGTGAAGACTGCAAAAATACTAATCACAAGAAGGGTCGGCCGACCCTTTATTTAATCTGGAAAAAATGGCAAAAATGATCCCTGGTAAAAACTCCCAGTAAAATCCACACAACAGGTAAATTAAGGTTCCCATCTATTCAATGCATGTAAATTCTATTTTTAATACCATAAATCTTTTCAAATTATCGGGTGGCTTGCATATACTTTCGTCCAATTTTAAATCTTAGCTCATTTGATCTCATTGAGGAAGAATATACCTTTGGAAGTGGGAATTGTTATTGCATGCATTGGAGCAAGCTTAAGCCCCTAGATTTGCTTATATATCAAAGATTCAAAATGATTATAACTTTGTTCCATATGTGTCATGTGATTTTGCATTGTAGCTCTCTTACCTGATTCTTTGAAGTTTTCTTTGAGCTAGTTGTTAAGTTATTGCATCAGTTTTGTTGGACTTGGTCCCAGATAGAATGTGCAATCAACAAGGTGCTAGAGTTTATTTGAGTCTATCTAAATTAACCTGCCCCCCTTGAACTCAACCAAGGGGGCAAGGGGGCAACCGAATCATACAGTACCCAGATCTCCGTGCATGTTTAATCTGCGAACTAAACCTCCACCACTGATGCCTTTCCCCCCAAATCTCAACGTCGAAACATGTAGTCCCTACTAAAACTTCGCAAATCTGAAAAGTCCATTTCCCCATGCATCTCAAATTACCGAAGTACCTATCGTCTGTGGATCTGTCCTTCCACCCATCGATCTAATTTCCAACTTGCTCGCAGGCTAGCAACACTCCGCCCATGCGTAAAACATCCTATCTTACTTTAGCGAACAATGCTTGTGGCCGTTGATCTCTATCAAGCTTCTGTAACTGTCAATCTCCGTCAAGCTTCTGGCAACCGGGTAAAATCTGGGCCGTAAGATTAATACAAATCGACAGCTGACATCTAATCTGTGGAATGCAGAAGACGAGTTCTAGGGGTTTGTTTTTTTGGAAATATATACAATGAACTTCTCGCAATCCGCAATTGTGGGTTGCGGGACAACAGCTCAAAATTAAAACAAACCTAAGTTTCCGCAATCCACAATCCACATTGCGGGTTGTGGAAACGTGTGTCGCAAATCCATTAGTCAAACAGTTCCCGCATCCACAATCATTTATAACTAGATAGCCACTTCAACAAGCTATAGCATGATATGATGGGACGTACATTTTTCTCAAACCATGAATTATGGTGGGCATTGTCTCATAGCAGTTTTGACTACTTTTTCCATACTTTGTCAATTTCCAAAGTTTCACAAACTTGTCATACTTTTCCAGAATGATGTCATATTGCAACACTCACACATTCCATGTCATCAATTCCTACGGTGTCAGTTATCTCTTTGAGGCTCACACGTGTGATATTTTGGCTTGCCAAAGTAGAGATCAATTCATGTATAACCAGAATGGTCAAGACTGGAAAAATATAAATCACAAGAAGGGTCGGCCGATCTTTCCTTTAGTAGATAATTTTGAACACCAATATCCAGCAATTCACCTGTATCCAAAGTGGTGAACACAAGAAGGATCGGATGACCCTTCTGGTAGCCTTGAACTAGTATGAAAATAATATTGGACAGAAGAAGGGTCGGCCGCCCCATCATTTATGTGGGAATTGTGTAGATATTCAACATACAAAGGATAGGATGTCAATTCATATATATCTAGAATCGTGAAGACTAGAAAAATACTAAGGACAAGAAGGGTCAGTCGACCCTTCATTTAAGATGTAAAAAATGGCAAAAACGACGCCTGGTAAAAACTCACAGTAAAATTCACACAGCAAGTAATTTTTGAAGATGAAAAATAATAAAAGTAAACTGAAAAAAAATCAATATATTAACTAATTTCGTAGGGTTAAATCTGGGCCATAAGATTAAGACAAATCAACAGCTAAGATCTAATCTATGAAATGCGGAAGATGTGTTGCAGGGTTTTTTTTTTTGCAAATATATAAAACATTCTCAGCAATCCGCAATCTGCAATCTGCATTGCAAGTTCCAGCTTGTGGTAACACATGTCGCAAATCCATTATTCAAACACTTCCCTCAATCTGCAATCATGTATAACTAGATATCCACTTCAACAAGCTATAGCATGATATTATGGTGTGTGCTTTTTTCTCAAACCATAAATTATGGCAGGAATTCTCGTAGAGCAGTTTTGACTACTTTTTCCATACTTTGTTACTTTCCAAAGTTTCACAAACTTGACACACTTTTCCATAACGATGTTAGATAGCACCAGAACACCATTTATGAGGGAATTGTGCAAATATTCCACCTACAAAGTATACATTGTCAATTCATCTATATCATGGATGGTGAAGACTGCAAAAATACTAAGCACGAGAAGGGTCGGTCGACCCTTCATTTAAGCTGGAAAAAATGGCGAAAACAACCCCTGATAAAAACTCGCTGTAAAATCCACACAGCAGGTAATTTTCGAAGATGAAAAATAATAAAAGGAAACAAAAACAAGATCAACATATTTATTAATTCCGTTGGCTTAAATCTAAGCCGTAAGTTTCTGCAATCTGCAATTCGCAATCCGCATTGCGGGTTGCGGAAATGCATGTCGCAAATCAATTATTCAAATAGTTCCTGTAATCCGCAATCATGTATAACTAGATAGCCACTTCAATAAGCTATAGCATGATATGATGGTGCATGCATTTTTCTGAAACCATGAATTATGGCGGGCATTCTATCATAGTAGTTTTGACTACTTTTTCCATACTTTGTCAATTTCCAAAGTTTCACAAACTTGCCATACTTTTTGAGAATGATGTCAGATTGCAACACTGACTAAACGATAAACCAGAGCACCATCATGTGTCTTTCTAGCCTCATCACACATTCCATGTCATCACTTCCTATGGCATCACTTCTCTCCTTGAGGCTCACACGTGTGAGATTTTGGCCTTCCAAAATAGAGATCAATTCATGTATAACCAGAATGGTTAAGACTGGAAAAATATAAATCACAAGAAGGATCAGTCGACCTTTCTGGAAGTCTAGCACTAGTATGAAAATAATATTGGGCAGAAGAAGGGTCAGTCGCCCCTTCATTTATGAGGGAATTTTGCAAATATTCAACCTACAAAGTATAGGTTGTCAATTCATGTATATCCTGAATGGTGAAAACTGCAAAAATGCTAAGCACAAGAAGGGTCGGGCGACCCTTCATTTAAATGAGAAATGAAAAACAATTAATCTACGAAGGTAGGGACAACATTTCCCCACTACCGACTTCCGCAGTATATCGTAGGGATCGAGACATTGCCTATGTTATAACATGTAAAAAATATTCATCCCGACTTCGGACTCCTGACAAGAAGGATCGGCTGCCCCTTATTTGAGTAGATAATTATGAACACCAATATCCGACAATTCACCTGTATCCAGAATGGTGAACACAAGAAGGATCGAACCACCATTCTTGCAATCTAGAACTATTATGAAAATAATAGTCGGTAGAAGAAGGGTCGACCACCCTTTCATTCATTTATCTCAAGCCTCATTCAAAAATGGGGTGCTGGTTAATGACATTCAACTTCAAATGACCATCATATTATACAGACACCAATATCAAAAGAAAAAGTATGGTTTTGGAACCTGGATTTTGGCACTTTTGGAAACGGATTTGTTAGTTTTGGAACTGGTTTGATCACTTTCAGAGCCGGATTTGAAACTTTTGGAACTGGTTTTGGCTCTTTAGGAACTAGTTTTGTCACTTTTGAAGCTTGGTTTGGCACTTTTGGAATCGGATTTGGCAATTTTAAAATGGGTTTTGGCACTTTCGGAACCTGTTTTGGCACTTTTGGAACCGGTTTTGTCACTTTTGGAACCTTGATTTGGCACTTTCAAAATCGGATTCGGAAATTTTGGAATCGGTTTTGGCACTTTCAGAACCGGTTTTGGCACTTTTGGAACCGGTTTTGGCACTTTTGGAAGCAGATTTGCTTGATTTTGGAGTTTAGAAAGGCAGTTTTTGACCCGTCTTCAAGAAGACTTGGACTAGAATAAGTCCAAGTTTAATGAAATTGGTGTTATACCATGTGTTGATACTATCTATGATTCAATACAACTTTATCACTTGTTGTATATGATGTGACTCCCTTGACCCTATTATATACCAAGAGATGTGGAGGAATTACTCTCACATATTGCATGTGGGATAATATAATTCTCCATAATAACATCTCTTTATATAATGATGGATATCAAGAGTATACTTTACCATAATGAATATGGGATATAATGTATTACTCTTTTACATAAGATTGTGGATAAATTCCGACATAATACAAAGACATTATTACCTTCCAAGGAATATAAAATATTCCAACACTGAGATGCTTGATTTTCTTTTTTTCATTGGTTTTAGAAATTCATGTATTCTGATTACTACAGGTAAGTTCAAATTATCAAGAATAAAGTCAATTTTTGAAGGGGGTAACCCTAAGGCTATTATGTTGGTGGATAAAGACACACATAATGTATATTGCGATTTGGGTAATTGGTAATTCTGGATCAGAACACCTTGACTAAAATGACATTTCAAGGTCTCCTTTAGATAAGATTAGGAAATATTTCTGAGATGGCATACTAAAGAGTGTTGCTTTTCAATTAATGTAAAATTTGACAAGTGAGGTTTAAAAAGGGGGGGATTTGTTTGGGGGAGAACTCATATGCAAAGCTTAACTCATATGAAATTCACAATGAAAATTAGGATTTACGAGTGTAGGCCCTATGATTTCTTTTGGATTAAGAGAAGTCATGACATTACCAAGAACATAAAATTATTGTTGAGTGATCCATCCTACTTCAATTTTTTATTTTTATTTTCAGGATGAGGAACCCCCCACATATTTAGGATGGGTCTATAACCTCAGCCAAGTCCATCCTTAGTTTGAATGGAAAAACAATATGAGAGGTTCCCAAACAAGGCGACTACAATAATGAAAGAGCCACTAAATTTCCAAAGCTAATGGCCTCCATTCTTGAATCAATACTTCTCCAATTACTTGTCTTAGTGCATCATTTTCAACTATGAATGCTTTAGTAAAGTCATGTGCTATTAATACTAGTGTAGAAGACATAGCATCCTTCGGGAGTAAGAATTCCAAGGTATATTATTTATTCCATACAAATGATTTTTTCTTCAAGGGAGATGTGAGTGGACATGCAATGAGTGCATAATTCTTAACAAATTTCATGTAAGACCCAAAAATCCTCTAAGAATCTTGATGTTTTTGATAGCTTCAATATTTTGAGGATCTATCTTGACCCTATCTCTTGAAGCAATGACGCAATTACTCTACTTCTTATTTCCCAAAAGCACATTTGGATCTTTTTACATACAATTGATTACTCTTAAGAAATTGCAGGACTTGATCCACATGTTTAATGTGTTATTCCCATTATTTTCTATAGATAAGTATATTGTCAAAGAAAACCAACACATTTTTTTGAAGATAAGGTAAAAAAAAATGTTTATAAGGTTTTCCAAAGTCGAAGGAGCATTATTTAATACACAAGGTGTCACTACAACAAAATGTTGTGATTAACATCCCTTTTTGCTTCCTTTTTTTGGGTCTAGACCCCTTTTTAATGTGTTTTTATTCATTTCATTGGAAAAGTAGGTGCAATTTCTCGGTTTGGTGCTATTCTAGGCATTTTTGGTTCCTTTTTGCTATATTTAGTGCTAAATTTGATGCAAATTGCGCGGTATTTAGCGTTGGGTTTAGCACCAGATCTTGCATCGATATTAGCGCCATTTTTTGCGTTGGGTTTTTCACCTACTTTTGAGCCTATTTTTTTCATCTACTCTTATTGCACCCCTTTTTTGTGTCCATGTTTTCCTCCATTTTTGTGACCATGTTTCTGTCGACTTTTGCATCCTTTTTTACATCTTCTTTTGCATCTACTTATGCTTTTTTTTACATCCCTTGTTTCACAAGGTTTTGCATTCGGGTTTATGTCTAGTTTTTCATCTACTTTTATTGCATCCACTTTTGCATCCATTATTACGTATACTTCTGCAACCACGTTTGCGTGCTTTTTTTTGTCTTGTTTTGGATACATGTTTGTGTCCTTTATTGCATCTACTGTTTCCTCCACTTTTTCATCCATTTTTGTTGCACCCAAGTTTGCACCTAATTTTGTGCCTAATTTTGCACCTGCTTTTGCTTCCACTTTTGCATCATTATTTGCATCCTTATTTGCATCCAGGTTTGCATCTACTATTACATCCCTTTGTGCATCTATTTTTGCATCCACTTTTGCTCCTAGTTTTTTGTTTGCTATTGTGTCTAGTATTTCATCTACTTTTCTTGCATCCACTTTTGCGTTCACTTATGCACCCACAGTAACATCTACTTTTTCATCCCTTTTTGCACATATGGTAGCTTCCTTTTTTTCATCCATTGTCTAATCCTCTTTTGCATCTACTTTTGTTGCACCCCATTCTACACTCGCTTTTGCACCTACATTTGCACCCACTTATGCTTCCACTTTTTCATCTACATTTGCATCCTCTTTGTGTGTAGGCTTTTTTCCACTTTTCCATCCAATTTTATGTCCATTTTTCCATCCAGTTTTGTGCTGATATGTTGAAGATGACGATGAGGATAATGATGATGATATTCACAATGACTATGATGAAGATTATATTGTTGTTGTTGATGATGATAACGATGACAATGGTGATGATGATCATGATGGTGGTGGTGGTAGTGGTCATGGTGATTATATTGATAATGACAATGATGACACCGATGATGATGATGAAAATAATGAAATGAATAATGACAATAGTGATGATGGAAATGAAAATGATGATGATAATGAAGATGATGACAATGAGGATGATGATGATGACGATGACAATGATGATGATGATGATGATGATGATGATGATGATGATGACGATGATGATGATGATATTCCAAAATAGAGTTTTTGTTTCTCATGCATAGACCATATGGGTGCTCCATGACCCTTTTCCACTAACCACATATTTTGGGTTGATGACATTTCTTATGCCAGAGGTAATTAGGAATAGCTTATGAAAATGCCAATATCATGAAGATGACTATGATGAAAACGATGATGATGATGCCATGAATGATGATTATGATGATAATGACAATGATGATGATGACAAAGATGATGGTTATGATGACAATGACAATGATGATGATGATGATGATGAGAATGAATATGATTATGATGATGCCAATGAACTTGGTGAATCTTTCCAATTCTTGAAATGATATAATTTTCATAATCATAACATTACCTTGGTCATTATCATCTAGGCCATAATCATCGTCATCTAGGTCATCATTATCAACAATGAGATGAATGATGACAATGACGATGACGATGCCATTAATGATGATGATGATGTTGATGATGACAATGATGTGATTAAATGAATATCATGACAACAATGACTAGTATGATGATGACAATAATGATGGAAATGATGATGAAAATGATCACGGTGTTGATGATGATGATTATTATGATCATCATCATCATCATAATCATCATCGTCATCATGATCTTAACGATGTTGATCATCATCATCATTTTCCATTTTCATCATCATCATTGATGATTATGACAATGAAAATGCATGCATGGATAAGGACGATGATGGCAATGGCAATGAGGATGATGATGATGAAAAACTAAATGAGGATGAGGATGATGTGATTAAATTAATATGATGACAATGATGATGGGGATTATGATGAATATGGCAATGATTTTGACAACGATCACAATGAAAATTACAATGACAATGATGACAGTGATGATGAAGATAATGAAGGTAATTACGATGCCAATGATGATGATGATGAAAATGATAAAAATGGAAATGATCATGAAGGAAACAATGAAAATGATAATGACAATGATGGTGGTGGTGGTGGTGATATGATTATCTAATGATGAAAATAATGATGGAGATGATAAAGAAGATGCCAATGATAATAATGATAATGTTGATGGTGATGATGATGGAAATTTTATTATATGACAACAATAATTATAATTACATGAAAACGATGATGATAATGATGTTAATGTTGAGAATGACAATGATGCAATCCTTAACAATTGCATCGAGGATGCATGGGTACGCTTAAGGTTCCATACTACTACATAGGACATGATGAAAGTGGAGATGAAAATGACAATTTTAATCATTGTCATCATCATTATCACCATCAACATTCATCTCATCATCATCATCATTCATATCATCATTATCGTCATCGTCATTGTCATGATCATTGTCATTGTAAACATCATAGTCATCATTTCCATCATCATCATCAAATCAAATCATTTTTAATGGCATCATCATCATCGTCATTGATCATCATCATTGTCGTAGTTGTTGTTGGGTATGTGTTATATTATTTGCATAAATCCCACACCAAATTGGTTATTTTTGGTTAAGTTTTGGCCCATGGTTTATGTGCTTAATGTGCATAGGATATATTTCATCACATGTTTAAAAATGAGCTTATGCCTCATCATATTGTTGCTTGTTTCAACTTCATTATACATGGAAAAATATAGTAATCCTTACCTTGGGAAAAGAGTGTGGACAAAAACACAAGATGGTTGGATGAAGAAAGATGACAACAAAATCAAAATATGAGGTTTCCTTTGTTTCACATATTAGTTTTCATCTCCTATTTTATATCTAATCAAAAACATTTTGATTTGTAGGGTAGTTTTGAATCACACAATCTAACTGAAATCCCATTTGATGGATGGAATCCCAATGCATTTTTGAATTTCAATTTAGAGATCAATTAAGTAAGTTTATTTTTATCCCATCGACTTATTAATTCAATCCATGGAGGAATATAATTACATTTATAAATTTCCCTTATGACTTGATTTCTTGTATATTTTCCCCATTCTTGAAGTTACCCGTTTATTTAGCTTTGTTGGGCTATCACAGAACAATTGATCCATTTTTGGTTTTCCTCAAAACAAATTTAATAGTGAAGAAATTATTACCTATATAGGTGGCATATCTATGGATATGATTGGCTTGTGGGTCCTCTTTTGTATTTCTAGCCATTTTCTCTTTCTTTTTGTCATGTATGTGGGCATGGGATAGGGAATTGTGGGTTCCTCAATCCCTTTATTATAGGTGTGTCAAAGATATATTTGTCTCTATATCAAGGAATTACTATTGGGACTTAAGGTTGGGATGCATAGAAATGTCTCTATCATGGCATGAGTATTTTGTTAGGTTCAGTTGGGGTGGGGAATAAACATCCAATATATGTGATAATATATATTTTAGATATGTTATAGTGTGTGTGTGTGTGTGTATCTATCTATCTATCTATATATATTTACCAAGAAAAATGTCACAGGAGACTCGATCCCAAGAATGTGGTACTCAACTATTATAACCAAATCATGTTACACGCATGGCCCTATAAACATGAAGAGTGGGAAGAGGAAAAGCATGAAAGGAAGGATACTTTATATTAAGCGGTGTTGGATAGATACAACAAGAGGAAAAAGGAGGAGAAAATAAGAAGGAAAAAAGAGAAGGAAATTTAAAGAGAAAAAACTAAGGCTAAAGTTTAAAAAAAGGCTAAAGAAAAAGTTAAATAAAATAAAAAACAAAAGGATGGACAAGATGTTAAGTCTAAAGAAGTTTAGAAGAACTAGAAAATGCAAGAAGAGTCCATAGCGAAATCTAAATCTCATGCTAGAAAAGGAATCAGAAAAACATAGAATGCAAGAGGAGACCAGAAAAAGGGGAAAATATGATGGAACTAAGAATAGAAGAGGAATTGAGAAATAAATAAGAGGAATAGAAGACAACTATAAAGTACAACAAATGCAAATATTCAAGAGTAAAACAATTACTTCTACAATCACAATAATTACAATGATTAATCGGTGATGCAATAAAAGTTATTAAGAACGAGATCCTGACAAATAGATACCCACTAAGTCCACTTCCAACCTATATATCAATACAAATAGAGATCCATCGAGTCGACCTACAACCTACAGATCGAAACAAATAGAGTCCACCTACAATTCAAACAACTAGATCCTTTCCCACTAGTTAATTTGTTGGATCCACCTTGCAAAGGAACATGACAGATGAGCCCTATCCCTATTGGTGTCAAAGCATCACGATCACTTTTCACAATGTAAAAGTAGTCAAATCCAATTGTAAAATGGAATGTACATGGAATTGCCAAATCTATTCTTTTCTTTTGGGAGTAAACAACAATTTCCTGAAATATCTATTATTTATAAAATAAGATAAATGAATAAAGTGTATAAGTATGTGTTCCAAGAATTTTTCTTGTTGTTTGGATTCTTGAGGTTATTTTGTTTCTTTAAATCTACATTTCTTTGTCTTTAGACTAAATACGAAAGTTTTTCACAAGGTTCATAGGGCATGATAAATTCTTGAGTAGTCAATTTCTTGGAGGTAAACTTTGGCAATGTGAAGACAATCCTATGAACAACAATATTGTGCACATATGGTTGTCTAGGAATCCTTCTAAAAAAATCCATAGATATCCCTGTGATGAAAAACCATTGAACTTTAGTATAAAGAAAATTATCCCCACAATAAAGAAACTGTCAAGAATTCAAATGTTTTTTGCATTGCTTCAAATAAATACAAGTCAAGCTATTAGGTTAACATGATCACATCCTTGTGATTGATATTGGCACTGAAGCTATGATAGTTTCCCTTAGGAACCCTATATGTTCTAACTCATATCTAGATGTGGGTGTAAAGGATAATGTGTCAAAGAATTCTTATTCTATTGCAAATTTTTAATTTCAATGGGGCCTCATTCAAAATTAATAATATAAAACCCCACTTAAAAGGAAAAATCCAAACTTCTCCGCCAAAAAATTGGCTCTCGCTATTTGTTAGGACATAAAAATAATACCAGGAAAGTAAAAACCAATAAAAATAATACAAGGCATAAATCACTAATCAAAGAAAAAAGAATCAACATGAGAGAGAAAGATCAAGATGAATAGTCTAGCTACAAGATGCCCACGAAAACCATGACAATGAATCATTGGTAGATTGCATTCTATGGGATTTATATACCAAGAATCCCATCACTGCATGGCCCAATAACCCCATTCTTATCCATCCTTATCCTTCATTCTCATCCTCTAAACCCATCACACTTTTCCATCATAGGGATGCAATCATGACCCTCACCATTAACTCCAATGTGATAAGTCTTGTCTTTGAATCTATTAAGCTCTACTCTTATCCATGTAAGACCTACCTAGCCTATATGACCTTTAGAATCAAAATACCGAAATATGAAAAATTGATTGACAATGTGTTCTTTCAATTAAGGTTTTGTTATGGGGATTGAACAATTCAATTATTTGTGGGCCAACATCTCTTGGAGAGAATTATAAATAAATAGTTTTTTTTTCCTGATGGGTTTATAGACTGGCCATTTAGGAGAAAGTGTTTTTTGTCTTCTATGGCTTGCATTTGATTCTAAATTAAATTCTCTCTCCTTCATGGGGTGAGTCTCGGAGCAATGTAACATCGTTTACTTTGTCAATACAATATTTAGCATTTAACAACGCTAGTGAGTTATTGGATACTATTGGAGATGATGGAGGAATTAATATAATAAGCACCATAGATAGTTCAATTGCAAGGGTGCTCAAGGGCCACAATGGCCCTTTTACTAGTCTTTCTTTTGACCCCAAAAATAAGTTCTTGGATTCTGCAAACAGTGATGGCACTGTCATATATTAGTATCTTTCAACTAGGAAAGTTGTACATACATTGAAAAACATCACACCCAATAAAAATTCCAATCCCGCGAGTTTAGATCAAATTAGTTGGTGTCCTAATGGTGACATGTTGGTTGGTCCAAACAGGAAGAGCAAGGTTTCAATGTATGACATGGATACTACAAAGAAGCCTTTTAGCCTCAATGGTGGGCATTTAAATACTATTTTTTTATGTCCTGGTCACCCAATGGGAAATACATTGCCACAACTGGGGATAATCGAAAGGTCATGGTTTGGGATGCTAATAGGAGGCAAGATATTAATAAGGAAAGTTTTGACAATCAAATTTTTTCAGTTTAGTGGAAGCCCAATGATAATGCATTAGATGTGATTGATGTATTGGGAATATTTGGGGTTTGGGAACATCCTATTGCATCTCATATGAAATCCCCTACAAACGGACATAGCGCTATGAAAACATGGAAGATGAAGATCCCTTTATGGCTAGATATGAAGAAGAGTTGGAAGATAGTGTATCTAGACTCCTGGATGGGATAGGAAATGACTATGACAACGATGATGACATGGGTAAGATTCCAGGGAAGATATTATCAAATAAGCCTTTGGTGAAGGCTAGAAAGAGAAAAGAAAAGAGTAATGCAAAGGTTTTCAAGAGTGGCCAAGACTCCTTCGAAGTAAAATAAGCAATGCAAGAATCCTCTTTCACATTTCTTCCTAAAAAGTGCCCATTACTAAGTCAGATACACCTAACATTTGTGTGGCTTGGAATTGTTTTTATGACATAAATACCTCTCTATACAAAAAAAAAAAACCCACATTAATTGAGAGATGTGACACACAACAACTTATAATCTCTAATATACCATTCTCATAATCCATGTAATAGAATTTTACTATCCCCATTTTACTATCTTAATGGTGAGATTTTTTTCCACTCTTGAGAAAATTGTGGAGTTTGTGTCATTAAGCTCTTCTTCCCATGTGACATGGTACTTAAATCATTAGACGTAGTGAATGTCCCTTTAACCCATCATCCCATGTGGCCAACTCCTTCAAGGTCTTTACGAGCTTAATGTTTGAATCCACACTTCTCTCTGTTTGAAGTTGTTGAATGGCAGTCCCGCCCATTTAGAGAAAAAGACAAATCCAAATAGGAGCCCTCTCTCTTATCCAACGGGCATGGAAAGCAATGAGAATCCTTCACACTCACCAAAAAACCCTTAAACTTGACCCTTTTTCATTATCTAGATGTTTTCTCTTTACAAATTCACAAGCCATATATTTGAGGCAGTAGCCACCAAAGCTCCTTAGGAATTTTTTGATCATCGCTCACGTTGATAACGACAAATATACTCTCACGGACCATCTCCTGGAGCTCACCAGAACCATCAATAAAGGGCATGGGAAGCAATAGTATTTGGACAAATTACATGTATTATAATTTAAATCCTAAAATGACACTTTTCCTTCCACAAACCCTTAAAAATCAAATGGTATCCAATGGATCTTATAAACTCTACATAACAACGCTTTAAGACTACGATATGCCATTTTGGTAGACACACATGGGAATGCAAAAGACATTCAAATATTGAAAGATAGAAAGTAAGCCTTTTAAACTTATAAGAAAAATCATATCTTGTGGAAGTTAAGGTCTTCAAAATTCTCAGACTAACACATCAGTAGTGAAGCCTTATATTAACACAAACTCACTCAAATTATAGTATGTGCATATTTTATTTTAAGTATTTTTTATTTTTCTTCTGTGACACTTTATTAGTGAAATTTGAATGCATAAGTATTTACAAAATGAATTTTTCAAAACAGGTTCCTATCACAGAGCTATGTAATGTTTGTTATATACCGGTAAGGGGGGGAATTGGAAGCTTGAAAGTTTTACCTGTATGAAAGTAGTGTGGGTATTTGCAAGGACACATATGCTAGTCTCTGGAGGAAAAAATATAATTTTCACATTCAATTCACTCACTCTCATATTGCACAAGAAGATATATTTACAATAAAACATTTGTTTCAAAATTGGATATGGAGGATGAGAATAAATTATCCACAAATTTATCACCCTAAAATAGAAAAGTGTCAATCATATATATTCTAAACCATACTTCTATTTTTAGAAAAATAGGGCACGAAACTAAAATGAGAATTACATACTTTTTTTCCAAAAGAAAATCTTCACTCATTCTATTTAATGATATAAGACGTACATTTAAGTGACCTGGTAACTTGGAAGACTGATCATTCTAACATGGATAGAGATTGGGTGCTTGAAAGCAAGAGAGATTGGAATCTTTAGAGCATAAAAGCTTGAGTGCTTGAGAAACATGAAAAACAATATAGTTGTTACATGTCCAACTTATAGAGATGTCCTGAAAGTATGATTTTCTTTTAACGTAACAAATTATACCTAAAATGAGCAATTTGATTACAAATACCTGGAGAGATGACCCTTCTAGAATATGTTTATGGTGGAGCTAGTGTAATGTACCTAAATTTGGTATAAACAAAACTATGCTACTATAATTTTCCTTATAGATCTGAGCTATCACTCATTGCTTTAATAAGATATAAACAAAAAAAAATGAAAAAAAAACCGCCACTGACGATGGATCCGTAGTGAACATCTAACCAATAATACTTTCGGCAATTGAAATAATCATTAAGAAAATATGCAATAAAACACTTACTTGAAAATATAATGGGAACAACACTTGGATATTCCCAATTCCTCCCAACCATATAAGAGGACAACCACACTCACTTTCCCAACTTCACCCCCGAGCTCAATCACCACCATAGACCAATGAACTTAGCTAAGACAATCTGAACCCAACACTCTTCCCAAGAGTATGTAACAGATATCTAAACACAACATGCAATGACCCTTTTGAAATCGACCACTCCAATAGCCTCGACTATTGTCGATGAGGAGGAACGAGAATGCTTGTTTCATACATGGATATGGGTCCAGAGCAACCCATTACATCTGATTGTGGACAACAAGAGCTAGAAGAAGTTCGTTTCTAAAGAACTTGTGAAGAAACTAGGCCTTCTTACCACTTTGCATCCTTGGCCTTACAACATCATTTGGATGAAGGATGGATAAGAGCTTTAGATCACTCAACAATGAAAACTCGCTTACTTCATAAAGCCTTTTGAAGATGAAGTACTTTGCGAAGTGACACCACTCTCTGTAGCCGATGCCCTATTTGGGAAACCTTACCTCTGGGATAGACATGGAAGTTATCAATCACGGCCTCAGAAGTTGATTGTCAGAAACTGAAATCGATGGTTCAGCATACCAGAGCTTCAACCTACACCGATGGTTGCACTGATATCTTACAAACAGACAAAGAAGCTCATCAATCATTCTCAGAAGTTCGCATTAATCATGATCAAGCTACAACATTCTAAGAATACTGCAGCAACGAATCAATTCACTGACCAATGTAGCTCTCAACAGAAGCAGCAAGTCGATCATATTCTTGATGAGTACTAGAACCTTTTTCAAGCTCCAGACGGAGTACCTCAACATTGTCAGGTAAAACACTCCATTGAACTTATTCATGGTTCTTCTTTGCCTAATGCATCTGTTTATAGAAGATCCATTCTCAGAAATGAAGAGATTCATAGATAGATCCAAGATTTAATCAACAAAGGTCATATCCGACCCAACTCCTCTCCTTGTGGAAGTCCAGTCATCTTGGTTCTGAAAAAAGATGGAATTTTGCACATGTGCATTGACTACAGAGCTCTCAAAAAAGTATCGGTGAAGAGTCAGTACCCTCTACCACGGATAGACTAGCTCATCGACTGTCTGAAAGGTGC
Organism: Larix kaempferi; assembly: GCA_027924585.1. Lineage (NCBI taxonomy): Eukaryota > Viridiplantae > Streptophyta > Pinopsida > Pinales > Pinaceae > Larix > Larix kaempferi. The sequence goes on from BSBM01000522.1 coordinate 1,261,569, forward strand.
TAAATTCTTTACTAAGCTTGACCTCAAGTTGGGATACCATCAGATTCAAATCGATCCCTCAGATGTGTGGAAAAATGCTTTCAAAACTAAGGAAGGATTGTTTGAATGGTTAGTCATGCCTTTCGGCTTAACCAACACACCTGCGACCTTCATGCGACATATGGATAACCTTATTCGACCTTTCATCGAAAAATGGGTTATTGTCTATCTCAGCGATATATTTATTTTCAGTCAAACATGGGAAGAACATGTCGAACATCTTTGACAAGTCCTCGACACTCTCCAGCAACATCGGCTCTATCTGAGCATGGACAAGTGCTCTTTTGCGATGACCAACATCAAATATTTGGGGTGTGTAATTGACTCTGCAGGCATTCACGTTGACCCAAAAAAATTACGATCCTCAAAGATTGGCCTATTCCTAAAAGTATTCAAGAACTAAGAATTTTTCTTGGTTTGGCGAATTTCTATCGATGATTCATACTCAGCTTTAGTCACATAGCCTAGCCCTTGAATCAGTTGACGAAGGGAAATGGGAAAACTGTCTTCCAATGGACAGCAACACAACAAGCAACTTTTGAACAACTCAAACACAACCTATGCACTGCACCAATACTTGTGTTACCTGATTTGCATCAGCCCTTTGAGATTGAGACGGACGCATCAGACTATGCCTTGGGCACAGTGATCACCTAGTCGCTTTTCATACTGAGACTTTTAATGACACAGTTAGAAGATACTCAACGTACGAAAAATAACTGTATGCCATTGTGCAAGCTCTCAAGAAATGGAGGCATTACATCCTTGGCAAGGAAATGGTCATTCTCACTGATCACAAGCCTCTACAATTCGCTCCAACACAATCAAAGTTGCAGACAAACCGATAACTCAAGTGGATTAATTACCTACAAGAATTTTAGCTAGTGACTAAGTATCGGAAAGATAAAGCTAATGACATCGCCAATTGCCTTAGTTGACCACCCATTACTCTCCCTTTGATAGTGATGAGTATGCAAGGATACGATAGACCCACTTGGCCACAGTTGTATGAGGACGACAGCGACTTATCAGTAGTCTATCGATGGTTACAGACTAACAATTCGTTGACCTTATACTTTGACTATTTCCTTAAATACACCTTGCTATACAAGCTTGGATAGATTTGTGTACCGACCGGTGAGCACCGACAGCAGCTCATTTGGGATGTGCACTACAGAAAGACTGCAGGACACTTTGGAGTAGCAAAGACACTTGCTATTCTGCAAAAGTATTTCTTCTAGCCTACACTTAAATAGGCCCACCACCTGCAGGTCTTCATCATCACTGGCCATACTATGGAAACCTCAGGACTTATTACGTGTGTCACAAAACCTGGCTGCAGCACCCCAGGCTATTACGAGCACACAGCTCTACCTGTAGGATCTCCCAAGAGCACATTACATGTGACCCATCACAAAATATGGCTAAAGCATCCCAGGCTGTTACGAGCACACAACTCTACCTGTCGGATCTCCCAGGAGAACATTACATGTGATCTCACCACAAAACCTGGCTGAAGCATCCCAGGCTGTTACGAGCACACGGCTCTACCTGTCGGATCTCCTAGGAGCACATTACATGTGGTCTACCACAAAACCTGGCTGAAGCATCTGAGGTATTTTTCATCCTGTCCAGATCTCCCAGGAGCAAATTACATGTGGTCATGGCAAAACCTGGCTGAAGCATCTGAGGCCTTTTTCATCCTATCCAGATCTCCCAGGAGCAAATTACATGCCATAGGACAAAACCTCAAAAGAGCATCTGCCAGATATCCCAGGGCACCGAATTACATGCCATAGGAAAAACCTTGAAAGACTATCTGCAGATCTCCCAGGGCACAAATTATATGTCCTCCCAAGCAAAACCTCGAAAGAGCATTTTCCAGATGTCCCAGGGCATCGAACTACATGCCATAGGCAAAACCTCGAAAGACCATCTGCAAATCTCCCAGGGAACAAATTACATGCTTACCTGCACAAGCTGATCCACGGCCACAAAGAATCATCTGATACTCACCATACATCATCCTAATGTATACATGATCACCCTGACCATCATCATTGCAACATCCTGCTGCATGTCATCTGGAGAAGCTCGCCATCCATGATCATCCTGATCATACAATGCATCCATCCAATGCACACCAAGTATCTACCTGATACATATCATCATACATAGTGTATCCACCTGATACATAGATACATGATCCACACAATGTATCCATCAATCATTCATGATCTACCTGATCATACCTGATACATATCAATATACATGATCTAAGCATCCAACATGATGCATATACAAAGTACATACAAATGATCCAACCGATCATATCCAGCATCCAACATGATGTTTACATACATACAAATGATCCAACTAATCATATCCAGCATCCAACATGATGCGTATATACATACAAATGATCCAACTGATCATATCCAGCATCCAACATGATGCGTACATACAAATACATATAAATGATCCAACTAATCATACAAAGCAGAAGCTAGAACATCATCCTGATGCTCATCATCATCCAGCGCTTACATCCACAGCCATGTGAAGGATCCTCCTTCCAACATGCTTGGAATGGCTTCAGCAAATGTGTCCATCACTTCTTCCCCGAAGTTTCCTCAATCTGAAGAATGCCAAGCCTCTCTCTGAAGTACTCGAACTTCACCCTGGCTAGTGGCTTTGTCAGCACATCTGCAATCTGCTCGTCCATTGCAACATACAGGAGCTTCACAGCTCCTCTCTGCACCATATCCCCGATATAGTGATATTTGATCTCTATGTGTTTCGACCTGTCATGAAATACTGGATTCTCGGACAGCTTCACACAACTCTGGTTATCATAGAAGATACCAGTAGCATCCAATGGGAGATCAAATAACTCAGACAGTAGCTTCCGTAGCCATACTGCCTCACAACCAGCTGAACAGGATACAACATACTCTGCCTCAGCTGTACTCAGTGCTACGCAAGACTGCTTCCTACTAAACCAAGAGATCACACCTGATCCCATACTGAAGCAGCACCCAGATGTGCTCTTCCTATCTGCAGCACTGCCAGCCCAATCTGAATCAACATAACCCTATAGGTTAAACTTTTGATTCGCCTCATATTTGAGCCCATAATCCATTGTACCCTTCATGTACCTCAGAACATGCTTTACAGCAACCAGGTGAACACTCCTCGGATCTGTCAGGAACTAACTCAATGTGTTCACAACAAAGCAAATGTCTGGTCTCATCTTCGTCAGGTACATCAAGGAGCCAATCATCTGACGATACATAGAGACATCAACTGGCTCAGATGAAGCATCACATAGAAGCTTCAGATTCGATGCCATAGGTGTGGCCATGGCCATGCAATCCATCATCCCGAATCTCTTCAGGATATCTATTGTGTACTTCCCTTGACCAAGGAAGATCCCACCTGCACTCTGCCACACCTCCATACCTAGGAAATAATGCATCATTCCCAAATCTTTCATATCGAACTCAGCAGCAAGATTCCTCTTAGTATCTGCAATCAACCTGTCATCTACTGTTACAAATAAGTCATCCACATACAAGAGTAGAATCACAGGATTCCATTCCTCAACCTTGTAATAAAGGTTGGAATCCGCTTTACTCTTGGTAAAGCCCAAACTAGATAGGAAACTGTCCATCCTACCATACCAAGTTCTGGGAGCTTGTTTCAAGCCATACAAGGCTTTCTTCAATCTGCACACATATGACTCCCTGTCATGTATTTCAAAACCGAGTGGTTGCTCCACATATACTTCCTCTTCAACTACACCATTCAAGAAAGCAGTCTTGACATCCATTTGGTGTATTTTCCATTTCATAGCTGCAGCCAAGGCAAGTACTATTCTGATGGAAGTATACCTAGATACAAGTGCAAAAGTTTCTTCATAATCTATTCCCTCTTTCTGAGAGAAGCCACGAGCTATGAATCTTGCCTTCTATTTCTCTACACTGCCATCTGTAGCATGCTTGATTTTGAAGATCCATTTAGAAGTCACAACAGACTTCTCTTTAGGTCTTGGGACAACATCCCAAACATCATTCTTCATTATTGATTGGTATTCCTCAACCATGGCATCCTTCCATTCTTTCTTTTCTGCTGCATCTTCATAACTGGAAGGCTCTTTGTTCATAATGTCACAGAGTAAAGCAACATAGCTGGTATGTGATCTGGTTCTCTTCTTTGCTCTGTGTTCTTCTTCTGGAATGCCAAATCTTTCTGCATCTTGAATGAGCTCTCTAGCCCATGCAGGTTTCCTCTTGTGAGAGTTATCCTCACGGGGTGGATCTACAGGTTCTTGCGGATCTTCAAACTCACGAACAACTTCTGGAACTGCTTCAGTCATGGTATTGTCTTGAAATATAGTTTCCTTAGGTTCTTCATAAAATTCGATAGGTGCCTTCCTTGATTTGATGAATGCTGAGTTTTCATCAAATGTTACATCCATGCTAACATCAATCTTCTTGAACCCTGGAAAGTATATTCTGTAAGCCTTCGAGCTTTCACTGTAACCCACAAAGATACCCTTCTTTCCTGAAGGATCTAGTTTAGTTCTCTTTTCTTTTGGGACATGAGTGTATACTGGACAACCAAATATTCTAAGATGTCTAACTTCAGGTTTCTTACCAGAAAAGACCTCTTCTAGTGTCTTGTTGTCCAATATCTTGTGGAGTGTTCTGTTCTGCACATATACCGCTGTTCTAGCTGCTTCTGCCCACAGATGCATAGGTAGATCCTGGTCATGCAGCATTGCCCTTGCTGCTTCCATGATAGTTTTGTTCTTCCTTTCTGCAACTCCATTCTGTTGTGGATTGTAAGGAGTAGTCAACTCCCTCTTAATCCCTGAATCACTGCAAAGCTTCTTGAAGTCACATGAGGTGAATTCTCCACCATTGTCGGATCTGAATGTTTTGATTATCTTTTCAGTTTGATTCTCCATCAAGGTTTTGAATTTCTTAAACTTATCAAACACCTCATCTTTGTTCTTCAAGAAGTATACCCAAGTCTTCCTAGAGAAGTCATCAATAAATGAGACATAGTAAACATACCCACTTAGAGAATTGGATGACATAGGTGTTAAATTTTCAGAATTTACTTCAATCTGATCTAGGATCTTAACTGAGAGAACAACATGTACAGCATATCTACAGCATATCAATCATGGAGACAATAATGCAAGCACACAAGAGACACAAAGATTTACTTGGGGAAAACCATAAAGGTGAAAAACCCCAATAACTTCCTCAGAGATAGATAGAGCAATGATACAACCAACCAAGAGAGATAGCCATAACCTAGCAACAAATCCTCCTCCTCCATAAGTGCGCCACTCCTCCTTGAGTGCATGTGTGAGAAGTGAGTGAGTAAATAGAGTGCCTCCCGCACTCTATTTATACTTGACTTGACTTGCCTTTTTACCTAACTCATGTAGGCTCGAACTTAACCACATAATATAATGCTGACTGGGCCGACCCCCAATAGGGTGGTCTAATAACCCTTTGACCCACATGACTTATACAGGGCCGACCCCAAACAAGGTGGTCTAATAACCCATCAAGTATAAGTTACGACACTTACAATATAAATAACGACACTTCCTTATAGAGGAATAATACCATCTCTATAGGAATATAATATACATATATGTGAAATACATTCCGAAGTTACATATACATCAACACTCCCTCTTAACTAGGAAGGTATTTCTCAGCATAGTTCTTCTAGCACAAGTCATCTTCTCTGGATCATCGTCACTGGATAATCGTCATCGAGTCATCATCATCGTCACTGCTGCTGCTATCTCAATCAATCTCTGAATCTACTCGTCATAGGAAGTTCTACAGAGCCAGTCCTTTTTCATACTGGATGTAGGCCCACCACCTGCAGGTCTTCGTCATCACTGGCCATACTGTGGAATCCTCAGGACTTATTACGTGCATCACAAAACCTCGAAAGAGCATCCCAGGATGTTACGGGTACACAAGTCCGACCTGTAGGATCTCCCAGGGCGCTATTACATGTGACCCCACCACAAAACCTCGAAAGAGCATCTCAGGATGTTACAGGTACACAACTCTGACCTGAAATCTCCCAGGGCACAAATTACATGTGGTCGACCACAAAACCTCGCAAGAGCATCTCAGGATGTTACGGGTACACAACTCCAACCTGAAATCTCCCAGGGCGCTATTACATGTGGTCATGGCAAAACCTCGCAAGAGCATCCCAGGATTGATTACGGGCACACAGCCCAACCTATCGGATCTCCCAGGGCGCTATTACATGCCATAGGACAAAACCTCGCAAGAGCATCTGCCAGATATCCCAGGGCGCTATTACATGCCATAGGCAAAACCTCGAAAGACTATCTGCAGATCTCCCAGGGCACCGAATTACATGTCCTCCCAGAGCAAAACCTCGAAAGAGCATTTGTCAGATGTCCCAGGGCACCGATATTACATGCCATAGGCAAAACCTCGAAAGACCATCTGCAAATCTCCCAGGGCACCGGATTACATGCTCATCTGCACAACCTGATCCACAGCCATAGAGTATCATCCTGATACTCACCATACATCATCCTGATGCATCCATGATCATCCTGATCATCATCACTGCAACGTCCTGCTGCATGTCATCTGGAGCAACATCCTGAAGCTCGTCATCTATGATCATCCTGATCATCACTGCAACATCCTGCTGCATGTCATCTGGAGCAACATCCTGAAGCTCGTCATCTATGATCATCCTGATCATCACTGCAACATCCTGCTGCATGTCATCTGGAGCAACATCCTGAAGCTCATCATCTATGATCATCCTGATCATCACTGCAACATCCTGTTGCATGTCATCTGGAGCAACATCCTGAAGCTCGTCATCTATGATCATCCTGATCATCACTGCATCTACCTGATGCATACCAAGTATCTACCTGATACATATCATCATACATGATCCTCCTGATCATCAATGTATCCACCTGATACAAATACAAATACATGATACATATCACCATACATGATCCACCTGATCACACAATGTATCCACCTGATACATATACAGGTACATGGTCCAAGCATCCAACATGATGCATACATACATACATAAAATGATCCAACTGATCATATCCAGCATCCACATGATGCGTACATACATACATAAAATGATCCAACTGATCATATCCAAGCAGAAACCAGAACATCATCCTGATGCTCATCATCCAGCGCTTACATCCACAGCCATGTGAAGGATCCTCCTTCCAACATGCTTGGAATGGCTTCAGCAAATGTGTCCATCACTTCTTCCTCGAAGTGTCCTCGATCTGAAGAATGCCAAGCCTCTCTCTGAAGTACTTGAACTTCACCCTGGCTAGTGGCTTCGTCAGCACATCTGCAATCTGCTCGTCCGTCGCAACATACAGGAGCTTCACAGCTCCTCTCTGCACCATATCCCTGATATAGTGATATTTTATCTCTATGTGTTTCGACCTGTCATGAAACACTGGGTTCTCGGACAGCTTCACACAACTCTGGTTATCATAGAAGATACCAGTAGCCTCCAACGGGAGATCAAATAACTCAGACAGTAGCTTCCGTAGCCATACTGCCTCACAACTAGCTAAACAGGCTGCAACATACTCTGCCTCAGCTGTACTCAGTGCTACGCAGGACTGCTTCCTACTAAACCAAGAGATCACACCTGATCCCATACTGAAGCAACACCCAGATGTGCTCTTCCTATCTGCAGCACTGCCAGCCCAATCTGAATCAACATAACCTTGCAGGTTAAACTTTTGATTCGCCTCATACCTGAGCCCATAATCCACTGTACCCTTTAGGTACCTTAGAACATGCTTTACAGCAACCAGGTGAACACTTCTCGGATCCGTTAGGAACTGGCTCAATGTGTTCACAGCAAAGCAAATGTCTGGTCTCGTGTTCGTCAGGTACATCAAGGACCCAATCATCTGACGATACATAGAGACATCATCTGGCTCAGATGAAGCATCACATAGAAGCTTCAGATTTGATGCCATAGGTGTGGCCATGGCCTTGCAATCCATCATCCTGAACCTCTTCAGGATCTCTACTGCATACTTCCCTTTTCCAAGGAAGATTCCATCACTCTGCCACACATCCATGCCAAAAACAAATAGTGCATCATCCCCAAGTTCTTCATATCGAACTCGGTAGTAAGCTTCCGCTGTGTGTCGGCAATCAATCTATCCTCACCATACCAAGTTTTGCGCATATATGATTTCCTATCATGTGTCTCAGAACCAAGTGGTTGCTCCACATACACTTCTTCTTCAACTACACCATTCAAGGAAGCTGTCTTGAATCCATCTGGTGTATCTTCTATTTCATCACTTTTATATTTCTCAATGCTACCATCTGCAACATGCTTGATCTGATAGTTCCATTTGGAAGTCATAACAAACTTCCCTTCATGTCTTGGGATTACATCCCAAACATCATTCTTCATGATCGACGGATCATGGCATTCCATTTCTTCATCCCAGATCCTGGGAACTTCAATATCTTCTATAGATATCTTTGTTTGCCGGAACAAATGTTGTAGTTCTTCTTTTGTAGGAGATGGCATACGATCTTTCCTACACAACAAGTTAAATTGCATGATTAGAAAACATCTCATAGTTTTCAGGACAAATTCTTACACATAAAGAAATATGCCATACAGTCATGCAATTATCTTAGCCAATGCTTCAATACAACATTTATCCATATTCCGTAACTTTCTAGATGCCTTCCAATCTCTACCAGAACATTGTTAAGAGTGTGCACAACTCCCAACATGTCAGCAAAGAGGTTTCATTCTAGATAAGTAGCAATGGAATGTTGTACAGTGCCATAGGCCACTTACCCATGTATATTAGTAGTATACTGCTCATTAATGCAACTATTCTACTATGCATAATACATATCCTAAGTCTAGGAACATGAGCATATACATCATTGAACAATTTTATTTAAACAAACAAATATGTAAGAAATGATGATTATAATACTTATCTTTCTTTGTTCATTGGGTGGACTCCCTCTGAGTCTTCGCTTCCTTGCAGGAGCTGCTGGAATCCTAATCTGAAGTAGCTTCTTCTACACCTTTCTGTTGTGGAGAGTAGAGAGATGGTCAACTCCCTCTGAATATCTGCATCCTTGCATAAACTACTGAAGTGTGTTCCTTTGCTTTCTTGCAGGAACAACTGGAGTGTGCTCCCTCTTGATCTTAGCTTCCTGGATTACCTGTCCTTGAACTTACATTCATCCTTGGTCCCTATGCATGCTTATTAGTATCATGATTGTGTTATCCTTGTGAAATCATATAAAATCATACATTCATTAGTATACTATTAAAACACAATAATCTCAAGCATGTATAGTCATGATCATTTCAAACAAAAAAATAATAAGCATTAGCATTCAAGGTTTATGTAGGATTCTTATGGTTAGTCAAATCATAAGAAACATAACATGTCTAAACCTGTAATTACTCAAACCTATGACTCTTCGGGTTAGTTGAATCATTAATCAATATAAGAGATATAATATGCATAAAACCTGTGATTATTCAAACCTATACCTTCATGATTCTTCTGGTTAGTCATATCATCAATTATGGTAAGAAACATAATATGCATACAACCATGATTATTCAAACCTATGCCTTCATGAATAATCATTATCAACAACAGTATAGGATCCTAACACCAGGTAGGATTCTATCTTGATATAGGAAAAACATACCTGGATTAGCATGCTAGCTAGTTATGTCTAACATACCCGTATAATGTCTTTTGGTTCTCTTCAATGACTTGTGCTAGTAACCTGCATGTCTCATAAGTTAACAATTGAAGAAACAAGTTATACATACCTCGAAAGTAGATCTTCTATGTGATCCATGACAATGGATGAATCCTTGTCTTCATATCACCATGATCATATGTTCTTGAAGTAGAACATGATTTGTCTTTCTTGGTGTACCTTTTATGTTAGTAGACAACATAAACCTCATACAACACCATAATGCATTAGTACAATCAAAAGTGTCAACACCCTAACCAATGAATATCTTCTATCATGCATTCATAATTTTGTTAAGGTGATACGACAAATCTAAAATCAAGATTGTACTAACCGTAATAACATGAAGACAAACATACCATAAACTTAATCATGAACAAATCTCAAAACATACCTCGATGAGTCATACCTGTCAAGATCGCTTGTAATCTCCTTATGTAAAGCCTTAGCCTCATCTCCCTCTGAAACAAGAACTCCTTCACTTATGCAGGTGACCAATCCATCTTCTTCTAGGATTAACCCTATCCACTTGATTTGCAAGAACTGGACCTGGAGCTGGATATGGGTTTGTCAGAGAAACCCCAAAAATTCAAACTTTGAATTTCAAACTTCCGAAAGGATAGAAATATGCGCCTTGATGAGCTAATCAAACTGGTATATTCAGAATTTGGAAACTGCAAAGTTTCACTCATCAATTTTGCCTTTGAAACTTTCGGAATCACTGGACGTGACCCTAAACTGGGGTTTGATGAATCCCACTCTTCTTCCCAATCAAAAGGTTTGAACCAAAGCTCTAAGCTTCTATTTTTCTGAGGAGCTTCCAGTCGTGGTCACAGATTTCAAAAATTCCCATTTTTACAGAAGCCCTAATTTTCCACTCTTCTGATCAAAGTCCCGAACTAGGGTTTGATCAAGCCCGGCCTTCTGCCCAACCAAAAATACTTATCTTGGTCTCTAAATTTCTATTTTGATGAGTATCATCCATCCGTGGTCTCGGAATACAAAAATTTCAACTTTCTACGAAGCCCTAAATTCCGGAATCCATGAATGAAGGTACTCAAAAATAATTCTGTTTTGACAGAAATATATACCTGATTGTTTCTGGTGTACCTCTGAATTTTTAGATCCACAGGGTCTGAAAAAGTTTCTTGAGATAGCCTGACCTGTTATCTTTCCATCCTGACAGGTATGACCTCAATTGGATTCTCTGAGAGAGAGTTATGCCAAATGTCGCAACGTGACCTGTTTTGGGATAAAACAGGAGAGCGAACTTGTATAGCATGCCACCTGTCACTGTTTGAACTTCGGCCTTTGAAAAAATTTTCTGAGATAGATCGGCCTGTTATATTTTCATCTGGACAGGTCTGACCTCAATTGGACTCTCTGAGAGAGAGTTATGCCAAGTGTTGCAACGTGACCTGTTTATGGGATAATACAGGAGAACGAACTTGTACGGCGTGCCACGTGTCACTGGTTCAACTTCGGCCTCTGAAAAAGTTTTCTGAGATATTACATTCTGTGTACTACTTGTCACTTTTCACGAAATTTCATTTGGAGCTTCCTAGCCCAAGTTATGACCTTTGTCCCAAGGTCACCTGATTTTGACTCAGATCTGGAAGAGGCAGAAACCCTATATTGTACAGATCATAAATCACAAAGTACAACGAATTAGAGGTTGTCCTTTGGACACAAGATACATGTGGATATTAGCTTCGTCCTGTAACAATTTTAGATCCTAAAACGTCACCAAAACGGATTTATAGCGAAAGTGCTACGATGACTGGTTTTTGCTATATCAAGCCCTAGCATCGTAAGTGCAACAAGTGTCATACATGCCATATCATGCCTTCTTTCAGGCTAGCTCTGATACCATGTTAAATTTTCAGAATTTACTTCAATCTGATCTAGGATCTTAACTGAGAGAACAACATGTACAGCATATCTACAGCATATCAATCATGGAGACAATAATGCAAGCACACAAGAGACACAAAGATTTACTTGGGGAAAACCATAAAGGTGAAAAACCCCAATAACTTCCTCAGAGATAGATAGAGCAATGATACAACCAACCAAGAGAGATAGCCATAACCTAGCAGCAAATCCTCCTCCTCCATAAGTGCGCCACTCCTCCTTGAGTGCATGTGTGAGAAGTGAGTGAGTAAATAGAGTGCCTCCCGCACTCTATTTATACTTGACTTGACTTGCCTTTTTACCTAACTCATGTAGGCTCGAACTTAACCACATAATATAATGCTGACTGGGCCAACCCCCAATAGGGTTGTCTAATAACCTTTTGACCCACATGACTTATACAGGGCCGACCCCAAACAAGGTGGTCTAATAACCCATCAAGTATAAGTTACGACACTTACAATATAAATAACGACACTTCCTTATAGAGGAATAATACCATCTCTATAGGAATATAATATACATATATGTGAAATACATTCCGAAGTTACATATACATCAACAATAGGACCACATACATCTGAGTGGATGATTTCCAGGATGTCTTTTGCCTTGCTTTCACTGCTTGGGAAAGCCTTCTTAATGTTCTTACCTTTTGCACATCCTTTGCAAAACACCTTCATGTTTGGTCTTGATTTCAGGAAGACCCTCTACATCCTTGCTTGCAATTGGAAGTGCCCTATAGTGCATATGAACAAGTATTCTATGCCAAAGTTCACTTGGCTCCATGGATTCATGCACCATGGCATGTTCAGGTTGTCCCTTCAATTTATACAAACCTCCCTCTTGCTCTCCAATCACTACTGCATCATCTATGGTCTTTCCCTTTGGCCACATTAGGACTTGACCATCCACAAATGAAACCCTCATACCTTTTGCATCCAATGCAGAGATTGAGAGTAAGTTCTTCTTGAGCCCAGGTACATAAAGGACTTCTTTCATCTTCAAGGATTTTCCAGAATCTAGGTTGTAGGAGGCTTCACCACTTCCTTTGATTGGGTATTGATAATCATCCCCAAGTTTCACCTTATGGGGTGATTCATGTTCAGATAGATTCACAAAAGATTCCTTAAACCCAGTCATGTGTTTGGAAGCCCCACTATCAATCAACCAATCATTACAACCATGGGAGATGGTACCTGTGAGAGCAGAGATTAGAACATACTCTTCTTCACTTGATGAGTTATCATCATTTTCTGCCCTAACCTTCTTCTTGGGTGGTTCATCATCCTCGACAGCATAAGCATAAAACCTTCTTTTGCTTCCCTTCTTCTTCTTGTTGGAGTTGTTGTTGTCCTTCTTATTCTTGAGACAATTTATGGCAATATGTCCTTTCTCATTACAGGTGAAGCATATTCTTCTTTCTTTGAAGTGATGTGAAGATTTCTTGGAGTGAGATGGCTCTCTCTTGGACTTCCCTTTCTTGGTGTGAGCTGTGAGAGCTTGATATTCATTCCCCATCTTTTCTTCTCATGCCACAAGCCTTGCTTCTTCTTGTGAGCATTCTTCCCGTAGTCTACTGAAGGAGATCAACTTCTTCCTTGCACAAATTCCTTGGATAAAAGAATCCCATGACCTGGGTAGGCCATTTAGAGTGGTCATCACCACTTCACCCTTCTCCACCATTTCATCCACTGCTTCTAGTTGTTCCTTGATCTGGGAGACCCTTGAAAAATAAGATTGAATGGTTTCTCCATTCTGAAACTTTACTCCTTTCAATTGGTTCCGCAGGGTCATCTTTCGATTTATGTTCTTCCCTTCAAATAGCTTGGTCAAAGAGTCAAACATCTCCTTGGGTGTCTTTAGAGAGGAAACATGGGGTATGAGATCATCTTTAATGGAATCAACAATGATTCTCTTTGCCTTGACCAAGTTCTTCTTATACAATTCCTTGGCCTCTTCATCCTCTGGGATAGGGATGTCTTCTTTCACATATGAGTCCAACTCATTCTCTTCCAGGATTAACCCAATTCTATACTTCTAGGCTCGGAAGTTATCAACCCCTTCAAGCTTATCCTCAAGCTTGGTGTGGAGAAACATCTTAAAGAGTACTTCAAATGGAAATAGAAAAGATTTAGATCTTACCACTTGAAATGTTGAAAACTGGATCTGGTCCCAGATTAGGGTTTGTCAGAAAAACCCTAAAAATTCAAAATGTGAATTTCAAATTTCTGAAAGGATAGAAAGATGTGCCTTGATGAGCTAATCAGCCTGGTGCATTCATAATTTGAGATCAGCAAAGTCTTGCCCTTCAAAATTGCCTTTTTGTCCTCCTGGGTTCACTAGGGAGAGCCCTGAATTAGGGTTTGATTTTCCCGGAGATCTACCTAGCTAAAAATCTCGATCCAAAGCTCTAAACTTCGATTTTTGCAAGGAGCTTCCAGCTGTGTCTTTAGATTCCAGAAATTCATATTTTTGTGGAAACCCTAATTTTTAGGGCCAAATCTGAAAATGCTCGGAATTGAATTCTAATTGGACAGATAGATGCGCCTTGATGAGTAGAGTCAATCTACTATACTGATTTTCAAAAATCTATGGAGAGAAATCCAATAAACAAGGAATTCAAGCTTCCGTCACTGCAAAATGTCTTCTTCTCAGGTTAGCTCTGATACCATGTTAAATTTTGAGCATTAATTCACAATACTCTAGGATCTTTGCTGAGAGAATAACATATACAGTATATCAATGCCTAACAATCACAATATGACAAGCATCACAAGAATCAAAAGCATAAGAGACAAGAGACACAGAGTTTCCGTGGGGAAAACCCCACAACTTCCTCAGATATAGAGAGAGCAATGGCTCAACCAAAGTACAACCAAATAACACTAAGATAGTCTCCTGATAGCAGATGATCCTCCTCCTCACTAGTGAGCCACTTTTCAAGTGAGAGTGAGTTACTTTTTCGAGTGAGTAAAATAGAGATCTCCGATCTCTATTTATACTAACCTTTTTGCCCAGTGACCTTATGGGGCCGACTTGTCTAGCTAGGTACATCCACATTATATTATATATAATTCATGGCCGACCCCACATGGTGTTCTAATAACCCATCAGCAAGTACACACACTTGCGACACTTGTCAATCTACATGACAACACTTCCTTATAGAGGAATAACACATCTCTTATAAGTGTACAATAAATATATATAAAATACACAGATGAAATTCATTCCGAATTTATAGATACATCAAAAACAAAGGGGTCCATTGTTTCTTAAGGAAGGAGATCTGATCCACATCGTAGTTGGAAAGTCATCAATGTCGATACAACTTTGACCAGTTTCGATTTCTACATGACTTCAACAACCTCGGCAACTTTGACAGGTTTTGATCTCGACACAACTCCGACGAGTCTCAACTTCAACACACCTCGACACATTCGCATCTTCAACATGTTCAATAACCTCACAGTTCGCGACATCGACAAGCGGCGTCGACATGTAACTGTCAAACTTTGACAGACTGTCTCTCTGTCTTCCAGTCGACTGTAACGGTTGAACAATTGAACCATTCTAACTTCTTCTTGTAACGGAACGTAATGGGAAGGCACCCAAGCATCTCAGAAATATATATAAGCATGTATAATATTGTAGCATACATTAGTCAATAGATGATCTTCATGTTTACATCTAATAGGAGTTCAGTCTGCATTCATGCATATTGCCTACGCGTATTTGTGTTTATATGTGTAGTGTAATCCTGCTTTGCTCATTCTGCTTATTCTTAATTGCTTCTGCCATAACAGAGCCGATTCATTCAGTCAAACTGTTGTCCCCCTTGTGCTTCCTAGACATGACCCGAATCAAAGCTAATAACCAATTTTCTTGGAATATTTTACCCCTATTTCCCATTATGATACCATGGGGATGAAAGAATTTAGCAACTCTTTAATGAACACAGAACTATCCCTTGAGAATTGTCACCAAATTAAAAGTGGTCTTACGGGATTCAAGCCTTTGAGATTACTCCTCTTTTAATTGTCAAACAAAAGTTTTATCCTAAAAAACATCAAACAACCACGGGGGCTTCACTATAAGGCAATATAATACCACGTTCATTCATATTGCGGTATTAAATATTCATGAAAACCTAAAAATTATATTGCTTATATATTAAGGAGCAAAGGGTTTTTTTATTTAATGTAACAATACAAAAATACTTTGGGGTTTTTTTATATGGGCGGGATAACAAATATCCGCCAAATGGTGATGGTGGGATCACGCCTGGATGAGAAATCGGGTTGAGGCAAGGCTTGGGCTTACGCTGGGAAATCGCGTCTTGAGGCATGCTTGAGGCCAGGGGTTTCGTGGTGAAGTGGGTTTCCAGTCGATCATAATCGAGAGACAGTGGTCATTAACAGCCAATTGTTACCAATAGCACTCATTGAGTTGTTACCAATAGACTTGGGAGGCTCTGAGCCTTCAGGGCCTGTTATAGGCCCTCGATAGTCCTTGGGGGCTTGAATACCCTACCACTCATGCCTATTTCATGCCTTGGGAGGTTTAGTCAGCCTCCTAGAGCTTGTTACAGGCCCTGGGGGCTTGGATACCTAGCCCACAATAGGCTTAGTCAGCGATTGGGGAACTGCAACATGAAATTTAAATGTTGTACTATGTACATTGGTTCTAGTGACATACAAGAAGTGATCTCCTATCTCTTCATTAGACCATTAGATGTTGCAAATCATAATGATATGTGGTTGAGTAATTGCATTGTGGGTGAAGTAATGTGCATCAACAATATACATCGAACGAAACAAGGTGCATTGTAGAATGCATGTGGGGTCATAAGAAGGGTATCATATCACTTGGTAGAAATATAAAGGGGTATAAAAAATGTTAATGAAAAAATTGATACATACAATATCTAGTGAAAATAGGGGTTTTTTTAAATTTGGAAGGCATATTGGGAGGGGGTTAAAAAAAACAATTTTGGAAGGTATTTTCCAATATTTAGTGAAATTAGGGGTATTGTTTCATATGCCATGAACGAACATGCTATGATAGTGGTTTATTGAGTGAAGCCCCCGTGCAAACAACGTCATGTTCCCCTGATGCTACTTTTAATTTAGTTTTCCTAAGTCTTGCAATTGATGATCACCTCCCTCTCTCTTTTTCCACTCAAGCTCACTTGCTTGAGTCTAGAAATTTACTTTCTTTTCCACTCAATCTCTCTTGCTTGAGTCCAAGAAATCACTTTCTTTTCCACTCAAGCTCTATTGCTTGAGTCCATGAAAATCACTTTCTTTTTCTCTCAAGCTCTCTTGCTTGAGTCCAGGAAAATTACTTTAGCATATCAGAGAAGAATCAACAATTTTGTCACTTGGTGTTTTTCCATCTCTATATTGTCTTTCCCCATTCATGGATCAGTAATAATGACCATATTATTTAGTAGTTACTATCAATCACAACATTTAACTACTTGCAACACATAAACTTGGTTCTCATCATGTCTCCATTATTTTTTTCCATCACCAAGTCCTCCGAATTTGTCACAACTTCACAAATAGTTAGTAGCAACATCATATTGTTATCATATCAACAATAAGTCTACTTATTCACTAAATCAGCTTTTGATCAATTTCAAAATCAACTACATACCAATAATTATTGCATTTCATCTGCTTTGGTATTTAACCATATCATCACTTATATGTTCATTCTTAAACTTTGATCATAATTCAAACCTTTGCAATATTGTGATTTCTAATCATCATATTCCTTACATATCCTGTAATGAACTAATATCCCTTCAACCTATTTTTTGCATGCATATCATTTCATATTAATTTCATTTGCATACTTCTTACATAACATGATTACAAGACTAATTGGTACCAGGGTATTTTTTAAGGATTTAATACTGTACTTAAGTATAGTATCCTAGGCAATTATTTTGGATTGATAAAAACATGTATATAGATAGGTAGGAAAATATTAAATATGAAACATACAATTTAATATTGAAACGTGTAAATTTTGGCGAATATTATGATAGAAAAACATATTTTATGTAAATATAGGTGATATTAGAGACTAAAAATGACCGAATAGAGGATTTATTTTTTGAAAAAAAGTCCAAAAAATAGCCTATTGGAGAAATTTCACCCATAAATATTACCCTGATTGGTACCTATCAATCAAACACTCTTACTTACAATCGCATGTGAAGAAATGGAAGTGTACTTTTTTCTTAACATTGAAAGTTAATGAGACTTTTTTCACAATAAAACATTAAAGATACTTGGAATCGTAACCACATATCCTATTAATCAATGTTCAGTGTATGTTAATATCTCTAGTAACTATATATCACTATATTAACAAAATTCTTCCATGCTAATGTATAAACATGCATCAAAATTGCATTTCTTTAGTGAGACACAATTTCCCTTTTAATAGGACACCTCAAATTTTGTCAAGGAATATCATTACTGGTTATTTTGAACCACAAGAGATACCACTTAATCATCAATGCCATACTATCTAAATATGCAATTAATTGAAGTAAGGTCTAATGAACATATGTTGGCTAATCTTAAGAATCAAAGTAAACCTCAAACTAAGATCTAGATAGTCATTAATGGTCACATCATTTCTTTTGAGGACACCATTTCTAGTACATGAATCATATATTTCTAGCACACCCCATATCTCATACATGTTTAAGACGTAGAATCCTAACCTTCTAGAAATGAATCAATTTCATGAGAGTTTATTCAAAGTACTTAACATCATTCTAACATCCAATCTTGGTTCGCATATGTATGTATTTATAACATATCACATCTATATATAACATTATATGGTATTTAAGTAACATTACATTGTCACTTATGTACAAAATATGATAATATGATAAAGTTTCAATGGCACAATTCCAATTATGCCTAGCATATTTTTTCAATTCAAAAACTTTATTTTATAATCAAAATTATAATATTGACAATCTAGTTAATCTACCTAAACTAATTATAAGAATGAAAAAGCAAACTATATTTTATAGCATAGGTTACATATTTTAGTACCTACCTATTCACATGAAGTTGTTGTTCCAGGTCTTATGAATCTAATCATTGTTTTAACCTAACACTTTGATCACATAATACCATTTTAAAAGTATGTAATATTATTTATGAATTAAACTTCTAACATAACATACATATATGTACATAGTCAAGCATGTTTATCTTCCTAATACATCAATAACAAACTGTAACATACCCAAAAATTCATATTCCCAAAAATTCATAATAATAATAATAATAAATTCCTTTTCAAATAAACATAAAAAACATTCTTCAATATATGAAATACATCTTCTTCCAATGTCTCTACCTCACACACTTCATCATTAATAAAATACTTGTAAAATGATCTTTTCAACATCGATAAATGCATAACTTATAGTTCATGGCATTGGTATAAGATGTACAATTTATAATTTGTAATTATTTTCATTATGAAATACATATATAGTTCATAATTCTTCTAAAAGATAAAGGACATAATTTGCAATATTTTTCTATTGAAATAAAAAGCATATATTGTAATTCTCTTCATCATAATGTACCAGTTAGCAAATTCTTCTAACAAAAATGAATATATATATATTTAGATATAGATATATACACTTTAATAGTTTACAGGGATATATGTATATATGCTTAACACCTCATTTTTTCCTAACAAAAATAAGTAGGAAGTACATGAGACAAGACTTATGAGGTCTCCGTTCCCAAGGAATGAAAATATCCTCAACATTAAAGCTGTGTTAAATAAATTTTGGTCTAACCGCAACATGGTGATAAGTAAGACCCTCTTTTACAGGAGGTAACTTTTGACAACAGACTGTTTACTAAGTTCCAGAAGGCAATTGTCTGAAGAGCTACGCAATCAAAGGGAACACCCAATGATCAACAAAGATCAAGGGTTAGAAGAAAAAATTACTATAGTTCAAACACTTTCAATCAATTGAATCCTACTGTAATGCAGTCATGTTCTCACCATGATCCTTCGCACCCACGAAAATCCATGTAAATGTATCTAAAGCAGTGAGCTAAAGCGTTGAAACTAGGACTAAATCTGAAATAACCGATAGCCGGAAGCCAAAATCATTGTGTCAATAAAAGACCAATAATGAGAAACCATAATACAGCTTGAAAGGTTTATCTCGTTCACTGCGAATTATAAATTAAGATTCTCATCACTTAACTAAACTAGCATTTGCCCCTTAAGGGGCAAAAGTGAACGCCGGGAAAAGAGGAAATTCAGAAGGAACAAAAACATAGGTAGAGGCAGGAAGGGTATTGGTAGGAAAAGAGCAAAGTTTGTAACGGTAGGAAAATAATGTTAAGTTCATCAACACATTGAGCCAACTACAATTGCTTTCTTTCTTCATGTTTATTTCTTCTCATTTAGGATTTCAAGTCAACAATAAAAACTTTACATCCTTCTCAAACATGTAAAGGCGAACATACCTCTCACTACATGGACTAATGAAAGTTCGAATCCAATTCTTACAGTTATGGATTTAAGCGAAATATAAATTCATGGAGAGTTATACATTTGTGACAATAAAAACTTTACATGCTTCTTAACCATGTAAAGGAGAACAGACATGTCACTATATGAATTAATCTTCTGAGAATCACTAATAAACCAAGGAAAGTAATTGGTTATCAATGACTCTCACCGCATCAAGGATTCACACATCTTCTGACAATACAGATAGTTCACAACACAGCACAATAAAATGCAGACTTGCAACACAATAGGAGTGGTCGTAGCTCTCAATATAAAGGTTGTATTTATTCAACGTGGAGGTAGATGAGGAGAGGTCGCTTTGCTTGGTTGCTTTGTTTTTATGAATGTAAAAGAGAGTACACAGTTTACAAATAAGCTGAGATTAATATTTATATCACTACTTCTTGAGATAATCCATTATGAGCTTAGCTTGAAAAGCTATTGCCAAAAAGGAAACTGAAGAGCATTGAACTAAAAAAGTACTAAAATATAGCACTATTACAAAAATATGAAGATGCATTTAGGTTTTTTAGAGAAAAGGACGCTTCTAAATTGGAAATATAGTCTACCCATGTAGTAGCTTCTTCAGAGGATATATGTGTGTGTGTGTACTTACACAACTTTAAGAAAACCCATCTCAATGAACAATTAAGATATAATTAAGAAAACACATATGCCAAGGTTGTATCCCAAACTACTCCAACATGTTTTCAAAACCCGAAAAGAAGTGTGATCTCATAGCCACCTATTTTGTGGATGATGTAGTTGCTTTTATTTTGTATTTTTTTCTTGTTTTGAGGATGATACAACGTATTGAACAATTTGACGCTCTACACCTTGATATTTTTCTATTGCATTCTTGGTTTCTTCCACCTTGACTATTATATTGTGGCTTTTCAATGAGCATTTTTAGCATCCTCTTTTGTATAAATTGGAAATGCACAACATTTTTTTGACAGATCTTGAAATATCAAATTCACAACTGTTACTTTAATTTAACACACTTCTTGCATCTATTTTGCATCTTATAGCATCTTGTTTTGTGTCAATTTATTTATTCTAGTGTCCATTATTGTATCTTCTTGCATCCTTTATTATGTCTATGTGATGTCATTATTGTGTCCTTATTTTTCTAGTTTTGCTTTGGGATAGGGCATTGGGGTTAAGAGTTAGGATTAGTGGTTGATAGGTTAAGTAGGTCAAGTGGGTTAGGTGGTTATGTTTGTGGTCTAAGTGGGGTATGTATGTTAGGTAGGTTAGGTAAGTTAGTAAGCTAAGTAGGATAATTGGGTCTGTGGGTTAGGTAGCTTAGGTCAATTAGCTTTTGGTAGCTTATGCCACTAAGTAGATTATGTAGGTTACGTGGTTAGATATATTAGTGGGTTAAGAATATAGGTTACATGGGGTATGGGTTAGTAGGTTAGGTTGGTTAGTGGATTGGAAGGTTAGGGAGATTACTTCAGTACATTAAGGTTTATTTATCTTAGATAGGTTACTATATTATATGGGTTAGGTATGTTACATTTGTTAGGTATTGGGTTAGTGGTGAAGGTCATGTATTAGGTGGGTGAAGGGTTTAGTTGGGTTAGGTAGTTGTTGAGACCTCAATTAGCCCTAAGTCACCAGGCTGGGGGATCCCCCCCACTTAAAAAACAAAATTATGTCAAGGTTTCTCCTCGAATGGGATTTGAATGTAATGTTCAATGATGCTTTCCTGTTTCAGGGGTTGATTCACTAATGAGAGTACTAATCCATTGGTTTTTTCCCTCGTGCTTTCGACTGCAGTACCTTTGGTTCTTTACATTAAGTTGTCATGACTTGTTTATTTTTTTCCCTAAGTTGGTTTGAGCTTTTGCTTTTCTTAGATATAATGTTGTGTGATAATCCTTTGGTTTCCCTCCTCGCTTATGGGTCGATTCTTAGTTTCACATGTGATGCAAGAGCATTGACGTGGAGCCAGCAATGTGACAAAATGGTCACATGCAGTGGCGATTTTGGATTTTCTGAGTCATCAGTTTGTTAGTCCCAAGTTGTTAGTGTAGGAAATTGTGCCAATGATGACTCCCTGCAAGGAGATAAGGCTGCGGGTATTTTGTTAAATATGGTGACTTGTCCATCATGGACGAGAGTTGTTTTTGTTTTCTGTTTGGGACCACTCACTGTGGGGGTAGTGGGATATAGTTTAAATACGTTGAGTAGGAGTCAAATAAGGGATTCTCAAGTCAAGGAGAGTTGGATGACCGAGAGTTGGTTCCCGTTGTAAATAGTTTGTGAGAGTCGAACTGTGTGTTTGATTTTACAGTTTAATAGAAGAGTTGTTGTGTGTTGAATGCTCACATTGTCGTTGAATGATTCAATGAATAATTGTATTCGAATGCCAAAGCTGTATTGGCATTGAAATATTTGAATTAAGCATTAGCTTCCTACGTAGATGTGTTAGCATGAGCGACGTATGCCAGATTGACCGATTCTCTGGTCAATCACATGGAATGCCTAAGTGTGCCGTAGAAATATCGTCGTGTAGGGGATGGAAGACCAATATCTCATCTAAGATCTAGATCTACGATCCAGGGGAGTGTTGTTGAGCGGTGAAACACGGAATCTGTCGAGGTTGTGAATTTTGTCGAAGACGAACCGGTCGAAATTGCTAGGCGGTCGAGGACGAGCCTGTCGAGATCGCCGACATGTCGAGATGACCCTATCATCATAAAGTTGTCAAGGATGAAGCTATCGGGGATTGCGACCTGTCGCCACTGTTAACCTGTCGAAAGCTCACAGGGGACAGGGATCATCGTTCGGGTCGGTAATCGACAATAGTAGAATCCGTCAAAGGATCAACAGAAAGGGGGTGTTCGAACCATGACTAGTTGGAAGCTGACTATTCTGAGGAGTAGGCCATTTAGTGCCTACCTTCAGGGCATTCGACCACCAACATGTTTTAATAATAAAACACATATCATCTGTACATGCTACTCTCATGAAATTGTCATAGAGAAGTCAATCTTTCCACTAGCAACTAATGAGTATTCAACACAATTGAAATGCAATGAGATGCATAAACCAAGCATATTAAAGGTTGCACCTCAAGATTTGTTGAATTTAGGGTTTGAATACCAAATGAGAAGTATAGTAAGGTAACAACTTAATACATGTAGCAATGTTGCAGAAAAATTATGACCAGAAACATTTTCATGTCATCTCATGGCTTGTACAAGGCTATTCAAAGTGTCTTTAACTCTCTTGTGATTCACCATTTTTCAATGCTTTGTTTTTTACAAGGTTATAAATAAATTATGAATTTCTTTACAAGTTGAGTAATTTTTTAAGGAAGATGTTGATTAGTCTACTTAACGCTTATGATATTAAATGTTATATCTTTGGTACTTTGCTTCAAGCTATCCTGGGTAGATTTTGGTCTTGTTCTAATTTCATTTTTCATTATTTCGTGGTTGACAATGACAATCTAATAACGTTGCAGATGGATTAATCCTCGTTACACTCATGAACACAATGTTTATTAATGATTTACATTGATTTAAGCATGACATTTTTGAATTTGAACTTTGATTGCATTCTCTTGCTTCTTGCATGAGAATGATAATTTATGGATTTTACACTCTTGTTTTCTCGAATAATTATTGATTTATAGCTTATGTAAGTGAATGGTTTTAGCACATTTTGAAATCCATATTATTGTGTAGGTTGTTTAAGCCTCAATCATGGGATTGACAATGTGGAGGCAAGCTTGTTGCTTTCAAACAAAGAACATTCATCAAAATCAAGAGGATGGATGCCAAATTAGTTAGAAGAAATGTGCAAAGTGGCACATACACGATTCTCATGGACTAAATTTTTCTTTGGTCTCTCAAATGTCAGCTTTTGATACTTTACATTAAGACTCTCATTAATTGGTCAATTCCATTTGATGGCAACTTTCATAGTATTTTATGATGATTTTGTTGTAATTAACTTTTGCATGTTTGTGTTTTAATATCATCTACTTGCATGTCCTTGTTCTTGCATAAGATTACCCTTGACCTCATTTCCACATTGGATTGATTATTGGCTTATGTGATATCATGGATTGACATGCTTCAATGCTTACTTTGTGTAGGTCTCTAGACATTATCTCCATGGGAATAATAATGAAAAGAAAACCAACATGGTAACCCTTCAACAAATGGCATGAGAGGTTAATATAAACAAGCGAGTGACATATACACATGCAAATGGAATAGTGCTATGAGGTGCAAGGGAGAGATAAGTACTGTATTGTAGCATATGGAAATACTGTTACGCTACATCTATTAAAGAAAAATCATCACTAGGCAACCCACAATACATATCAATGGTGTTGGAAACACAATGACAAGAATGACTTGAGTGGCACATAAAATGGTAAAATGAAGGAAACTGTTGACTTCTTTTGATGGGAGAACATCTTGGTGTCTTTAGGATTGGTCGACTAGATTCTACAATTGGCATCCCATACAATGATGGGACCTACAATGTATACCTATTTGTTTTGGCAATATGAGTTTGATCAACATAAATTCTTAAGTTGGTCGAGTGATAAGTATGATCGAAACTTGAAAATTAGTCGGTGTAAAAACATCTTGTCTTAAATCCATGTGGTCGGTGGTACTTAATTTATAAAATGTAGTTGAAATTTCAATTGGTCAAGTCAATTTTTGGTCTGTGAACATACAATGTGATTGACCCGACCAATTGAAATTTCAACTACATTTTATAAATTAAGTACCATCGACCACATGGATTTAAGACTATGTTTTTACACGGACCAGTTTTGAAGTGTCGATCATACTTATCACTCGACCAACTTAAGAATTTCTATTGATGAAACTCATATTGCCAAAAAAATTATAGATTCATCTACACACTCTCCATCACCATATCAATTATGAATATATAATGCCAATAAATAAACGTTTCAACCAACTCATTTAATTTAATACCTCATAGGAGCTTGCAGTTTGCAGCTTTGACAAATCGACAGAAGTGAAAGGTTTACGAACGTTTTTTGAGAAGTTGCATATGTTAGCCTAGAAATGTAGTTGGGATCGCTGGTCAAAAAGTCGAGCACACTATTTCTATACGTCGTTTACGAACATAATATTTCTAAATGCATGAGTAGACAAGCAGTCTTCAATTTTTTTCTTATAGGCTTCTTTACACATTTCATGCTTCATTATTTCGAGTGACATTCTATATGGTCGGCTGCATGTTGACTGGAGTGGTCGGCCACCAACATGAGAGCCTGCGATCCAAGCAAATTATTTCGAGTGACCTTCTATATGGTTGGCTGCATGTCGACTTGAGTGGTCGGCCACCAACATGAGAACTAGGGTTATTCGTGGAGCACCTAATTGGTGATACCCATATTAGGAAGGTAACGCTAACAATTCTACATGTGAATCTATGATTGCTATAGGTGCTCTCCATTAATTAATTACTCATTTGTATAAATACTATTTTCTTAAATAAATTCGAGTACATAAAAGTCTCTCTGAAATTGAAAAAAGACGAATGATTGCTATAGTTGCAATCCATTAATTAATTACTCATTTGTATAAATACTAATTTCTTAAATAAATTCGAGTACATAAAAGTCTCTCTGAAATTGAAAAAAGACGAATGACTTCAGTGTCAGCTTTAATTTACAGAAACAAAATTATTTCAAGTTCAGCTTGTTCTCTTCCGTCCAATTTGTGTGTGAGAAATCCCTTGAGTAATCACTGAGCAATGTCGTCTTTCTCCTTGTCTTTTTGTCACCTTGTAGAAGAGCTTCCAAGTATGGATCCATTGACATATTTGGAGGAGTTGTTGGTAGATGGTTGTGTGAAGCTAACTCGACTCGACCAAAATTTACAAGTCGAGCTTTGACTATAGTTTTAATATGATAGTGACCCGACCACTTTTTTATATACTCGACCACTTGTTGCTTCGACTATAATTAATTTTCAACGACCAACCCATTTTACATACCGACCAAGTGTGCTTCGAATATATTTTGGATCGACCATAGATGTTACCTCTCCAAGTATAACATTGACTACCTATTAACTTTGACAACATTATGACTCAACCAGACATATTCTTAGTCAATACTAAACTTGACAAGCTCCAATTCATGAACATGTGGAACATATACATTGTTATGAAATGACAAAGCAAGTCGGTTTGCCAAACACAAAAATAAATAGAACCTTTAAGTTATTTTACAGGTGTTTGGCGGATCATGACAAAACTCCATTAAATTGCTTTTCCCACATCTAATTGTCAATTGAGAGAGTTGGTGTTCGATTGTGGCAGTCGGCACAAGGTTCTGTGAAACAATAACATCAAAAAGGTTAATTGATTGATTTCTCTACAATGACCAATTGCTTTGGAAGGAAGTTCGATCAGTTGTCATAGTCATCTTTCTATCCACCAATCTCCAAAAAAAAACAATTTTATTCTCGTCGGTGGACATCTTGGTAATTGTAGTCATCAGCATTAATGGGCTAATGACTACTATAGTTGGTCGGACTTCTTCGAGTCGAGATATTACTTGTGTTGATGAAATAATGATCGAGGGCCAGCAGTGAAAGGGGGTGGTCGGACCACGACTAGTCGGAAGTCGATTATTCCGGGAGAATTTATCAACGGAAACATAAATTTCCTGAACTAACGTTACCTGCAAATAGATTCAAAATGCTTCATTACCACGATGTGATTCTATAAAAATATTTTCAAACAACATAAATTTATTAACAGAAACAAGAACACGATGAGTCGGAAGCCGACTATTCCGGGATAATTTATTAATGGAAACATAAATTTCCTGAACATGCTCCAGCATATCTTGTCTACTCAAAGGCGGTCGGCGGTCGGCGGTGGATACTCTTCGAAGCATCGGTAGACTCAGCATTTCTCCCTGGTCACATGCAGACCAAAAAATCCCTGTCGAAGAAGAAATGTTGTAACAAGACCGTGAGCGCAAGAACTGAAGATATGCTACCAAGAAATGAAAAAGTGCCAAGACTTTTGGCATGCACTATCCGCGAGTACTTGAATATTGGTTGACCTGTTAGAGTTCATGTTAATAAATCTAATGAAGAAATTTGGAATTGTTTTGACGAAGGAGCTCTGGCACTGGCAATTGTGTCTGTCTTATAAACCTGTCGGCTCTTCCAATATTGTCGAAGGATGACCGTTGACGAGAACCGGCCAACTAAGTGCTTATAAATTATTGATGAAACACCTACGGAAATGTTTATGTCAGTTGCCTTCCTTAGGAAAACCTGCAAGACGAAGCTGTAAAAACCAAAATTAAGGTATGTTATCACCATAAAACAACACCAGGTCATTGATAAATACATTTCACCACTAATTATCATGATTCCAACTGTTATATGGAGAAATGCGTCGACTAGCCTGAGTAGTTCGTCCACCAACATAAAGATGCTCTTGCTAATCGATAACTGCACCAGTGTTCGCTGACCAAATAACTTACCTGTCGACTAATTAACTTTGTCGACCTGTCAGCCACCGACCAATGGCTCAAGTAGCACTCGAACTGACCTGAGCAACCATCTCCATAGACTACATCTATTGGAAGTATTTTTCATGCGGTCCACAACCCATTACATCGATGCTTATAGATCAAGCAATCAGTAGATATGAAATTGATCATTATCAAGCCAATAAACCAGAGGATGAAAGTCGACCATTATCAATTGAAGTTGAAAGCCTCAATGTTTTCTGAGCATGTTGATTGTTCGTCGACTAGGAATCCATCAACCATGCGTGGAACTTTAGACCGAGTTCGACTGCAGGTGAAAAGAAAATCTATAATATGTCGACTACAAACCTTTCATTGAGTCCGATCATTGATCAGTTGGTCAATGGATATAATGTGAAGGATTCGATGTCACATGAAGGTTATTTGGATGCCGCCTACCAGTTAACACATGTATATAAAATTATTTACTGGCTAGAAATGCTCGCCCAAGCCCAACTGTTCTATCAAATTGTTTGGATAAAGGAGCCCTAGTTTTGGCGTCTCTGTGGAGACCGTCGTTTGATACTAAGTTGGTCGATGAGATTTTAAAGCTTGGATTCTCTGCATCCCATGAACAGCACGATACGACGATCCCTGGAGCAATTGGATCCATGGCCTGCACGCCTATGATATGCAGGATTGAAACTACTAGGGCACATGGTGAAGGTGCAGAGAATTTACAGAATCATGATGGGATTCTTTAATATGTCGACGATAAGACTATTGACCACCGACTATACACAATATGGATATAACATAAATCAAGTCAGTTATTTAAATGTTGAATGGATTAATTTTACTTACATCCAACTGCTCAAATACGTGCTAGTTGGCATCACTCTATCGACCATGGTCGATGAGCGAATCCATTAGTCGGGGAATGAATTTTAAACGTTGAATCTCTATCATCCAACATCAATCTTACTGCCAGTCAATGAAACGTCGATCGGTCTACATGCTTCAATCGGCAGGTAGTTTTATCTCAGAACAAGTTGATGGAATAAGTAGTAGTCGGCATAGACTTGGCTTCAGACGCCAAATTTCTTTCCTCCATCCGTAGTCGTATAAAATCAATGGTCTACTATGGAAGTCAATGGTTGACTGACTTTTCACGCGTCTCAAGGAATTGTCGGACCCATAGTATCGCCCTCATTTGTCAAACGGACCCAGTTTCAAGTGCTTCAAGTCATCCATCTGTCTTTCGGGTTTCACCTGCTCAAGTCCAGGAATATCGGTAGCAATTGCAATGACAACTTCTTCTTGAAAGCCATTGAGGAAGAGACTCTGGAAGATGAAACTCTGGCTATTTTTCAGTGTTAAAAAGTTCTGTAAATTTTGCAATGAAGGGAAATCCTATAAGTGATTCAGAGTGGGCGAAAGTGAAAAACCCTGACAGAAGACAGGAGGGTTGCTTGTGAAGCAAGCCACGCCTAGCAAATGGTGGCAGGTCATTGGCGGGAGGGACGAACACACGACAGGATTCCATTCTCTCTATAAGCCATGAATCTAATGATGTGGAAGGTTACGCTTCTCCACGGTGAAACGCCTACAGCATAACTAGGATCATAGATTCCTACCACTAGGGCGGTCACGATTTTATACACGAATATTTAAGCTATTATAGAGTGAAAACTGAAAAGGAAACAAACAATTAATCATGATCATATTCACGATTTACTACATGGATCTTGCAAGTAGTCCCTGCCCTCAACATTATATCAAAAGGAAATACGATCGACCGAACTAGGTTTGGACCAAAACTATTTGTAGTCCATTACGTTTTTTATATCCTTCACATTGAGAAAACAAGGAATGATTCAAAACATAAAGATATGTTATCAAGCTAAAGTCGCATTCAGTAAATCATCGTAGTGACTAAAAAAATTACTATCTTTATTTTAATTCATATAAAATAAAAGCAAACTATGAGCCCTTAGTTCCGAGCATTTGAACCATGCTCTAATACCACATTGTAACATACCTAAATCTTTTATAAACAAAACTATGCTACTGTAATTTTATTTATAGATATGAGATATCACCCATTGCTTTAATTCAATATAAACAAAACCATCAAAAAGAATTGCCACTGACAATGTATCCATAACAAACATCTAACTAGTAATATTTTTGGTAGTTGAAATAATCATTAAGAAAACATGCAATAAAACACTTACTTGAAAACAGAATGGGAACAAGGGTACCCACACGAAGCTGGTACCCAAAAATGCCACAATAGAAGCGCATGAGCAGAAAAAAAAGGACACGCACACGCATTCAAACACGCCTACGCACCTCGGCTTCAGCAATGCTGAACGTCCACTTTGTTGAGTTGACGTGGACAAAATGTGCACGCATGCATTATTAATGCGTAAGCAAACATATGCGCGCACACATTATTAACGTGTACGCAAACATATGTGCGCAAGCATCATTAACGCATGCACGTGCCAGTTTTTTTTATAAAAAAAAAAAAAGAGCACGGGTTTGTTATTGTGAACAAACTCGCGAGCGTGGAGTGGCCAAACAAAGAAATCGCAAGCGCATATTGGAGCACCCAAAAACCTCCTACTCAGCATCAATCCGAACCTCCACTCCATTGCGACTATTACCTCTAGGTAGGTGCTCAACGAATCAAGTTTTTTTTTTTCCATTGCAATTTTAAATTAAAAAAAAATTACAATCAATTAATAAACCAACAAATTTTCATTGCAGATTAAATACAACTAAAAAAATGACAAACACACCAAAACCATAAGAGGAAACCAAAGAAACCGAACAATCAAAAGATAACATCAACATTGGAATGGACAATGAACCTAGTGATGAACCATCTGAAAACACAGAGGATCAATTACACCAAGATTTAAACGAATTAAGGGTATTAAGCGATGAATTCAAGAGCACCAAGGAACCCTCTCGGGTTTCCCTCGCTTAATCATTGCAAAACATCCTTGAATCCATCAACATTGCCCACAGTGAAATCACAAATCTAATCCAATACAGGGCTCGAATGAGGGAACACTATTCCACTGGGATATCCAAAGAACAAATTAAAGACCTCAACATCACGAAAGCACAGTTGTACAACAAATTCATATATCCCAAGACAAGACAGCCTCCATATGTGAGGAAGAGACGGGTTTGCATGAACTGGTGTATTTACCAGCCATGGAGAGATAACTGGAGAAAGAGATGGTTTATGGTGTTTGACAAGCCCCCATGCAATAATTTGGAGGTCCCACAGTATTTTCTTAGGAAATTGTGGGATGAGTTTGAGCTAGGCTACCATGTCAATTATTTTGACATCACTGAGTTTCAGGGTGTCGGTCTTGGCTCTTCCCAAGATCGACCTCAGGCCCACCGCAACCCACTCAGAGGACCTCCTGCACCCAAGAGAGAGCCTAACCCCCCTCCTCATCCACCTAGGTTTGGTAGCGGCCTAGATGAGATTGATGACTCAGTTAGGCATGCCACATGTCATTTGCTTAGACATACCACATTTGTGGCTATGTCTTCACAGAGCTAGAAGGACATCGATGAGACACACACAACGGCATGGTCTATGGGTGGTGGTCGGGACATGCCAGGTACAAGTGGAACCCAGGTGAGGCCATCTAGTTCGATTGGAACAACAACTCATCGTTGTTCTCACTATGGTCATTTTTTCCATGGTCCTACGTAGTAGCATGCCATGGAGAGCTACATGGACCAGGTTAGTTATTGCTTTTTTTAATGTTCAGGTATTTATTGTATTTCATTTGATATCGTATTTTTTAATATATTTAACTTTGAATTACACCATGTTGAATTTATTTGTTTTAATGTACAGTTATTCAGGGCCGAGTCTCCATCCTTTAGGTTGGAGGACATCGGTTCCTTCGACCTAGACTGAGCCATGGCAGCAGTAGAGGAGATTATGGCACCATACACACAAGTAACTTCTTTACTTTGAATAATTAGATCCAGTTATGAGTAATTTGTGTTCAGTAATTACAAATTAAATAGCACTGAGTAACCATTTTTTATATTATCATCATTTAAAACTAAAACTAAAATGAATAATTCTCACAAAACATGTCTATCGTATTATCATCGGATTTTACAATTGTGTTTATCATATTGTCTGAATTATTTGAGAGCTATAAATTCATATAATCCAACCAAACAAAAATGAAACCTTATAAAACATGAAAACCTAAGAAAACTAGACATGTGTTCATGTTCACTTTAGGCATCCTTTGCTTCTCCATTTTCAACTTCTTTCATTTATGATGCTACTTGTGCTTATTACCACTGGAGTGCTCCAGAAGACTCAAAGTCAACTGAATTGAACCTAGACTCAACTAACTAAAGTCACAATCAGTTAACTGACTAAGGAGGGCGCAATAGTGAGTCGGTCATGCATGCCAGTTAGAAAATGGTGCATGAGGCCACAATCAGTGGCATCCAGAGCTATAAGCCCCCACAAGAGTCAGATAATTCAAGTGGACTGCACTAGAACATTCAGCAGGTTCCTATAAAATAGAGAACTGACTGAAGTGGTCCTAAAATGATGCATGCATGGATCAGAAGGTGGTAAATGGATCCTAGATAACATCTGCACACCACTAGGAGGGAAATGACATTATCAACAACTAGGAAAACTAAATAATGCTAGGTAGGACAAGGATGGAGTATCGAAATATCCTAACATTAGTGTCTTCATCACCCCCACTCTACCCATATAGAGATGCACGATCTTCACTTCTTGAGATCCCGATAAGAAAGCATATAGATCATCTATCTCTAAAGTGAGGATATGGGCCCCCACTAGAAAATGAAGTTCAACGTGATCCCACCTTCCCACCAAATACTCCAATAAAGAAATTTGGGCCCTCATACTTTGAGTGAGAAAATATTTTGTGATTCCACACTCTTGGAGGGCCAACATGATGTTGTCATCATTCAACCCTTCCAAATCCTCCAACTCGTGAACTCTCTCTCTCAACTCCAACATTTTCCTTGATTGAGACTTGCAAAACCATAAAATGGGGTATTAGAAGCTATGCATCTGAAGAAAACTCCAAAGATTTGTTGTATTTATTTTTTGGGTCACGTTTTACAGTCAGCGCGATCCAACTTTACATACAGGGCTCCATCGACACTTGTTTTTGAGATTATAGGCCAAATGCAATGATGAGGTTATGGTCCAATATATTTTCATGGTTAGGAACCCCCAGAGTTGTCTTTAAGCTCTTTTCAAACTCTTGAAATGAGAAAAGATTTCCAAGCGAACTTGTCTCTTTCACGCTTGTAAAAGTGTTGGAAAGGTTGTCTATCTGGTGATAGTTTACCCATTTTTAAGACCGTGTAGACTGTTTACGAAAAATGAATACCTTAGTCAACCACTAACTCGGAGAGTTCTTCTAGGAATTATTTTACATTTTTTCGGGCCTAGGGGACTAACTTTATGAAAAAGTCCACCCTGGAGTTTTCTTTTGACCGTATCAGACTCTTTAAATGTGAAACATTGACTTTACCTTCCTTGGACTAGGGTATTTTTTAAGGATTCTATTAGTATACTTAAGTGTAGTATTCAGGTGATTATTTTGGATTGAAAAAAAACATATATATAGATAGGTAGGAGAATATTAAATATGAAGCCCAAAATTTACTATGAAAATTGTTAATTTTGGCGAATATTATGATAAAAATACACATTTTATGTAAATATATGTGATATTAGAGACTAAAAATGACCAAATAGAGAATTTATTTTTTGAAAAAAAGACAAAAAAATAGCCAGTTGGGTTAATTTCACCCCTAAAACTTACCCTACCTTGGACTCGTGAAATTATACACAGAAGGCCCTTTTGGGACCAAAACCCTCCTTTCTCAAGTTCATAAAACATGTCAGACTCGACTCGTCCGATGGACGAGCTATACCAAGCATCTGTTATCCTCCTCAAGCTCGTTAATAAACAATGAGGTACTCATCAATCATGATGGGGGATAAGGGAATGGAAATGCGTCTGCATTTGTGTTTATGTAAGCATATCGTCATCCTCAGAGCATGGCACATGTTTGTATTTCATCCAAACAGTTTCGTAATCAACTTGTCTTTGATTCGTGTTAGGTCTATGAGTCTCTTTACTCCTTTGGGTCACCTGAATAATGCTCCATTCACTTTGCATTATGTCTTGATTTCCGTCTCACCGATTCAATGCTTCCAAGTCATTTTTCGTGCCATAAAATGTTCGAGGGAAGTCCTCCGTTTGAGTCAAACTTTGTAGTTGTCAAGATATCTGTCATGTCGGTCATTTGTAAAGTAGACTCTCAACAAAATTTGTCCATACACCTTATGTCATTCCATACTCATTTGATCTACCAGCCAAAATAATCCTCCTATATTGGTTTCGCATCAATGATGTGGGATACATCACAACCCTCCTTTGACGAATCTATCCCTATCAACACCAACACAACATCTGAGGATTAGATTTAGAGACCACTAAGTACCTTGAATCCTGCATGCCTCAATGACAGGTTTTCTCTCTTTTGACAGTAGGTTTACATCATTAACCTGTGATCGAATGATTCCGCAGATGTTCAACTCCAATTCATTCATTTACATTCATCGGAATGTATTGGGATACCTTGGGAATCATTGTCTTCACCCGTGATTTCCCTCGCACTTGTTAATGGTTTACATCATTGACTGGTAATCAAGTGGTTCATGCCATGTTCAACTTCAAATCCTTTAATCACATGGTTAGGATCATATCATTTTTGGGATTGGTTTGAAGACCTTGGGGTTCCTTTGTTGCATATATTACACAGGTTGTGATGGAGGTTGTTCGAGTAACTTCCTACATGGGAATCATGTGGGTATTCTGTCACATAGATCCACACTCTATTGGTCAGTGGCTATTTTATGTTTGTTTCGTAGATCCACGATGTATTGGTTAGTGGCTACGAATTACATCTTATTTTGATGATATGGATCCACGCTTCTATTTTCAGTGGCTATATCCACCTCCATTCGGTGCATGGATCTACAATGTATTGGTCGTAATCCATACTTTGAGTCATTGATATGTCTACCTTATAGATGTTAGAGATTGTATTGTAAAGTTCTTGGTTGTTGTCAACAGTTCTCCAACCGATGGTTCCTCACTGTGGCGGTCACATAAAAGTACATCACCTATCACTTCTCTCTAGCTTCGTACTTTGGGGGGGAATTTGTTACATGGAATTTTTGTCAATATCATGGATCTTGTAGCCTAGTATTGTCTCAATCCCTGAAGGGAGTATCATGGAGAATGAGCCCTATTTTCCTTGTCTTGTAAATCACCTATTTTGCGACCTCAACGCGCTTTGCTCTCATAGAAACTAGCGCCAAAACCCTCTCGACGTAGCATGTCTCACTGCAAAACGCGTCGATGGCACACCTTGCATTTACAGCAAACCACATCGACCATGTCGATTATGATAGGTGCATATTTCTCCACTACAAGGCACGTTGACCTCTGTACATGCAGAAAATTAAGTCTTTGAGAGGTTTCTAGAGAGAAATTTAGTTGGATTAGCTTCCCCTCCTATTTGTGTGGATCTTGCTTGACTTCCACAACTATGGGGATCCTCTCTCCTCATCTTTCCCTAATCCTCTAAACTCCCCCTTATCTTCAATGTCCTATAAATGAATCTCTTGGCCACGGGTGAGGGGGGGGAAGAAATATATAGCAAGTAGATGCTAGAGAAATTGTTCCAAAGTGTTAGACTCTTGATGTCTATTCTTCCAAGATAGGGGTGACAAGCTAGAGCAATAGGAATCCATTTGAAGGGATCTATGACACCAAGGCAATGATTGTAATTCCTTATACTTTGATAATACAATGATGCATTTCCTTTCCCATATCTGATTGTTCATATCATTTATAGTGAGTTTCCTTGGTCACTTACTTAGATTAGTCAAGTTGTTTTTAGCACAATCCACTTGGTCTTTGTTTGTGATGAATCTCTTGCAGGTTCTTTGTCCAAGAAGTTAGATTACAGTAGTTCAAGGACAACGAGGACAAGCTTCGTTCAAAAGGTGAGTCTTCCCTCCTTTATATATCATCAACACTTGATTAATTTTAAAAAATATATGTATGCATTGCCTTGTTTTATTCTAGATTTGACTCATTCAAACTAGGAAGGTCCACTTGTCTCCACATCCGTAGACTTATCCGCTAACAAAGGCATTAGTGTCAAGCATTTCTTTTACGCCGTCTCTTGAGAAGAGGGAGTTGTAATAATGTATGATGCTACTATTCTTGAATTGAGGTATTGCAATAATGTATGATACAATTAACTATTTACTTTCGGATATTATTTTAAAAGCGTGAACGAGTCATGCATGCCGTCCATTCTACTCTTATGACCTCTTGTCTACCTCTTGTCTAGGTCTTTTTTTTAACTTTGATTTTATTTAATAATTTATATATAACTATATATTGATATTAAATTAAATTAACAATAGAATGCTAAATGGATTTAAGATCATCATGTTACTTAAAAAAGTGAAAATAGCATTTTTTAAAGTAATTTTAAATTTTAGAGTTATACAATTTTATCAATAAAAATACAAACAAAAAATAAATCTAACAATATTGATTCTATAACTTAATATTTTAAATTAATATAACATTTTATTAAACTAAAATGAAAAGAAAATAATTTAATATTTAAAACTATTTTATTGTTTTGTTGAGTTGTTTGTAATTAATAAATTTGATATGATGCATAAATAAATTAAAAAAAAAAGTAATTTCAATAAAATAAGAAATTAAATGATAATTTAATATAGCAATAAAATATTAAAAAAATCAAATTATATATTTATATAAAATTTTGCAATCTAAAAAAGGTTGTAATGGTTGAGAAGATGTAAAGGGAATGGGATGATTTGTGGAAAATACCATAGATTTATTTCTTAAAAAAAAATCATAACTATTTTTTATGATTGCTATATAATTTTTTTTTCAATAATTAGATTGGTGAACTTTAAAGTGATGAAAATTTATGTTAGTGTTATTTATAATTAAAGCTAGAAGATAATATCATGTATTATATGTGTGAATTAAAATAATAATAAAAATTATATAGATAAAATAAAATTAATTGTTATTTTTATTATAAATAAATTATATTCATTTTTGATTAAAAATTTAGTTTTTTTAAACAACTATAAATGCAATTCCACCCTACTTCAATCTTTAGCTTACCATTTTATGAGGTGTAATTTTTTTTATTTCAAATATTGTACATGTGAGTCTTTTCTATGATAGATCTGGATATGTTGGTTTTATTTTATTATTTTACTAGCTCATATGGATTATTTTAAGGCTTTGTGTGCTCTATTTGAATTTGTTAAGTTCATTTATATATTTTTTGGTTAGTTAACACACTATGTGTTAATGATAAAGTGTATGTAAGTTGGTTAATGGAGTTTATCCTATACACATAAGGTAAGAAGCTTTTGTGGGATCCTTACCTTTAAATAAGCATAATTGAATCATCATTCGGATCACTCAAAAGAAACCACACAACTAGTTTTTCATGACATTTATTTTACTACTCTATTTTTCACTTCATTGCATCTACTTCCATTTTTTCATTACACTTTATGGAACAAATGCTAACATTTAAAATGATAAAAACCACATAAAAATTAAAAAGCTCATTGAATGATGTATAAACGATGTGTACAAATGAAGACATTTACTCTAAAGATATGTGGATGTATGTATCTTGGTGAATGCTTTGCTATGTATTTATTTTGGTGAATGTTTCGCAGGGTCCAAAGCTTTGATTGTTTTGCAAATTGTGGGGATTCAAAAGTCATTATTGACTCGGCATTGAAAAAATCTTCAATTAATGTTTTAATTTTATTTTTTCCTCTTGGTTGGAGGAGGTTAGTAATTTGACTCAGGGGTTTTGATCAGATATCCTTTAGCATATTTATAGGGTTTTCAATAAGTATGGGGACTATCTCTCTAAAAGGGCTCTATCCAGTGAAGGCATTATATATTGGGAAGAATGGGATCTTGATCAACACATTGACTATGGTTCCATCCCTATCTTCTCTGATTAATTAACAGTTACATGATTGGTTTTTGCAGTTGTGGTCCTTTTCAATAGTCCTT
Source organism: Larix kaempferi (assembly GCA_027924585.1). Lineage (NCBI taxonomy): Eukaryota > Viridiplantae > Streptophyta > Pinopsida > Pinales > Pinaceae > Larix > Larix kaempferi. Next base: position 1,299,701 of record BSBM01000522.1, read on the forward strand.
TTGTGCCTCTTTAATTGTGGTTTTGCAAGTGGTTGAGGCTACTTTCTCTTCAACATCTTGTTGGAGCTCCTACATATTTGTCTTTACTTGGCTCGCGGAACTACTAATTTTCGGGCCTAGTTATTTTTGTCTTCAACATTTTTGGCCTGATTGTGCTTTTGGCTGATGTTCTTTTTAGCCACTAGCTTCTTTTGGTCATGCTTCTGTTGTCTCATGGGTTTTGCTACTTCAAGTGGCAGAGTTATCTTTTTATGTATCTCTCCGGGTTTTATCCATTGGCTATGTGCTAGTGCAGCAACTTACAAAAGGTGTATACTCTATAATATAAATCATCATATGTATATAGCATTACAATATAACGAACAACCAAAATGCCCCTAGTCCCCAGAATCAGGCAAATTAAAAATTGTCCAAATTGTAATTTCTGTTGCTCAAATTGTGATTTCGGCGATTTTTGTAGTTTTAAAATCATGCATTTAATCTAAGACCACTCATCGTGTGATTGTTGAAATCGCACCATGGAAATTCCAATTTTCAGATGGTTGCCACCGAGATGCACACCTAGAGGGGGGAGCACAGCAAAAATATTTTGAAGCTGCTTGGTGTGGCCTTGGGGGAAAGTAAAGATCCAGTTGTTGTCACCTGATCCCGACTCCTCCATTTAGGAAAGCTCCTAACGAAGCCAAGGGGGGTAGACCCCAAAAAGGAGTTTTCTAAGGCTCTTTAAAGTTTGTGTTTAAGTGATTGGAAAGAGTGTTGCTTTTAGGAGTTTTTTGAATGAGAAGATTTACACCAAGTTGTTCACCAGTTTAATCAATACACATCAACAATAAAATGAGTGACAATAATGACATTCACAACATTATATGATAAAATAAATGACAACAATTTCAAGATGGATAATAACCAAATAAAGAGATTGAACAATTGTTGTTACCAAAATACTAGTGCTAATGGAGTCACTGTCTGTTGGCGTGTTGAAATATTGTTGTGTGAATGCCTCTTGGTTTATTTTAATTATGTGATTTTGAAGATGAAGTTAAATTATTGTGGGAAGGGGGATTTCCGATATACCTTGCGGTACAGGAAATATGTATGGAATATGGTCTATGTAGCTCCATACAAGGACCCATGGGATGGAATGGAGTCTCTAGAGCGGTGTTCAACACTACACCAACAAGGATGTAGTGTAATTGCACTCTGAGGTCACCTCCCAATGGTTCCCGCTTCCTTAGTCAGAATTTCCCCACTTTCGATCATAATGAGTCAATGATGGATTTTCGTTGGTTCTCGAGGGACTTGATTTTATTAGTGAGTATTTAATTAAAATGTGAAAAAATTAAGAAATACAAAACAACCACTTTTGATATCCCAAAGCTCAGACCAGCCTGCGATGGGTAGAGCATACACGGTGTTTGCAAAATTGTTCATTACGATTGACTCTCCAATAGAGAGCACTCTTGATCTGAATTAGAACGAGATTCAAGAGATTTATTGAGTTAATAAATTTTAGGATTGACTCTCCGATAGAGAGCACTCTTGATCTGCTTTAAGAGTGTGATTCGAGAGATTTTGAACACCACTTTGTTTGTTTAAAATAAAATGTTGAAAACAAGTTTTCTAATTACCTACCCAAGAGTCTCTTTCATGTCCAAAGACCGTACTCGGGAGAGCAAAGGGATTAGTAGTTCTTTTAGTACGAAAAAAATGAATCTAAACAAAAAGAATAAATCAACCTTTTAAAAGAGGAGATTTGTTAAAAAAAATAAACTCTAAGTAGAAATGAATTTTTAGGTCTATTTACAAAACTTTTTAAGAAAAAGAAACTATCCTAACATGCTACTTTAGTTTGAATTTAGGTAAAAAGGAAAGTAAAAAGATATAGGCTTCCCCCAAATGGGGGAAGAAGGGTGTGGGAGATGTAATCCCACTTGCTTTTTATTAATGTTTTTACAACAAATTAACCCTCCGATAGAGAGCGTTCTTGATCCGCTTGTGCAACGTGATTCAAGAGACTTTATTAAATTAAAAGAAGTTTAAATAAGTACAAGGGATTAAAAATGGTCTTCTTTGATTGTTCAAGCTCCCAAATCGCTTTGCTCCTTTGATTTTCTATGAAAAAGGACAAAATTCAGCGAACAACAAATCTATTAGAATGTTAGTATTTCTTAGTATAATCACAAAAAAGTGTACAACTTAGTACTTACAAATGGTAAAAAAAATTAATACTTCAAGTACTTTAGGAAAGCAACACTTAGATATAACTATAAAAATGTGAATCTAAAGCACTTTTAGATCGAATTTGAACAAGTAAATAACAAATAATGAAGACTTTAGCTTTAATTTACTTTTAAGAAAATAGTAACCAAGAGGAGAGAGTTTAGATTTTATAAGATGGAAAAGGTAGCTCTCAAGCCTAAGCTTGAATTTCGTGCAATCGATGGAGAATTCTGAAAGGAAAATATCATTAGATCCAAAGAGTAGTGAATAGGAAGAAGAAGCAACTAAGTTCAAAATCCTCCTTCACCTTCAGGAGATATGCAAAATGACATAACTTCAAAACAAAATGTGATCAAATCTAATATGGTTAGTTAAATGAAACAAAAAAGATCATCAGTATTGCTCACTACAGTTTGCTACTTTTTAAATCTCATCTAACCAAGCATAATTGAACAAATTAAGACTATAAATGCTCACTCTATGGACTAGATACAACCTTCTAAGCTAGATAAATGATCAACAAATTGCATAAGAAGAAATACAATTAAGCTAATATCACCTCAATGAAGCATCAAGAATTCCTCATGAACAAGATTTGCACCACATGGACCTCCAAAGTCTTGACTTTTATTCAATAAGCAATATCAAAATGATTACATACATGAGTAGAGATTTCAATCTTCCATCCAAAACCAATGGAATGGGCCTCACTTTTATAGAGTTACAAGAGGAAGGATGGGGCGATTGCATGAAGATGGAGGCGCATCCTTAATCAAGGAGTGATTCACGCTGATGGGAAGTTGTAATTCCCTCTTGGTTGGCGTGAGGGATGAGGTGGCTACCCCCTCACAAGATGGGTGCCCCTCTCCCTTGTAACCAATAACCAACCCTTAGGAAACTTCTCCCACTAAAAACGTGAACTCGCACATGGATAGTCGCCCACGTGAGGAGGGGGGTGCTTTCTTCAATTTAAATAAACAATTCCATTCGTTATCCTAAGTTGAGTTTATTCCACGAGTGCTTTATTCTTTAAGGTGGTTGTACATCACAATAAAACATATGCCACCCCTTTCCCAATGTTTTTTTAATCATATTTGACTTTTTTTTATTTTTGTAATTGGTGCATTTTGTAGAATGGTTAGCAATTAAGTGTCGTTTTGTAGCACTTTTAGGAAAAAATGCCACAAATGACAATTTAGTCACCCAAAACCCAGGAAACATGGGTCATAGGTTAAAGCGGATGCTCTGAGCGTGAAAACGAGCATCCCCACGTAAATTCCGCATCCAACCCATGCTTTTATTACATTTTGAATTTTTCCAATTAAACCATTAAAAAATGGTCTAATTTTACTGAAAAGATTATTTTTACCAAAATGAAAACAAACTCCCAGGGGACTTAGTGCATGTCCATACGACTTAATTTAGATGGCTAGCATGTAAAAAATACATAGACACATAGACTTTAATAACCTCCCTAGGTTCGACCACCATGAGAATACTCCAGCTTTGGAGGTGTGAGTGAAAAACTCAGGAATTATACGCCATTGAAGCGCAACACATAATTCCTAAGGAAAAAACACTCTAGAGTATCCCCCTGATAGCCAAACCTAAGGTAAGCCAAGTCTTTTACAAACTAATCATGCTTAAACCAACTTATTACAATTCTCCCATGGGGTTTGGACATGCATTTATTACAAAGAGGCCAAAATTGGCCCTGAAAATGTGTTGTGAACCTCTGAACACTACACTAATGATGGACACTTGACATGTTCATAAAAATGGCATCTCACAAGAAGTCCAACTATGGTACAAAATAGTTGGTAACCAAGACTAAACCAAATTTAGACAAAAAAAACCACAGTAAAATCGGAAATGGGGCATTTTAGTCTGTTTTTATTCTACCCGGTAATTACTTGCGGTATGAAGTACATAATAGTCGCCCCACTTTCACATCACATTTTTTCCATACATGCGCTATGCAAGTCAGATATCCACTCAAATCTAGCATTCATGTCAAAGTTATTCACTCATTCCCAAATTTAGTAAACACAATACCTTGAAATGGAAAAGGAAAGAAGAAACCATCTTGAATTACATACTTTCGGTAGATTCACCGATTATTTCTTTGAATACATACATAATTATTCACCTCTGCATCAACCTCCTGCTAGGCACATTAACATCAAATCCGTCCTCCACTGTTGTGCCTCCCTTTATGCCTATTTTCTGGTGGCGGCGTACAGCCTCATCGCCAATGTCACCAAATTCTAGGCAGGCTTGAACAGGGGTTAAATTTGACACCCATATACCAGTTTTTTGGTTTTATACACATAAATTACTGATCGACGTGGAATATACACGTCAACAATGAAGTTTATTAAATTTTAAAAATCGTCAATTTGACAGACACGGTCAAAATATGCCTGTATGCAAATGTTATATATATTATAAATTTATAGCGTGATAGCATGATGCATCAACTCAAGCATGAACTTAAAACGTGAAGTTTAATTTGGCCATCGGCTCCAAGCTTCGGGCCTCGAGGAGGCTGGCAACAGTCTGGACTTCAGTTGGCAACTTGGCTACAGCCTACAGTACAGAGCTGTTGGTATAATTTAATGCCCAGGTTGGCAGGTGAGTTGTTGGGTATCATAAATGCACACTAAGTTAGTAAGTATAGGAAATGGAATTAGGAAGGAGAATTCATCATTTAGTGAATCAGTACACTATGTCACGTCCCTTTCCATCAACCCGATGCAAGGAAGGAAACGTGAACCAATCTACCGGGCTTATTGGCAATCTCAGCCCCGTTCATTACTAAGAAAATTCATAACAATTAAAAACTTCTGTGTGCAAATACATAATCAATATATATACAGCGGAAATAAACACAATTGCACACACAAACTTGAAATGCATCAACATATTTATCTCAAGCAAATGATAAACCAACAGGTAAAGAATCCATCCCATTCTCATGCTATGCACAGACTTTATATCAATTCCATTAACATGAACAATTATCATTCTGAATTAACACATTGCAAGAAACATAATGCATATAATTTAAATCATAGAGAACACTTATCTGGAAGATGAAGCTGTCCAAACGACTAGCTATGTGAAAGAAACGTTCCACCCAACCATAAATATATGTCAAGCCTATATTCTTTCAGCTGAGAGATCACCCCCGAGCTGGGATGTATATCCACTAAGAAGGAACTAGACAGGCTCACTCATAGCCATGGATTCACTCAAACGGTCATGCTAAGCCAGCACACAACTGGGTTTATCAAGCATGCAATAAGGAAATGATGAGGATGCTAAGCCAGTGAGCTCAACCACAGAGATACAAACATCTCAAGTTAAACTCAAGCAATCCCATCCTCTGTTCAAACATCCACACTTGGATTTCTCACCATTCTGGCAACAAATACCTCAATCCCGTCACTGGGTTTCTGGGCTATCAAAATTGGGTTTTCCAATCAATTTCAGGGTAGCTAATGCTCCCAAATTTTCCCCAAGGTTCATACCTATGGATCCCCCATTGGATTTTACTATCAAATACCATTTCTGGGCGTTTATGGCTCTTCAAAACGTGGGTTCTTGCAAAGTTGCGATTTCTGGTTTTGCTCACTGCTGGCAATTTGTTTTTGGATAGAAAATGATGCTGGTTGCTTCCACAATGGAATGGGGATGAGGAAGAAGCAACTCCCATAAAGTAGAGTGACTTGTGCTACAAGAAAACAGAGCACATACTCTGCCATACGAAGTTTTGGGTTGCCCATGCTCCATTGAAGCCATGGACTAAATTCTTCAACCACTTCCTTACAACAGAAATAAATGTCAGCAAGGTAAGTCAAATGGGTTCTCAAGGTGACATATGGAAGCCTATGGTTCAATCCCACAGCCCCCTCACCACTCCCTAGTGGATACACATGGCCCCTTCTCATTCGTTGCCTCCATAGTCAGTTTTGGTATTTTATTGCATGATGTTTATTTACATCATTTTTACAATGTTTCATGGCTAAATAGCACATGGGTAACGTAATGTCTAATACTTGTCTTTAAATAAAATTTGAGCTTCCACTAGCGGTGCCTGGTATGCCCTGCATTCTATCATTTACTTTGAACTTTCAGGACCAAGTCCTTTCACTTCCACGAGCTTCTCCTACTGGTTCTGATCTTTCAGGTCATCCACAAGTTTGAAAACTTTATGGCTGCTACCCTCTTGAGGTTCCCTTGTTGGGAAGTTGCGGAGGCAATGATGTCCTCCACATTTCCAACATTTCACTGGTTGCTTCATCTTTACCTGCTCAATCTCCTTTGAGTCTTCATGCCTGGAATGTCTCTTAATGGACTGATTGGACGAATGCCTCATCATTGATCCACTGTCCTTTCCCTTACTGATTTCTCTCATAATGCTTTTTACCTCTCTTTGCAAATAAATAGAGTTCTGCAAAACCTTGTGGTTCATCTCATTCTACCTCTTCTGTATCTTGAGCATCTCTCCAAGATTTTCTTGGGTCTTGTAAATTGTTTGAAGAAGACTTTCAGCCAATTCCAACAACCTATGGTCTGCTGCCATGGTCATTGTGCGTAGCTGGTTCTCACTTTGCTCACAAGCAACACTTGCTCGTGCAACTGCAACCAATGGATTTAATTTTCACCTGTGAAATTCATCATTACAATTCTTGTTAAGCCAAGCGTAATCTAAACATTAAAAATCAGTCAATTTTTTTTTCCAACTGACATGGAGATCCCATGCTCTATTCATGAGACTTTCACACTTTCCATGCCTGCCCAGCATACACATGAATTCTTTCATGTTCATCCATTCACAATAAATTAACTACTTCAGCATTCACAATTTATTTCAAGCAAATAAATACATTCTACTTTCAGCCATACATGCATTCAACAATTTTCTGTTTTTATAAATGCATCAATAAAAGGGAAAGAGAAAGCAATAAAAGTTTTCTTTTCTTAGTCTTGTTCCATTCTGGAATCCACACCACCACTGTGGTTTTCATGCTCCTAGCCTCTTCCACTTCCATGTGAATGCTTGACCAGCCCTTCTTGGCTATGACATTTAGTGTCTATGGTCTATTTCAGACCTCTCAACCATGGAGTCCCTCCACATGGTTTGTCTACAACTCTTGGCTGCTAGGATCCACATAGTCCCACTAGCACCTCTTTCATTGATACTCAAGCTGAGCTTTTTAGACAGTCACATGTCCACATGCATCCTTAATATGCTTTCATAGTCCTTGCTTCCAACAATACCTACACTCAAACATTGAATCAATTCACATGTTTAGTTTATTTTCATAGAATTTATCTCTAAACAAGAGATTGGGAAGTCATATCCAAATCATATACACATGTATATTCATAAGCAAGAATTTACAAGATAACCAAATACTTATCTGCATTGGATGTCTCCACTTTATTCCATACGGCCCTTTTTTGCTTTACAAGCCTTGGAATCGCGTATGGACTTGGATGTCTGGCCAGTGCACAGGCTGCTCCTCAACATCAAATGGTCTTGTATGTTTGTCTAGCACGCAGGCTGCTCCACAACATCAATTAATCTTGTTTATTTGGCCAGCACGCAGGCTGCTCCACAACATCAAATAATCCTGTATGTTTGGCCAGCACACAGGCTGCTTCACAACATTAAATAGTCTTGTATGTTTGGCCATCATGCAAGCTGCTCCACAATGTCAATTAATCTTGTATGTTTGGCTAGCACGCAGGCTGCTCCACAACATCAAATAATCTTGTATGTTTGGCCAGTACGCAGGCTGCTCCACAACATCAAATAATCCTGTATGTTTGGCTAGCACGCAGGCTGCTCCACAACATCAAATAGTCTTGTATGTTTGGCCAGCAAGCAGGCTGCTCCACAACATCAATTAATCTTGTATGTTTGGCCAGCACGCAGGCTGCTCCACAACATCAATGCCCAACCAGTCACTCTCTGGATTTACCAAGCAATTTATAGTTCTTTCAAGGTCCTTGCTTTCTGTATGACCAAGGTTTCCAACAAAGAAACAACAGTGCATCAGCTTAACTGTTACAAGACTTATACTTGAAATCTTCATTATTCCAAACAAGAAATAAATGAATTGAATACTTATCTGTATTATGCATTTCCTCTCTGGTCCACAGGGTCTTGCTTTTACTTTACAAGCCTTGGGATCCTCCTGCGGACTGGGATGTTTGGCCAGCACGCAGGCTGCTCCAAAACATCAAATAATCCTGTCCAACCAGTACACCTTCACGCTGACTTGGAAGGAAACTTCACTACGACCATTTCTAGGTCAAGGCTCTACTATAAAGCTGTAGCCATATAATAGCCCTTTCATCAACACCTTCACAACCCTTCATCAAAATTCCCACAACCTCCACAACATTCTTTCATACACATTAACCCTTCCACCAAAACCCCTCACAACAACTTTCTACTTTACTTCTTTAGTGTGTAACACCAAATTGCATATGTTTAAGGTGACAACACAAATAGTATAGGCAAACTTGTCAGCGTTGTTATTCAAAAATTATAACCACAATTCATAGCATTCACTATCAAGTATTGAAACACCAGGAATGCGTCCATTCCTTTAGGGCTTAATCAATATTGGCATCCCTAACATAACTCATCATCATAAATGCATGCACTCCTCACTGATGGGAGCTATGCAAGTCCTAATCATACTTCAAGCAGTCTGAATAATGTACATAAATATAATATGTTCTGCATAGTAATTCTAACAATTAGACTTGCACACACACACACACACACACATATATATATATCAGTCAAGGTTTACAGAACACTTATCCATTTTGCAGATGTAATTTCTCTTCACTAATGAGGAATTGGGGCTCCTTCTCTGAGTTGACAATCCCTCGGTTTTCCATCCCAACTCCTTTTGGTCTACCATCCCAACTCCTTTTGATGTTACATAACTCTCATATGTCTTACTATCATAATCTTTATCATCTAACTCATATTGTTTACCAATCATGCAGTGCAGATGAGACATTAATAATGTCTAATGGCGTTTCACCTGAAACCCATTTCCAAATCATGGAATCCCTTCCCATGAAGTTTGGCTTCTCAGGCCCTCTCTCTTGTTTTTACTGCAATGTGTCTTCTTGGCACACTTATTAAATAGCCAAACAGTCAGCAACATTTAACAATGCAATTCAAATTTGATTGTTTCATAACCGATCAATGGCACTAATAATTAAATTCAATATGAATTTGCAACTATGTCTACTACAGAAATTGATTTTCTTAGCCAGGAGGCTATCCTCATATTGCTTGGCTCTTGTAAGTGGCACCATTATGTCCACTATGGATTTATGTTTGCTGCCATACATGGACATCCACCTACAACATGTCCTCCTAACACAATTTTACATAATCCAAACAGTCATTAGCAGTTATAAGCAAAATTTCAAAACTGAAACTTTACAAATCTGAGATTTATAATTCTTCTTTCTAACAGAGCTTAGATTTTTCAACCATGAAATTCATTCTCATAAGCTCTAAATCGAATTTTCAAATATTCTCCCTACAGAAATTAGATTTGCAACCATGATATTATTCTCATAAACTTAAATGATAATATTTTCAGATTTGTTTCATGCATAAGTTAAATTTCACACCCATGAGAATCTTCTCACAACCTTTGGCTTTTTGCACATGGTAGACTCTAGCCTTCATCATGGACTTACCCACATTTCCATGCCTAGAACAATCTACCTGAAATCTGAAACTTCAATCAGCAAAACACTTTGTAAGTGTCCATGCATATAATATTTCATTGCTGCAACAATCACTAAACATTTCCAGAATTATAACATTCCATAATTCAAACACTTCCAGCTGTTAACATATCAATATAACAAACTCATTTACTTCACATAAATCATTATCATACTAAAATTGCAAGGTACAGTCACATCATTTATGCAATTAACTTAAAGCTTTTAAATGCTCATTAATTCATAGCCATATCATATATACAACTCTATCTTTCCAATAGAGCACTCTGGAAGCCTATCAATCATGACTACCTTCATGCAATCCTTCCCTTGCATTCATAACAGCTCATGAAATGATCTCAGAATTATCATTAATTCATCATTTCATCTATTGCTCAATTGTAATGAAACATATACATATATCACAACCATGCATGCACACAATACATCTCCTCAGATGTAACTACCCACATGCATGCATATTCACAACATTTACTCAAGTTTTTCATATGCATTCACTCAATGCTTATCTAGAAGATTTATAAAATCTCTTAATCCACATCCACTCAATGCCACCTTGTATTGCTTCATGAGTACTATGCATTCAAGCATATTATGACTTAATCATGACTATCTCATATAACATGCATTACCATAATTAGGACCACCGGTCCTCACTTGCTTTGGTTGTTAAACTCACAATTGACATACTCAAATGGCATGATATAATTTCATATGAATGCATTGAGATTCTAAGCAAGTATAGAGTGTAAGGATCATTTCCTTCACTTACCCACACCTCACCATACTCGGTAGGTTAACATTCCCATTCGGGCACTCAAAACCACATGCAAACCAAATCAACATAGTTCAAACATAGTTGAAGGGATCTTACCAAATCCCCTTTCAACATTCATGCAATTATGCATCAATAACCATTACCTGCATGGTTGTCATTAACATCACTTGATGTTACCTGATCGGTTGGCCTCTTACCAAGGCTACACAGTCATTTTTCCAACCTCATGATCACATATTTATTGCACCATCCTTTCTTCATAAGGTTGTTGGTTTCATGCAACAACATCCTCAACATATTTAGCCATGCTTCTATTGTCTTTAGTCCTACAACCAAAACCAATCACTAATAGTGATTATCAACCACAATCTTCACCATTAGTGGTTCACTGCATATGTAAAATCTCACTACTTTTACCAATATGTAATGTCATATACATGCAAAACATATACTTATGCACTGCGCAATATTTATTAATATGTCAATCAATGCATATTCATGCCACTCATCTAATCTCTTGCATTTTCAGCATTCTCATGCTATAATTTTATGCACATAAAGCTTATAAAATATAAATGCAGTTAGCAAGACAGGGGTTAAGGAATTCTCCCTTTCCAATCCTTCATATTTGTATGAACTCCCTCTTCCACATCGTAGCTGGTTCGATTTCATGGCATGCTACTTCTAGACATGCAATTCTAGAATTTGCCCATATTGACAACAATTTTTCCAAACAGCCACTAGCACTTTTCTACTCCAATTATCTATGGTGTATGATAACTTCCTTCAAATTCTGATTATGCACCATTGTTCCCTGCTGGATAATATTTCCAATGCTTGTCCATGTGCTCCATTCCGACATCGGGTCTGAAAAATGCATTTCTTCAAAAATGATAACTTTCACCACAATTCTGCACATTTTTACACAGTTGTAAAATATCGTGAACTGCCAACTTCAGCCACCCGTGGAAGAAAATCTATGAGGAATCACGAAAATTTTTCTACCGGGAGAAGTTAATCCATTTAACAAGGAACATTTAGAAACTCGCGGATCTCTGATCCGATGCACCATTCATCTTCTATGAATTGATGGGTTTGACTACTTTCCACTTTTCACATTTTTTCAAAATTCCAAATTTTGGGCCAAAATGGCTATTTCCCAAACGGTGCATTTCTGGGAAATCTTTGTCTAACGAAATATGTCTAGTTTACTGAGAATATGAAATGGTGAGTTCAGTAAAATTATTGAATCCTTCATCCATGGTCTCTTTCATCCACTGCAAGCTTTTCAAAATTTCAAAAACGTGGCCTGGAATAGTGCTTTTCGACCTTCACACTCACCCTGACTCCACATCCTTTGGATTTTGGCTCCAAAACTCCAAACTTAACACCGTGCCTGCTCCATAACTGCTCCACATCAATTTCATCCCAATCCGACCTTCTGTCAAGCGTCGGGACACCGATTTGTAAAAGCCATTCATTCTGATTTTGTGCCAAATCGGAGCGTAATGGGCTCGGGATCTTCACCGGTTCATTCATGGCCTCCGTCAATAGCATCAAAATGCCCCTTAACTCATCAAAATCTGATCCTGCATGCTCCTGCTATCCAAAATTCAAATTTCGAGCTCTATACTTTTTTCTTTTTTTTTCACGCCCAAACTCGAAACCCGAAACCCGGAATGCAGGATTCGGGATTGCGGAAATCCCAAAACCAACTTCCTGCAACCCAAAACCTGAAAAGTCATGGGTTCGGGTTTGCGGAAGTCTAAAACCAACTTCCTACAACCCGAAATCTGAAACCTGAAAAGTTGCGGGTTCGGGTTTTCAGAAATCCATTCCGTAAAATGACGCTCTCGAAAGCTGAAACCTAAAACCCAAAAAATCGCGGGTTCGAGATTTCGGAAATCCATTCCGCAAAATGGCGCTCCCAAAACCTGAAAGACGGTGGGTTTGGGATTTCGGAAATCCAACCTGCAATAGGGCGTTCCCGAAACCTGAAACCCAGGAAACACCCACGTTTCCTGCAACTTGCGGGGTCCGTATCTCCTTCGTCCCTTGGCCAAATGAGGCGAGTCTGGTACCATTGGAAAGCTCTTGGAGATATCTATGCACCTGTGTGATCTTCTTCCACATTTGAGAAATATGACCCTATCATTTTTCCCAATCAAAATACCGCCCCCAACTTCCCAATACTTTGTTAAAACATCTTGCTACATGCCTGTAAACTCAGAGTTTGGCCCAGGCAACCCCAGTGCTGCAAGCTGGGCTCTGATACCACTCTGTCACATCCACTTCCATCAACCCGATGCAAGGAAGAAAACGTGAACCAATCTACCAGGATTATTGGCAATCTCAGCCCCGTTCATTACTAAGAAAATTCATAACAATTAAAAACTTATGTGTGCAAATACATAATCAATATATATACAACGGAAATAAACACAATTGCACACACAAACTTGAAATGCATCATCATATTTATCTGAAGCAAATGATAAACCAACAAGCAGAGAATCCATCCCATTCTCATGCTATGCACAGACTTCATATCATTTCCATTAACATAAACAATTATCATTCTGAATTAACACATTGCAAGAAACAGAATGCATATAATTTAAATCACAGAGAACACTTATTTGGAAGATGAAGCTGTCCAAATGACTGGCTATGTGAGAGAAACTTTCCACCCAACCATAGATCTCTGTCCAGCCTGTATTCTTTCAGCTGAGAGATCACCCCCGAGCTGGGATGTGGATCCACTAAGGAGGAACTAGACAGGCTCACTCACAGCCATGGATTCACTCAAACGGTCATGCTAAGCCAGGACACAGATGGGTTTATCAAGCATGCAATAAGGAATTGATGAGGATGCTAAGCCAATGAGCTCAACCACAGAGCTACAGACATCTCAAGTTAAACTCAAGCAATCCCATCCTCTGTTCAAACATCCATACTTGGATTTCTCACCATTCTGGCAACAAATAACTCAATCCCATCATTGGGTTTTTGGGCTATCAAAACTGGATTTTCCAATGGATTTCAGGGTAGCTAATGCTCCCAAATTTGCCCCAAAGTTCATACCTATGGATCCCCCATTGGATTTCACTATCAAATACCATTTCTGGGCGTTTATGGCTCTTCAAAACGTGGGTTCTTGCAAAGTTGCGATTTCTGGTTTTGCTCACTGCTGGCAATTCGTTTTTGGATGGAAAATGATGTTGGTTGCTTCCACAATGGAATGGGAATGAGGAAGAAGTAACTCCCATGAGGTATAGTGACTTGTTGTACAAGAAAACAGAGCACATACTCTGCCATACGAATTTCTGGGCTGCCCATGCTCCATTGAAGCCATGGACTGAATTCCTCAACGACTTCCTTACAATAGAAATAAATGTCAACAAGATAAGTCAAATGGGTTCTCAAGGTGACATATGGCAGCCTATGGTTCAATCCCACAGCCCCCTCACCACTCCCTAGTGGATACACATGGCCCCTTCTCATTCGTTGCCTCCATAGCCAATTTTGGTATTTTGTTGCATTATGTTTATTTACATCATTTTTACAATGTTCCATGGCTAACTAGCACATGGGTAACATAATGTCTAATGCTTGCCTTTAAATAAAATTCGAGCTTCCACTAGCAAGGCCTTAGCCTTGAGCTCCACACTGGGAAAACATACATCACATGTATACAATATTTACATTAAAAGCTAATATATCCTAAGGGTCAAAATGGGGTATTACACACTAAGTATAGGATGAAATCATGAAGCTGAACTTCGAAGCATGCAGTATCATCCAGACTTCCAGTTTGATACCCATAACCCAGTTAGTGGTGACCAATCCCAGGGGCCAGAAGCAGATGTAGTAGTTCTAGCCTCCAGGAGCAGGTGGTGCAGTAATCATTGGAAATTGCAAGTTTCGAACTATTCGCCTCACGCGGCATTGGGAAAACTGCAGTGGGCACTGGTTACACCTGTGGCCTAAGCCTTGAGTCCTGGATAGGGTGTCCGTGTGAGTAGTGGCTACAGTCTCTGAAACTTTCTTCAAGCTTCACCAAACCTTGCAAGGTTAGTACACCATTCAACTTATCCGGTCTCAGACTTTGGCAGAAGAGGTAAGGCAAGCTGCAGCCTGGATGTATATATATCTAAAATTTAGGTTTGATTGGTTGACATACTTTATTATCCTCCATCATAAAAGATCAAATCCCAAATCCAGCATAGTGTGTGGGTTGATTGTCTTTTATCATTTCAAACAAAAAAATAAATAAAACCATGATGTACAAACAACAAAATCTGAAAGGATTGAAACTAGTAACTACCAAACATAAAATTAACATGGTCAGATACCAAGCTAGTTGACAGTAGGGTATTCATACACTTACAAGAAATTGCAAAGAGGCCTCTGAGAAAAGTAAGCCATTATCTGATCCAAGCCCTTCACCTAATCTGCAAGCGCATGAAGTTTGTGCTTCTGATAACATTTTAATAATGGCTGCAAATCAGGGCAATTATCATTTCAAATTCAACTTGCAAGCTATTGGGAAAATTTCACACGAATCAAACCCCCAAATAAAATAATCCAAGAGCAAAATTTTGTGTGATTTTCCAAGCTTGGACAATTCATCACTGAATTGGGTCATGCAGCTCTTACCTGATGGGCATCCATCACCATTCAAATTCTCCCCACAAATTTATTAGGATTCCAGTTTCTCCACATAAATCTTATGGACTTTATCCTTCCACATGACTTACCTGGAACTGCCATGTTTTGTCTCTCAATTTATTTTTACGTTGGTATGTTTTCCGTGTAATAAAAACTTTATTCCAATTAGTCTTTTTACTAGCCTCTCATTTCAGGGACCTGGATTGGTTTTGATTGTAAAGATTGTTTCTTCTGACATTATTGATTGCACACATAAGCGTCAAGGCCCTTGAATGATGTTGTGGAATTATTTTAAGTATTGTTGTAACTTGTAACGACTCTCTGTTTTGCTTGTGAAAGCCTGGCATCCCCTAAAAGTTAGACAAGAAGATGGGTTGGAATTGCTGGCTGGCTATGATACTCAATAGTGTAATAATAAGATGGAACAAAATTAAATGTTAGTAGAATAGTGTATTTTATAATGTCATATTTACATATTAGTACTACTTTATTGTTCAATAATAAAATTTAGTAGACAATAATTTCTAAGAGTTAAATAACATCTTTGCCAATGACGAGCTTTTGAAATGCTTTTTTTTTCTTCCATTTTTACAACGGGGAATCAACTATTGAAATAGTTATTTAGTCTCATGTTCTACTTTACTATTGTGATCCTTTTAGTGTCAAACAACCTTGTGCTATCATGCTTATAAGTTAATCATAAATCTGTAAATTATTTTTAGTTAGGTTTGATAATGGGTAGTTGTTATAAAGGGAAATGCTTACTCAGTTGCAAATGAATGTTTATTGTATTTAGATAGGATTGACCTCTGAGTATAGTGGTTTATGCGCTATGTAGATATGGTTCACTAGTGTGAACAAGCTTGATGTCTTTCTTGTTAATGTGCTCTGTAACTCTTTGTAAACTATACAATGTTAACTGCAGTTTTCACTTCAATGATATCACTGGGCTGCCTATCCATATTTTGATGGAGGTTTGTTGAATTGTTCTTTCAACAAAAAAGTAAAATGAAATATTGACCATAAATTGAATGGGAACTTGGGAAGCAAGACTTGGTCGAAAACAATTTGCAACTCTCTCTTAAAGTGACTATACAAAAGCGTAACAAAATATGGACTTCAAGCTTTATGTGCCTGTTAGTAAGGTTGCTCCATTCCAATGGGCTTATAAAGATGAAGGTAAATAGTCCTACGATGGAAAGCAAATGTCTAGCCCATTCCACAAAAAATGCTATTGAGTTTCTTTTTATGTGGGTGTTTTGTCAATTTGAAAAAATAAATCAGTAGTATTTGATAATGGTTTAGATACTAAAAAATCATCTAAATCACATTAAATTAAGGAGCATTTAAATTTTATGTTTTACTTGACGATTCAAGTAATTTTTATAGAACTCGCAAATTGAATCCTAGAGTTTCAACATCAAGAGGTCTTTGGCGCAAGTTTGAAATGCATATGGGAGCCAGTAAATCATTGACAAAGTCTACTGGATCAACCATCTAGCCTTAACCTGGGAAATCAAATGAAATTCCTCTATTTCTTAAGGAAATTTTCTGTTGTTAGATCACCTAGACAATTTGAATCATTCAGTGCAGTTTAGATCTGCATGGAGATTACACATGCGTTGGAACAAAAAATTTAATGAATCTAATTGGGCTCTCTGCAATATTAAAATTTATTTAGATCAAATGATTTGATTTGGAAATTTAGACAGAATTTTTAATAGAAGTTCTCAATTTCACAACTTCTTCATTGTTTAGGAATAAATTTCAATTGAAGGGTTTTGGAAACAAAACCATAAAAAAAAATTTAGGTGATGGGTAAGGGTGTCCATCAAATTTAACCCCTAGGCTCGAGGGCTTAGAGCAGCAGGAGAAAGTAGAACACGCCCAACCACCTCCTCCTCGGGATGCAATAGCGGGCAGATGGTACCGTACAGATCATGCAGGATACAGATGAAATGGAGCGGGTGGTTTTGTAGCACTTGATTGGCGCTAACTGGCACCGAAAATGCATCCAACCTATCTGTTAAGGTAGATGACAGTGATGGACTCACCACCTCCTTCTACCAGGCAAATGAGGCCATTGATCCTACAGTTCTGAAAAAACACAGTTGTTGAGGTGAATGAAGGGTTACAAAAATCGAATGTGCTACAAACAATGGGAGGCCAACGAGACATAATGAAGGGAAGGGCGTCGAAATGTTGGGCAATTAGATAAAATGGCGTTTGGTGCATACCGGGTTTTATGAATGATCACTAAAAAAAACAGGAAAAGAGAATGCATAGTAAATGGCAATGGATGTCCGTCCATTGCCATAGGAAATACTGCTACGTGGGAAGCACAGTATGGAATAAGGTGCACCCATGGCATGACATGTCCTCTTTTATTCGAGCATAAATTGTAACCAATTTTTTGAGAAAGATTTAAGTATTTTTATATTTCATTTAACAAGATATCAAATTGTTGTGAAGATTTCTTTTAATTTTGTCATAAAGATTTAAGATTTCTTTTAAATAGTTTAGTTTTACTAGTTTCGATCTTGCAGTACTTGTAATTACTATATTATCAATTATGCTAAATGGTTCACTATCTATGGAATGTTGTATGTAACAATGAACTTGTGTGACACTCCTCCTATGCTTCACTCGCTATGGAACGTTGTATGTACCAATGAACTTGTGTGATACTACTCCTCTAGCGAAGGATTGAAGTGTGATTAAATGTTTTTTACTTCCATGGTTAAATTTCATTCTTTCCTACAATTTGATTTAATTTTACTTTATTCCATGGTTAAATTTCATTCTTTCCTACAATTTGATTCAACTTTACTTTATTAAAAATAGAATTGGATTTCTAGGTAGAGTGTAAATAGCACGTTAGCATTAAAATTCTGGTTACTTTTAAAGATATGCATATACGTTGCATGATACCTTGCAATCATAGGTTGACAATTGAATATGGTTGCAAGCTAAGTACTTGTTAAAATTAGTAAGGTGTATAGCAAGCCTAGTCTCATGACATTGATGTGTTTTACCTATCATTTGGAGCATAACCCCATGCACTAAATGTAAAAATTATAAATATGAGATATAAGGTTTGTTTTCTACCATTTTTTTATAATGACTCATACCTATGACAACAATGACAACATGCGTAGGTGTTATATCTATCATGTGTTGTGTGCACAACTACCTCTCCCTAGAATGAAAGCTTCATTTTCTTGGAGTAAAGCATGTAGTGGGCCATCTTTGTGTTAACCCTATTATTTTGTTCTACTACCCTATTTTGACTTGGAGTGTAAGGAATGATTATTTTCCAAAATATGCTTTGAGATATGAGACATGACTTAAAATCATTCCTAATATATTCACATCCACCATTGATATATGCTTTGAGATATGAGACATGAATTCCCATTGATTTGATTTTCCACAAGACATTTCAACTCCTTGAACTTTCCAAACACTACATCCTTAGGTTTATGGACGTATACCCAAAGGAAGTAGGAAAGTCATTAATGAAGGTGACGGAACACTTTCCTTGAATATAAAGTGCAGACATGGGAATGCATATATTATTGTATATTAGTTGAAGAAGATAAGAAGCACACCTTTATTTGTCCTTAAGAAAGTACTATTGATGATAATTATCATTAAACACCCATCACAGACACTAATGGGTCGTTAATTTATGGAACTTCAACACTAATATGTAGTAGAATCATATGTCACAAATACCCCTAATTTGTATGGTTGAATTGATGAAGCTATATTCGCATGTTGTTGTCATTGAAATTGGCTAAGTCTATAGTATAAAACCCTTTTCTATTTGAGAAGAAAGGAGTCTTTCCCAACTTGTAGATATGATCAAATTCATTAAAATATCTTAATGTAACCACCTTGAAACCATCACTCATATTATGATACAACCCACTAATCTGGCCAAAATTTGATTGCTATATTGTTATGTGTAATATGGTAGATAAAATGAAGATTCACATCCCAAATCTTGGTTGTATTTATGTTGACATCACCAAAACTTGAATATTGTAGTGTTAAATTGTCATCATTAACCACTTTTTTTCCTTTGTGTTTTTTTTTGTATTCGAGAAAAGCTGTCCATGTTTGGTCATATGTTGAGTATCCCTAGAATCAACAATCTATTCGCATTGAGGAGAGGAGGGCCAATACATAGAATGCTTAATAAATGTGCATTGATAGAGGAAATAACATTTTAATTGAAATCTCTTAGGAACTTACTATAGATTGTGCAACCTCTCCTATTTTCTAAAGATAACAAGGAAATACCTAAAGAGATGCTACTTGTTATGGAAATAGCTACATCCAAGTCCTTTATTTTTGGGGGATTTTGATTTTTTCCATTTTCCCTTGTCAATCTTAAATTTAGAAGGGGGAAGATATCCTTTGGATGGACTTGGTATTGAATGATTAACTTGCACATATTCATTAAATTAACATGTTGTTGGATTTTGATCTAAAAAACCTCCTCAAGGGAAGGATTTATAATTCGTCATAAATAAATGGATCCTATATAATATGGTAGAAATTGATTTGATCATAGGATATGAATTATTTAGATAAGTACACACTTCAATAATGTTAAATTCACTCATCTTGAGATTTGAAAGTTCATTTTTTAGTTCTTTGACTTGAGAAGCATGGTTGGATTTTAGAGCCACATGAACAATCTTTTTAAGCCCTTCCTACAATTTTTTCTACAATTTTTTTAAGTTCTTTGATATATCCTAATCTACAATTTTTCTTGTATTCTTTGATAATATCATAATCTACAATTTTTTTTGGAAAGAACATGTCGATCATGTTGATAAAGCCCTGCAACTCCTCCAAGACCACCAATTTTTCATTAAACATTCCAAATGTCCTTTTGGTACTTAATAGGTCAAATACTTGCGTTAAATTATCAGTTGAGACGAGCTATGAGTGGATACCAAGAAAATTTAGGAAAGAAAGATCTAATACTTTAATTCGGATTTTAACCATGGGTTAGCTACACTTACAAAGCAAAGAATAAATAAAAGCGGTGTACACATATGACGATATTTAATCCAAGATTATATATATATATATATAGATATATAAATATATATCGATGGGTGTTTATATCTTAGAATTTAGGGTGGACTATTATTATGCTTTTCCTAGATTAAAGGAGGATGGGACAAGTGTAATGTCTAAATTGATTTTATGGGCATTGTTCAAGTGCAAAATAAATAATTATAGAAAAAAAAATATAAAAAATAAATGGTAGTTGATGCGTGGATAAGTCGTAACTCATGCATGGATAAATTAAAGGGTTGTGCTAGATAAGTTAAATGACTAGTTGGGTTATGAAGTACATAATGTAACATCCCGATAATTTTATAAAAATTTAAAAAAATTTATAACAAGGAATATTGTTAATAATTGTAATTGCGGAAATATTGAATGCTATAAGGACAACATTAATGCATTATAAATGCGGAAAGTAATTTTGATTTAATTCTTACTCAAGGAATTAATGTACTCAATGTGTTATGGCACTATTCAGCTTACGACCTCTTCTTTTGTACTTAACCGTAATTCGTAATAATTGCGATGGAGTTTTTTTATTTATTTAATTAACATGTTCTAACAGCTGCTTTTGATGATGATAAAAGGGTGGTCGTACAGGGTACCCTAGAGCTTACTTAGCTACGTCCGCTAAGGCCTTTGCATCATGTTTCCTTGTGCAGACCGCAAGTAAGGTAACAGTACAGATGTTTATCTAGTCATCGTCAGTTTAAAAATTGTATACTACAAAAACTCTCAATGGTATAATTTCACGTTGTCTAGGTACTTGTTGTAATGTTGTCATTATTATTGTGTAGCTAAAGGTGTTATCATCAAAATAGTGTTTACCAATAACTATTAATGAGGTTAATCAAAAGCTTGTAAACTAGTGTTTATACTCCAGAGCTATCATTCTGTCTTGATTCTAAATAGCTTAGGTTATCCTAAGTCCTGAATTCATTATTTGGTTTTTAATACAAGGTTAATGTATGAATGGTCTAGTGTTATGAACTCAACATTATAGTGTATAACGTCACCATTCAAATCGTCTCTTAGGTGTTTATCTATCCATTTGACTTGTGATACATGGCACTTTGGCTATACCCATGCATGGCTAGAGCTCCAACCATACCTAAGGTTTTCCATTACACCAAGGATAAAATATGCACAAAGGCTAAGCTTTTAATCTATGATATTTATACGAGACTTGTGATGAAGTGTTAACATAATAAAGTGCTTGAACAATCGTTCTGATCTTATGCATACCATGCAAGTATTACGATGCAAACTATGGAGGCTCGAATTTATACGATCTATGATCTAACGAACAAATAATTGATGTTGACAGGGTCATAACTTGGTATGCTTCCCAGGTTGGCATTGACAGGCATAACACTACATCGAGTTCATGGTTAGGTTGAGTGGATATCCCAACTGGCTGGTGTCATGCGAGTGTAAACTATTTGTAGCCTTACCATGAGCTGAGTAGTGCTAAGATATAATCCTTGCATTGTTGATAGGGAAACTAAGTAAGTGTGACAATTTAATGCCACATTGAATTCAGTTGGTTGCAAAAATCAATGTGCCCTGATGGGCATCTAACCACCATCGATCTCAGAGAGATCTAGGGATGAGAGTAAAACCCGATCCTGGCGTGGGTGAAATGAGAAAGTTGATGTTCAGTCCTTCATTGTTGCGTTTTGGAGGAGGTCATAGAGCCGGCAGGCTGTTGCGATTTCTAGGTTTTCTAGAGTGATGTTGTGAGGTCTTGAACCTTGGACCTCAGCGCAATGGGGTTACATGATGCAGGTTTAGTGCCATAGTACTCCAGTTCGGAAATGTGGGTTGTTTTTGGTTTAACTCCTACCTGTGTGGAAGTTTTATTGTTCAAACCTTCCATGCAGTGGAGTTCTCAGTGTCTGGTTTGTTGATGTCCGTCGAAGCCATCCCTCTCCATCGAGCTCAGGTCTCAGAGTTCTGAACTAAGGTAAGCATTCATTAATGGAAGTTTTGTTGTGTTATAAGCTTTTCTACTTTCGTTTCTTCGGTTGGTAACCCTTCACGTTATGATTGGCAGGTACCTCCTCGCCAAAGATGAGAGCAAGGCTAAGGAGGGGATGCATCCAAAACTTGGTAAGTTTCGGTGGTCCTCAAACCCCGCAGATGCCCTTGCATGTTGATGGTGACTATCATTAATGTGGGTTTGGAACTATTGACCTTGTCCGGCGATGGCTGGGTATCGAGTTTTTGTTTCCCTTTTTAGATGATGTATGTAATGTTCAAGAGGTACCCTAGTTTTGCTTCATTGTTGCTCAGCTTCGAAGTGATTTTGTTGGTTTGTTAGGGGTAGGCGCTTGCATGGCTTGTTGGTCCACAGTTTCATCATAATGTTTTGTGATTTTTGCTAAGGGTTAAACCCTAGGGACTGCTGTACCATAATGTAACTTTGTTAATGATTTTTACTACTGGCGCCTGAGAGCTGAGGGTTTCCTTTTGCTCTCTCTATTTACGTTTTTGGATGGAGTGCCACCATTTGAATATCATGTGGTTGGGATGTTTGAACAGTGGTCGAGCCTCATTGTAGGTAGCTTCCACTGTCCATCGCCATTGCTTGTTAGGTTTGGAAATGATAGCTATGGAATGTTTTGTTTGATAATGGGAAAATGATACCACCGTGTTTTATGGTTTTATGAAGGTGCTCTATTTGTGACTGTAGTTTTTCTTTCGGTTTGCATGTCTGAGAAATATTGGAATTCTGGAACTTGTAATGCTGGTGATGGCTAAGTCACACGTCATTCTTTTTTTGTTTATATGAATGGAACCCTTTTGTTTTAAATGCAACCATGCTAGTGGTTTGAGGATTGAACCCAAGCCTGGGTCTCGATCTATACATAGCTATTTTGAGGTGTTGTTTGTTTGTTTATACTATGGTTGTGAGTTTTGGGTGGGAAACGATGTGGCCATCGTGCCGTCGGTCTCTGTGAAATTCCTTGATAGCTGAATCGTCTGTTTGTAATCTCAGAATGAAACCTATCGTATGGTTGCTATTATTAGATAGGAATCATGACAGGGTTTAGAGTCCCGTACTTTCTAGGGTTGGGTCGCTCAAATCGTACTTTGGTTCAAAAAGATAGGGGATTGATGTATAGAAATCAAAAGCGTAACTAGGAAAAGAAATAACTATAGTGTGTTTGCATGCGGATACTGTGGATTACTGTACTTACTTGAAAATGCATAAGATACATACTTGTTCTTACAGCTGGTTAAAAGAAAACTTATAGAAGAAGAGATTAACAACTGTATGATGCAATTGGATTTTTCTTGCAATAATGAACTAAAATCATAGATATTTGATGAGTAAAATAGATGTGTCTTCATAGCTTTTTCATGCAGAGAATGAAGTGTTCTGTTTTGTTTTCAAGAATGAAAATTAGGTGAACATTATATTCAGTCAGTGTAAAGATTTAATTTGCAGCTACTAAAATATCTAGAAAATGGAATACCTGGGGAATATAGATCTGTGCATGTGTGTCTCTATGGGTTAAGAAATAGATGAATGTTATGTTTTACCTAAATGAACAGATTTAATGCTACCTCTCTGTACTGGAGTACGATGCAGCCTCAAGCATGGAGAAAAATGCAGAGGAGTCATTTTATCAGTTAAGCAATTAAAATTAAATCAAAATTTTAAACATTTTACTGCTACTGATCATTAATAATATTTCTAAACCAATTACTGAAGGAAATCATGCAACTGGAAAACACAGAAAAATGTAGAACCTGAGTATGGTAGGAGAAACAAATCACCTAAGAAACCTGTTCCACCCAACCTACTCCCAAACAGCCAAGATGCCTACCTTAGGACCCCCAAGCCTGTTCACTGATCCACCAGGAGGAAGAAACTTCAGAAGCTTAGGACCTCCACTTGGAATAGAAAGAAATTTATCCAACCTTGTAGGCTTAGTAGTCAATGGGACTTGCACCAGCACCTCTGGTTTTTTCCTTCTCAGAATATTTTGCAGACTTATACTTGCACTCCCCACAGCCTCCCTATTCGAATCTCTCAGTCATCACCTGATGCACATGAGGAAATGTTTCTGCAGAAAATATTCTCAGATCTCCCTGCTCAATTCGAATTGCCTTTTATAGGCTTCCTAGGTCTTTTTGTAATTAATTGGTCATTAGTGAGCTACCTACTCACCTCTCTCCACCTAGAGAGGAAATGCCACAAATTAGGGGTAGTTGTCCCATAACCAACAACTAATGGTAGAGTGCAAATGCTACCATCTGTCCAATGCCTTCTTGCAGCTTCCATTCCTCCTAGTGGGCCAGTGAACACTCTTGTAACAGCTTTCTTAAGTGTTTGTCTCCTATTTTTATTTATTAAATAATAATAATGAGTCATTACAGTCATCTTTGACCAAATTGATCATTAATTACAAAACTTGTAATTATAATTTAACACAAAGTATTTTGCAAAAGATAATAATATAAAGTAATTTTTCTGAAAATTTGGGTAGGTGATACATAATACTCACCCAACTTTTACATCACATTTCATCCATCTATGACTCTGCAGGTCCAAAATCCACTCAGCTCTAACATATATGTCAAAGTTATTCACTCATTTCCAAATCCATCTTGAATTACATACTTTGGGTAGATTCACGGATTATTTCTTTGAATATATACATAATCGTTCATGTTAGAAGTAGTAATCCCTTGGTTAAGTGTGTCAGTTGGTGTTAGTTACATTTCGTTATTCAGTTTCACAATCGGTTAGCCGGTATTGGCTTGAACTGTCAAACTATGTAACATATATATATACTAATGTGTAATATGACATTAGTAGTTCATCCTTTTGTGCTTGTAACTCTTGTGTATGTATCTTCCCATATTTAAACATGGTATCAGAGCCATTGGTCAATGTATCTTCCCATATTTAAACATGGTATAAGAGCCGTTGGTCAATCCAAGATGGATTTAGGAGTCTCTTCTTGATTGAAGGTTTTGTTGAGCCGTTGGAGGTTTTGTTAAAGTTGTTGATGTACACACAAAGGGAAGGCTGCTCTAGTGAAGTTTGTTGAAGTCATTACTGAACGCAAAGTAAAGTCTATTGTTGAATTTTGTTGAATCCGGTGTTCCTTTTGAAGCAAGAGAAGTTCTGAGTAACTAGCTAGAAATTTGTTTGAATAGTTGATGCTGACCCAATCATTAGAAAGCGTTTGAGAAGCCACCAGTCATTGGTTGGATTAGTTTGTGGTAGAAAAGCTCGTTGAAGACAAAATCTGGGCTATGATTTGTAACAAACTTTGGTGTGAAAAAAATTGAGGTAAAAGTGAAAGAAAGAAATCTAGAAAGAGAGTCGTAGCATAGAGATAAATCGTTGGTAATGGGCGTATGGAAAAACTAGTCTGCATATAATCAGAAACCTTGAAGGCTGATGAGAAAAACCACCATTTTATTGTGTTAAAATGTTTTTTGGATTAGACAAAGCCATTGTCGAAGGTTCCAGTCTTATTGTTGTGAAGAGAGAGCAACCAAGACCTTATTCATTTTTAATGAACACTTTCACCATAGACCCAAGTCCGTTGTGAGTGTTGGAGTCTTGTATTATGTCGTGATCATGAGTAGAGTTCATTCATTTGTGCTTGTAACTCTTTTGTTCTATCTCGACCCATATTTGAACATGGTATATGTAAAATTGTTGTGAAAAAAGAGACAGCCGCAATTTTATGCAGACATAATCCGTTAGAAAGAAGTCGAAATCAATGTTCACCTGAAGAAAATCGTGGAAGAAACCTTAAGTTTGGTGTGAAGAAAAGAAGCCGACTTCCATGAAAAGGGAGTTGGATGAGATCGTTGTGTTTTTGTTAGAAACATAAATCACTGCATTAAAATTTTGTAGCACACTGGTATGAGGTCCAGTGTGAGGAAAAAGCTGTGAAGAATTCTCGCTGAAGAAATTTGCAATCCATGTGTATGAATATTACCATTCAAGTATTCACCTGAGAAAGTCGGTTTGAGTTCATGCAGTGTTGAGAGTTTTCCATAGTTGATGAAATCAAGCAAATGAGGAAGAATCATTGTTGTAAAGAAGATAAATACAAATCATGAAAGTACACAGACGACCTGTCAAATCGCTGATGTGAGGGTGAAAATCACCAGGTCAAAGAGAACTTACCATTCTATTGAAACATGAGTAGCATTTGAATCCTTCTATTTAAATATTAATCGCTGAACAAGAGGAAAAATCCCGTATGTCAAATGACAAAAAATATTATTTTTGAAATATTTAATTATTTGTGTTAGCAGTCAAATTAAAGGAATTGTTGTTTTTTAAAAGGTCGGTGAAAGTCTTTTATGGTATTTTGAATGCCTTTCTAAAAGATATTTCATTTTAAAGAAGGTTTAATTTTATGGTAATTGATATGTGGAGTAAATAAAGCTTTTTTTTAAACCATTGACCAAAATAAGAGAAGGGACGAGTTTGGGTTTATGATTTTTTTTATGTTGGATATATATACGGAGACTTACGGTTACGGTTACTTCCAAAAAGAAGATCGATTTTGTTAAGTTGGAATATTGAAATTTGTGTTGAAGAAACCTTAATTTTGTGATTTGAGAAGAATATTTTGAATTTATTTTTTTCAAAAGATTTGTAAGAGAACATAAGGGAACAAGAGGAAAAGATGTGTGGTGAGATTTCACCTATAGCAGAAGAGCCCATAAATCAAGAAGATGATGAAGACAAGAATCAGATTGTAGAGATTGAGCAGATCAATGAAGATGAATAGAAAAATAAACCTAATGAAGATGAAGAGATAGATGAAATATTTAGAAAATCAGCTCCGATTTTGTCATTTTTCTCAGGTATGAATTATGAAATTTGGGTAAATAAAATGGAAGATTTGTTTTGTTCAGCAAATTTATGGCGCTTTGTTGAAGAAGGTTTAGTAGATCCCCGTGATAACATAAAAAATGCAGTTGCAAGAATTCTTATTTTGTCAGTAGTGGATGAAAGCATTTTTAATAGTGTTTTCTATAAATTTCATCAAGTTGTTAGTGCAAAATATCTTTGGGATTCTCTAGAGATGAGGTACAATAAAAAGAGAAGAAACGTAATTACTTTACAGCATGTTGGTACATTAGAAGATGCTGAGGACAAGAAAGTTGAAGAAAACTTTAATAAAGTAGAGGAGAAGATTGAAGACTTTGTGTGTTCCACAGAGCATGAAGAGGAAGGTGAATCCCATTGCTTAGATACACCAATGGACAATGAAGTTTTAGTTGAAGATACCATTGTAGAAGTCTATGATGTTGAAGAAACTTTGGTGAATCCAACAATAGATATTGATGATGACATTAACTTAGTTAACCCAGCAATGTTTGTTGATGACAACTCAGTTGAAGATAAAACTGCCCATGTAGCAATGTGTGATGAGAAACAAGATAAATATTTTGTAGAGTGTTTGGAGAGTTCAGTCCAACACATCGAAAAGATGCCTAACTCATCAACCAAGACCAATGAATCTCGTGATTTTGGAACTGAAAAATTTATGTGTGTATGCATATTATGCAGGTACCAAGAAAGAAGAACAACACTTGGATGCAATACTAATAGATTATCATGAACAATTAACAATGCTAGAAGAATGGCTAGAAAATCGAAGGATTTTTTAAGACATGAACAAGGAGATTGCAACAGATAAATATTCTGAAAAAAAATAATTTTCAAGAAGTTGAAATTAGCATTGCAGAAATGCAGCAAGAAATGAAGTTAAAAAACATGCACTTACAAGGAATAGAGTTGGACATTGAGATAGATGAATTATTAAAGTGTTTGATGAATATTTTTTAGTTGAGACACAATTAGATGAAAAATATAGTCAACCACAAAGAATAGTTGACTGAGAATACTATTGAAAGCAATGTAGGAGGACGACAACAACATCAAGTTTGGGATCTAGGAGAACATCCTATTTTTGAAGATGAAGATGAAAGAAATCAGCCTAATCTAAAGCTAATTTAGTTTTTGAAATTTTTTTTAGGTGCTTGTAAGCTTGGATGAGACATAGACCAATAAGCATTTGCATTTGTGATATTTTCATTTTAGCAGTATTAGACTATCATAATTAAGAGGGAGTGTTAGTAAGAATGTAACCCTCAATATTAAGAGGGAGTGTTAGAAGTAGTAATATCTTGGATAAGTGTGTTAGTTGGTGTTAGTTAGTTTCGGTTATTCAGTTTCACAATTGGTTAGCCGGTATTGGATTGAACCATCAAACTATGTCACATATATATACTAATGTGTAATATGAGATCAGTAGTTCATCCTTTTCTGCTTGTAACTCTTGTTTATGTCTCTTCCCATATTCAAACAATTCACCTATGGATCATCATGCAACGTCTTGATAGGAACACTGACATCGAATCCGCGCTCCTTCGCCGTTGCACCACCTTGGATGCCTCTTTTCTAGCAGCGGCGTACAACCTCGCTGCCAAGGTCACTAAATTCTGGGTGGGATCGAGGGATGAGAGCAAAAAGAGAAAGTAGATCTCTCCCAACAGGATCTCCTCCTTGGGCTACAACAGCGAGCAAATTGCGCCATACAGATCACGCAAGATACAGATGAAATGGTGCACGTGGTTTTGCAGCACTTACTTGGAACTAACCAGCACTAGAAATGCGTCCACCTATCCATTAAGGTAGACAACCCTGATAATGTCCAGACTCACCACATCCTTCCACTGGGAGCATGAAGCCATTGATCCCAAAATTGTGAAAAACACAATTTCTAAGATGAATGCAGGGTTAAAAAGTCGAATGCAGCACAAACAATGGGAGACCAATGACCTTGGAATGCATAAAGGGCATAGAACATGCTCGAAAGTTCTATTTTTTTCTAGCAGAAAAAAATAGTTCATATGATTGAGACGTCTGCGAAGTCAAGTTCGTGAAGTTAATGAACTGCGCATTGATCAAGGGAAAAGCACAACACGCAGTCAAAAGGTTGAACTACGCAGTAAATAAATAATTTTCTTTTTCTTTGCTTTCGAACTGTGCTTATCCTAGAAAATACTTTGCTCTAATTTTTCCTCCCTATTTTTTTCGAACACTTTACTTCACAAATTAACTACATAGATATTAACTGCACAGAGATTAACTATGCCTTTCGACTTTCTACTGCGCAGTTGAACTTTGCATAAATGCGCAATTCTTTAACATCGCAAATCCCTTTTACTACGTGTTACTCTTAACTTTGCGGAACTCTTAAACAAGCTTTATATTGAAATATTTCTTGTTAGGACATAAGAACCAGAACATTTACTATGAAACTTATGCGTAGTTACTCCTTGTAAAAATAGAACTTTCACTACAGTGAACTATTTGGAAATCTTGATTTCTTTTACTGCACGTAAATGTAAACAATATTCAAGGAGAAGATGTGCGACTTACAATATTCAAAATTCTTGAGAATGAAACATAAAACTATAGACTTATATATTTACCACAGTAAACTGCGCAACTTGCCTTAATACATGGAGATGAGATTTGCTTTGACTTCTTACTTCTTACAGAGCTTGGGCTCTTCATACACTTCACGGGATGAGCTTCTCCTCATTTCACTCTTCTTACACATCTCACTCTGATTTTCAATTATCTTCTTCCATATATAGGATTTGCTAATCACCGACTTAAGATCGCTTCACCTTGAAGCTACAGGGTTTTTGTAATATCTTGATTTTGACCCTATTGCATTAAAATTGTAAATGATGTAAATATCGTTATTAAATCATTGTGAGGAGCTCAAGGCCAAGGCCCCGCCATCAATTTATCCTTTTATGTATCGACAATTAAAAATAGATTCTTATGGTTCTTGTGCTAGACAGGCACAATGTAAATTAAGACATTATGTAAATACGAATTTTAATGAAATACCCACAACTAGCTATGCAATGCCACAAGAGATGGGGCATGATTTCACAAGGGATAGGGAGAGAAAATATTCAAACCCTTGATCCAATAGAGTCAATCCATGTGTCAATGAGAAAACCCATAAACCCTCAACTACCCATTTTGTCTTATGCACCCAATCATTTAATTCTTCCAAGAGTTGGTTGAGGTAGTTAATGCCTTGGGAATAGAGAGGTATGGCAACCAATTCTATGCATGGACAAGCCATCAATCTAGAAAATCGCATTTTTGCTTCCTGGGCAAGAAAAGACCCACGAAATTGTGCCCAAAGCCATTCTTCACCCATTGCCTTTTCTCTCTCAAGCAGTGTGAGCTAGCTGGGGGTTCCTCCTTCATGTTTGGCATCATTTTCCTGCATTTTCCATGGCTGGAAACTCGTTTTTGGTTGGTTCAGTGACTAGGAGAGGATAACCACAATTTGGGGCTGTGATGGAGGTCGTTTTTGCTCTTGGAATGTCCATAAATGTTTTCTGAAAACGAATTTTCCTTCCTAGGGGTGATTCCCCATTCATCATTTCATTTTGGTTGCTCACGTTTTTCTTCATACCAAGCATTTGTGATTTTTGTTGTTATTTGAATCCCTATTTTAGTTTCAAATTGTGAGCAAGAATTTGGGAGTGGAAGAGGACCAGAATTGGCTTGATAAACCTAGTGAGGAGAGTAACCTCTCAGAAAGATCAAAAGGGCCGGCTACTCTTCTATGCACACCTTGAACAACACTAGAATGGAAGGTATGGCCTGAGGGACTATGTATTAGTGAAGGGAATACTTCCTTGTGTGGGGTGTGTAGGCATTATGGGTGCCAAGCTAGATAGATCTTGTAGAGTAATCCTTGGCTCTGTGTTTGAGCTCACTAACTTAGCAATTCATTCCCTCCCCTTTGCCTTAGAAGCCTGATAAACCCAACTGTCGATTGGCTTGGCTGATTTTGGCGTATTTTGGCTAGGTGGGAGTCTGTTGTTCCCTTTTTCCTTGTATAAATCATGCCCAGCTCGGGGGTGGCCATTGTGTTGAAATATTGATGAGCACAACTAGCCTATGGTTGGGTGGAATGTTGCAGTTGCATAGCCAGTTGCTCAGGACTACTTCGTTTCAAGATAAGTACACTCTTTTATAAATCCTGCAATGTCTTTATTTGATATCTGTCATGAAAATGTTGAATGTATGTTAGATATTTCGATGATTTTAATTCCGTTGCGTTTCTACAATATGCATATATATGTGTCATTTGTTATCAATGAGTTTTACTTAATAATCATGGAGCTAGATGCCCAGTTTTAGTGCCATGTTCTCTCCCTGGCTCGGTCTGATGGGAGGCGACTTGATAGTTTCATTAAAGACTGTAATAAATTTCTACCTAAGAATTCTTGATACGCAGAATACTGTTTGACTGACTTCTGAGATTTCAGACTAACTGAGTGTCTGACAGAGTCGGCGCAGACTAGATACGCTATCATCTCTTTAATTACATATTTCCAGCACTCCCCCTTAATTATGAGCGGATGGGGATCATTAAACAAAAATAAAATTTTACAAAATATTTCAGAGCTGAAACATGCTCTGTGTATGACGAATTTCACTGTGCAGAACTTGTCACTCCCAAACAACTTCACAGATATTGGAATGTGTCCCTTGCCAATGGTTTTGTAAATATGTCGGCTACCTAATCTTCACACCTGCAAAATTCTAAACAGATTTCCTTTTTGTTTATCAATTCTCTGATAAAATGATACCTTATGTCGATGTGCTTGGTTCTCTTGTGGAACACATGGTTCTTTGATAGTGCGATAGCTAAATTGTTGTCACCGTAAATGACTGTGGGTTCTTGCTGGTTCTACGATAGATCACTTAACATCCTCCGCATCTAAACGGCTTGACATGCAGCACTTGTAGCTGCAACATACTCTGCTTCTGCTAAAGAAAGAGTTACTATGGGTTGTTTCTTTGAAGCCCATGATACAACACCTGTTCCTAAATGAAATTTATATCCAGACGTGCTTTTTCTGTCATCTAGGATGCCTCCATTGTCACTGTTAGTGTATCCAATGAGTTTGAAATTTTATGAGGTTGAATACAAAATACCAAAATCTTTTGTTCCACTTACATACCTCAGAATTCTTTTACCTGCTTGCCAATGAGATTCTTTTGGTGACTTCATGAATCTTGATATTAAATTAACTCCATACATGATATATGGCCTTGTCGCTATAAGATACATAAGGCTTCCAACAAGCCTTTTAAATAGCGTAGGATCTACATTGGATCCATCATCATCCTTGCTCAATTTCAAACCTGTTATCACTGGTGTTGGAGCTGCCTTGCAATTTAACATCTTAAATATGTTCAAGACATCGCTTGCATACTTCGACTGAGATATAAATATACTATTTTCAATCTGTTGGACTTCATTGCCCAGAAAATACTTCATAAGCCCCAAATTAGTCATTTCAAATTCACCTTCCATGATTGAACTAAATTATTCTATGCCAAAATCACCAGTAAATATTAAATCATCTACATACAAGAAGGAAATTAGCTTATTACCTTGCTTGCTTATTTTTGTGTACAACGTTGGCTCACATTCACTTCTGTGAAATCCATTCTGAATGAGGTAAGAGTCAACGCGACTATACCAGGCTCTAGGAGCTTGCTTCAAACCATAGAGTTCATTTTTCAACTTGTATACTTTGTGTCCTTGTCCTAGAGATTCGTAGCCTTGTGGCTGCTCCACATATACTTCTTCCTCCAAATAACCATTTAAAAATGTAGACTTAACATCCATTTGATAAAAATGTCATGTATTATGAGCTGCGATGGCCAAAACTATTCTGATAGTGTCCATTCGTGCTACAGGTGCAAAAGTTTCATTGAAGTCTATGCCAGGATGCTGTGTGAATCCTCTTGCTACCAATATTTCATTTTGCTTCTGCACATTTCCATCAGCATCTTGCTTAGTCTTATAAATCCATTTCACGCTTATCACATCCTTGTCCTTAGGAACATCAACTAATTCCCATGTTTGATTCTTCTCAATGCATTCTATTTCTTCATCCATGGCTTGTGCCCAAACTTTATCTTATACAGCTTCTTCAAATGCTAGAGGATCGTTAACTTGAGAAAATAATGCAAAAAATGAGAATGAATTAGGTGTACTAGTTTCATATATCTCATGCAGAGTTCTTTTCTTTGTCGGAGTTGTTGGTGTCGAACTGCTTGATGGAGTTTGCTGCACACTTGGTGTACTTATCGAAGTAGCTTGAAATATGACTTTTGTCAGAGTTACTTGTGTTGAAACATGTTGCGCAGTCTTGGGAGTAGATGGAGATGCGACATTCTGATTCATATGTGGAGTCTCAACCACATATTCTGCAATGTCGTCATGTTCAACATGTGACACGATTTTCACATTCTTCTCTACAGTTCCATCCCATGGTTCATTTTCTACGAACTAAACATCTCGACTGATAATAACTTTTCTTATGATAGGGTTATATAACTTGTATGCCTTTGTGTCTTCAGAATACCCAATAAAAATGCATTTTTGTGCTTTATTATATAATTTCCTTCTTTGCTCATCTGGATCATGTGCGTATGCTACACAACCA
Organism: Larix kaempferi; assembly: GCA_027924585.1. Taxonomy (NCBI): domain Eukaryota; kingdom Viridiplantae; phylum Streptophyta; class Pinopsida; order Pinales; family Pinaceae; genus Larix; species Larix kaempferi. The sequence goes on from BSBM01000522.1 coordinate 1,333,824, forward strand.
AAACCTTTTAAATGTGAAACACTATGTTTCATACTTGTTCATGCTACCTGCGGAACTTTGTTCTTCACACTTTTCATCGGACATTGATTCATGATGTATACAGCAGTTGCCACTGCTTCATCCCAATATTCATTTGATAGATGCATGGCTGCCAACATACTGCGTGCCATCTCCATAATGGTTCTATTCTTCCTCTCTGCGATACCATTCTGCTGCGGTGTATACCGCGCGGTGAATTGGTTCTGTATGCCATGATTTTTGCAAAAATTTAAGAAATCATTTGAAACATATGCACCACCTTTATATGTTCTTAATATCTTGATGTTGTAACCACTCTACTTCTCGACAAGTGCCTTGAACTGCTGAAAACAACCAAACGCATCAGATTTATGTTTTAGAAAATATGCCCAGGTTTTTCTTGTGAAATCATCAATAAATGTGAGAAGATAAGTGCATCCTCCCATGGACGGTGTTTGCATCGGTCCACAAATATTAGAGTGCACAATTTCAAGTGGTTTGCGAGATCTATATGACTTTCCGACTAGAAAAGTCTCTCTATGCCATTTTCAAAAAATACAGCCTTCACAAATTCTCTCTGGATTTTCGATCAATGGAAATCCTTTCACCATGTCCTTCATGTGCAGTAGTGTCATCCCACCAAAATTTAGATGTCCAAATCTGAAGTGCCATAACCAGGATTCATCATTTATTTCTATTTGAAACGTTGCTTGCATTTCTTTGCTATCTTTTTCTTCTTTGTCGTAGTGACTATCTACTTCTTTACTTTCTGCTTTCAATGCAGCTCCAGAATTTTCATTTTGTCTTTCATGAACAAATTGAGTTTTTTCTCCTTTTATGATTGGCATGATCCTCAAAGGAAACAAGCGATTGCTTGTCATCTGCACTTCGGCTATTAATTGATTGCTTGGATATATGCCTTTGATCACACAATGCTTTCCTATCATGTGAACTCTGTAACCTTTTTCCCTCAGCTATCCAATGCTCATCAAATTATGTTTCAAACCTTGAACATAATAAACATCAGGCATAAATTTCTGCTCCCCATGTTTGGTTAGAATATCAACAGTACCTTTACCCAAAACAGTAACTTGAATATTGTTTCCAACTGTGACATCAGTTTGAATTAATTTATCTAGACTAGAAAATAGATTTAAATTACTAGTCATGTGATTGCTACAGCCTGAGTCTAAATACCATATGTCATTTGGACTTTCTTGGACAACATTGCATTCAAGTGGATATGCACATGCTAAGAACAATGAGTTGTTCGAAGTGTTATTGTTGCTTGACTGTGTTTGGCCTTGCTTTCCTTGGTCATACTGCTTCTTCCTACATTCATATGCGAAGTGTCCAAACTTCTTACAATAATGACATTGAATTTTTTATTTATCATACCTCTGTCCACTTGGCTGACTGGGAATCTGGTTATGACCTCTACCGGCAACATGTGCAGGGTTTCTATTGCGTCCTCCTCTGAAAGAAATTCTTCCTCTGCCTCTAGAGTTTGATCTTCCCCTACCTGTTCCACAACTTAGGGATGACTTTGCTGCAAATGCACCTTCCAGTGATGTGTCTGAACTGTTGATTCTATGTTCATGATTGAGTAATGAGGCTTTCAACTCATCAATAGTAAATTGGGACAGATCTTTGTTTTCCTCCAGGGTTACAACTAGAGATTCAAATTTCTTTGGAAGAACTCTAAGAGATTTTTCAACAACCCTTTGTTCACCTAGATTTTCTCCATGAGACTTTATTTGATTAACCAGACCAATAACACGAGTATAGAATAAGTCTACTGACTCTATATCTTTCATTGATAGAGATTCAAAATCTCTTCTGAGAATTTGTAGTTTCGTATTCTTTACCTTGTTCAAACCTTGATAGGAAGTTTCTAGTGTGTCCCACACTTCCTTAGCTGGCTGCGCTACTGCTACTCTTGGGAGTATGGATTCATGTGTCGCTTGATGTATGTGGAACAACGTCTTTCTATCTTTCTTTCTCTGTTCCTTCAAGACATCCTTCTCAGCTTGTGTGAGATTGTTGTATGCTGCCATATCTATTGTTTCTACATAGCCATTATGGACTATTTCCCATACATCTTGACCTCTAAACAAATCTTTCACAGTTAGAGAACACCGCGAAGTCAAAAGATTGAACTGCGCAGTAAATAAATAATTTTCTTTTTCTTTGCTTTAGAACTGTGCTTCTCCTAGCAAATACTTTGCTCTAATTTTTCTTCCATATTTTTGCTGAACACTTTACTTCACAAATTAACTGTGTAGAGATTAACTGCGCATTTCAACTTTTTACTGCGCAATTGAAGCTTGCATAAATGCGTAATTCTTTCACATTGCAGATCATTTTTACTACGCGTTACTCTTAACTTTGCGGAACTCTTAAACAAACTTTATATTGAAATATTTCTTTTTAGGACATAAGAACCAAAACATTTACTATGAAACTTATGCGTAGTTACTCCTTGTAAAAATAGAACTTCCACTATGGTGAACTATTTGGAAATCTTTATTTCTTTTACTGTGCATAAATGTAAACAATATTCAAGGAGATGATGTGCGACTTGCAATATTCAACATTCTTGAGAATGAAACATAAAACTATATACTTATATATTTACCACAGTAAACTATGCAACTTGCCTTAATACATGGAGATGAGATTTGCTTTGATTTCTTACTTCTTACAGAGCTTGGGCTCTTCATACACTTCACAGGATGAGCTTCTCCTCCTTTCACTCTTCTTACACATCTCTCTCTGATTTTCAATTATCTTCTTCCATATATAGGATTTTCTAATCACCGACTTAAGATCACTTCACCTTGAAGCTACAAGGTTTCATTAAAGACTGTAATAAATTTCTACCTAAGAATTCTTGATATGCAGAATACTAATGCAGTTACATAAATACTAACTTGACGTGCGCCAGATTGGCTGCAAACAAACTAACTGTCTGACTCACTTCTGACATTTCATACTGACTGAGTGTCTGACAGAGCCGACACAGACTAGATATGCTATCAGCTATTTAATTACATATTTACAACACAAACAATGGGAGACCAATGACCTTGGAATGCATAAAGGGCATAGAACATGCTTGAAAGTTCTTTTTTTTTTTTCTAGCAGAAAAAATAGTTCGTATCCATAGAATAAAAGGTAACATAGTTCTTTACCGAGAAGATCCCATCCTTCATATCCAAAAGTAGATTGACAAAACTAAAAAAACACCCATAATGGAACAACTCGACCAGCGTCCAATACCCTCTATAATAAAGCTATCCAAACATACAACAAAACTGATACTCAACTAAACCAATTAAAACTAGTCCAAACTACAAAAATACATAATGGACAACAATAGACAATTAAGGAGCAAACATCTGGTAAGAACCAGAACGAGCCAACTCGTCACTAGTACATTCTTCAAAGTATAGAATACCATCAAGGAGGCCAAGTGCTCACTTAGAAATCAGGTATGTAGTGACATTATACTCCTTGTATACATGAGAGATGATAATGATGATAAAAGGAGTCAAGAAGAGCAATAGTTCTCTCACACCAGTAATCAAGTGTTAGGTTCTGTAAACCATATCTACTATTTGCACAGTTAACAATGACAATCGAATCACCAAAAAGGTGTAATGATGGGATACCAATAGAAAAGAAAAAATATGTCTATCCTTAAAGAGCTAGGAGCTCGGCTCTAGTATTTGATCCACTGCCACCATAGACCCAAAGATTAAAAATGTGGCCCTCACCAATTGGTAGAACCATACCCATCCTTGTAATGTGATTGGAGTTTGCTCCATAAAAAAAATGTGGCATACTGGATGGTTGGAGGGAAACCAACCATTCTAGTTCTTTTAGGTCCAACTTTAGTAGAATAATCATGGTACATGCCCAATTCTCTAACACTTCTATTAATGACATTGGGTGTACGACCCTCAAAAATAAACTTGTTTTGAGATTTCCATATTTCCCAGCAAATGAAAACTGGAAGCATATTGTGCTTTGATCACCTATGAGTCCAATCTTTGAGATTATATAATGATAGTAACTCAGATACATCCTACCACAGGTTAATAGTATAAGAACAAAAACAAGCAAGTGATTTACAGATTCAGCTGCGTTACCACATAGGTGACAAATGTTGCGTCCCATCGAACCCCTACTCACCAAATTGTCCAAAGTGAGAACAAAATTTTCACAATATAATATAATGAAGAACTTCAGTTTTAAAGGGACTTTCCACTTCCAAAGTTTCAGATACCACCAATTTGAAACAAGTGGAGAGAGTGTTTGGGCAATGAGATTGTAAGCTTATTTGGCAGTAACTTACCCACTAGATTTGTTGAAAGCCCAAACGAGCACATCTTCTTGCTCATTTAGACGAATACCAACGTTATTTAAGGATCTAATGTATCGAGTCCATTTGACTTTCTGATGACTCCCGAGGCTGAGATCTTCTACAATTAGCCAATACGACTATGCAATTCGCAATCAAGAAGGTCTTTTATTATGTTTCAAAGTGACGAACCCCATCTCATCCAGATGATCTAGGATGTAAGAGGAAAGACTGTAATTCTCACCACCAATGAAGGGATCGATGCCCACAAAATTTTTCTCACTGTTTCCCACTTTCCAAGATAATGCCATACTTATCCACAAGAAGGATCTCATAAAATCATTACATAAATTGGATACACCATGAACATATTTTTCTTCACACCTGAGCCATGTTGTTAGAGAGGATTTGTGCAAATATTTGGAATGGTTAAACTCTCTCAAAAGACTAGTACCAAAGATTGACTTCTAGCATCTTTTCAATCTGAGAGAGGTACTAAGCCAATAATTGTTTTTAATATCCCACCCACCAATCCCCTTAGGTTTAGATGAAATATCCTAATTTACAAGATGGATCTTACTACCCAAATTAGATCCAGCCCATAGAAACTTAAATACCTTTTTCCTGATGAACTTCAAAATAGACATTAGAATTTTCTCTAGAGAAAACTAGTAGATTGGAATCCCCATCAGATGTGATCTAATAGAAACCTGAAAGCCAAATGTCCAATCCTTCTCTCAATTTTCTTAACTAGCCATAGCCAATCAACTACTTTATAGTTGAGCGGCTTTAGGAAATACCCCAAATACTCGAAGCCATAATCAATGTTCATCAAATTATAAGGGAAGAATGTGCAGATCTTATCCACAGTATCATTAGGAACCCCATCCATAAGAAAAACATATTTGGAAGCACTCACCTTCATGCTAGAAGCAAGACAAAATACAAAATAGCTTAATAATATATGCATGAGTTTCCCACTCTTCAATGGATCCAATGCCAAAAAGGACAACATCATTCACAAATAAAAGATGAGTGATGCACAAAGCAATGCAGAATTTAATACCATGGATTTTACCTTCTTCTTTGGCTGCACATATAGCTCTGCTAAGACCTCCAATGACCAATAAAAAGAGAAGAGGTGAAAAAGGACACCCTTGGCAGATAAAAATTAAATAACGTAGATGGAAAATGATTAATGAGAACCACAAAACAAGCATTTAAGAGATACATACCATGATCCAGTTCGTAACATCCAATGGAATCCTATCTACAGAAGAAGGAGCCTTAGAAAAACCCAATTCACTTTATCATATATATGCTTTGATTAGGTCCATCTTGAGGATCAAGGCGTCCAAATCCTTAGTCCCCAAGGAATCCAAATCCTTAGTCTTGATAGTATGTTAGTTTTGATAGTATGAAGACATTACTGTGTTATCCCAACCACTTCCAGAATCTTCTTGTTGCCAACGAACCCGAATTGTTCCCTAGAGATTATCTCAACCAATTTAGGCTTAATCCTACTAGAGATAATTTTAGTGAGTATTTTGTAAACGAGGTTACAAAGAAATAGGACTGTAATCTAAACATGCTCGAAAGTTCAAGAGATAATAAAGGGTAGCGAAATGTTTGGCAATTAGATATATCCGGGTTTAGGGTTTTGTCATGTGCTTAATGAGTTTTATGAATGATAGCTGAAAAAATAGGAAAAGAGAATGCATAGTTAACAGTGATGGTTGTTCATCCACTACCATACGAAATACTGCTATGTGGAAAAAACAGTCTGGGATAAGGTGCACCAATGGCATGTAACCAAATTCTTGTTAAGTTTTAAGTATTTAGGGAATTTTTTATTAACATGAAATCAATGTGATGTAAAATATTTCTTTTAATTTTTTCATAAAGGAATTTTAGTTTTAGAGTATTTAGAAATTTTGGATTTTTAGATTTAACATGACATCGAATTGATGTAGAAAAAGATTTCATTAGATTTCTTTTAATTTTATCATAAAAAAACATAGTTGCAAAGTATTTTGAAATTTTGATTGCACTGAGAGGCGCTCTACAGCCCAGGATGGGGGAGATCTTGTCACATGTAACATGTAACGTTCCTCACATAGTGGATGGAGAAGATCTTGTAACATGTAACATTCCTCACATGTAACATGTAAGTTACTTTTTACTTGCCGATTATGATGTAGATGTTGTAACATGTAACGTTCCTCACATGTAACATATAAGGTTACTTTTTACTTGCCGATTATGGTGTAGATGTTGTAACATTACTTTTGGTAATGTTCATCACATAACAAATTAAATTTAAATGTAACATTCCTCATGTAACAAATTAAAGTTAAAAGTTGTTTTTAAAAAGTATTTGGTCGGCCATTTAGAAAGTATTTAGAAACAATGACTATAATTAAAGTTAAAAGTAAAGTCCCTCATGTAACAAATTAATTTTAAGAGTAATAAATATATTTGGTCATGAATTTAGAAATGGTGACTATATATAATACAAAAAAACAAACATAATACAAAAAAATTCATACAAATTTACAAAAAAAATTATACAAATTTATAAAACACGATTATGCAAAGAAGAGAAAGCATTTTGAGCGGCTAATAGCTAATTTTAAATCTGAGTGAAGTGTTCTGAGTGCCAATAGGTAATTTTAAAACTGTTTTAAATTTTAAATTTTAATTTCACTTAAATTTGAAATTATTCATGCAAAGCCATAAAATGTAAAAAGTAATAGTATGAGGGAGATCTTGTAACATGTAATGTGTTTGTTCAAAAATAATAAAATGTAAAAAGTAATAAAATATAATGAAAAAATGATGATCCTAGAGAATTTAAATTTAGAATTTAAACTTAGAATTAAATTTAGAATTTATATTTAGATTTATATTAAAATTAAAATATAGTGTAATATTTATATTTAGAATTAAATTTAGAATTTATATTTATATTTAAATTAAAATTAAAATATAGTGTAATATTTATATTGAATTTAAATTTAAATTAACATTTAATTAAAATTTATTTTTAAATTAAAATAAATATTAATTTTTACATATAAGTATATAAGTTTTTTACATTGTATCATGTGAACTACATGTGGTATAGTGGTAAGGGTGTTGGGATAATCAGTGTGAGGTCTAAGGTTCAATGCTCTTGGATCACCTACTTTTTTTAAAAAATATAGAATTTCGTAAATATATTGAATTTCATGTAAAGTGAGTTTTAAACTTGCATAGATTTCGGTGTATGGGATCTTTTTATTGCATTTTTTTCAGTGTATACATTATTTTGTGGACGCATTGATTTCAATGTATGGATGCATAGATTTTAGTGTATGGAGTTTTTTTAGTGCATAATTTTCTGTGTAGCTCGCACCCCTCCCTCTCTTCATCTACCTATTAAAATATATATTAATATTTACATATAAGTATATAAGTTCATTACTATGTACAATAAGAACTACATATGGTATAATGGTAAGGGTGTTGGGATAATGGATGTGAGGTCCAAGGTTCAATCCTCCCATATCACCTACTCTTTTTCTTTAAATATAGAATTGTGTAAATAAATTGAATTTCATTATCATGTAAAGTGAGTTTTATACTTGCGTAGATTTCAGTGTATTGGGTCTTTTTATTGCATATTTTGCAATGTAGATATTATTCTATGGACGTATTGATTTCAATGTATGGACGCATAGATTTCAGTGTATGGGGTTTTTTATTGCATATTTTTCAATGTAGATATTATTCTGTGGACGCATTGATTTTAGTGTATGGACACATAGATTTCAGTGTATTGAGTTTTTTATTGCATATTTTTCAGTGTAGATAATATTCTGTGGACGCATTGATTTCAGTGTATGGATGCATAGATTTCAGTGTATGGATGCATTGATTTTAGTGAATGGAGACATAGATTTCAATGTATGGGGTTTTTTATTGCATATTTTTCAGTGTATATGTTATTATGTGGACGCATTGATTTCAGTGTATGAACACATAGATTTCTGTGTATAGACGCATTGATTTCATTGTACGGATGCATTGATTTCAGTGACAACAAAAGAACGAGAAGAAGACTTGAAACGAAAAGCAAAAGAACAAAAACAATTTCGAAAAAGGAAGTTGGACGAAATGATAGCAGAAGAACTAGAAGAACGAAAAAAACGAAACACAGATCGACAAAAAGAATATCGAAAAAGAAAGTTATACGAATTGACAGCAGAAGAATGAGAGGAACAAAGAAAATGAAACGTTGATCGACAAAGAGTGTATCGAGAGAGAAAGTTGAAGCAGTTGGAAGAACAAACAAATTAAGTTGCAGAACAACAAATAAATCAAAATGTACGAAATGGTGAAATGATGGCAGAAGAAGGAGAAGAATGAACAAAACAAAACGCAAATCAACAAAAAGAAAATCGAAAAAAAAAAAGTTAGGCAAATTGACAGCAGAAGAACGAGAAGAACAAAGAAAATGAAACGTTGATCGACAAAGAGTGTATTGAGAGAGAAAGTTGAAGCAATTGGAAGAACAAAAAAATCATTTTGCAGAACAACAAATAAATCAAAATGTACAAAATGACGAAATCACGGCAGAAGAAAGAGAAGAACAAACAAAACAAAACACAAATCAACAAAAGGAGAATCGAAAAAAAGAGTTAGGCGAATTGTTTCTATTTTCCAATTTAACAATTTACTCAATCCTTAATACTTATTACTTACATTATGATAATCCTCATAAATGTATCTATGTTTTCAACTTAACTTGTTCCTTACAATGTTGATCAAACTCCAGTTTTGTTTCACCGCCCACGACTGAAACCAGCCTAGATCCAAATCCTAGGCTCTATCAAGGGCGGAGAGGGATCAAATCTTCCGAGGTGCAAACCTCTTCTCAGATATTGCACTCAAGGAGCTTTTCGAGGAGAGGTTTGCACCTCAGGAAATTTGATCCCTCTCAGTGCTTGATAGAGCCTAGGATTTGGATCTAAACTGGTTTATTCACGAAATTATTGAAAGAGTTTTTTTTAATTTGTCAATATTTTAATATTTAATTTTCTAAATTAAATCCATAACAAAATAATATGCTTACATCTTTTCCGAATATTTTGAAATTTTTAATTTTTTTATTAAACAAAATTACATATTCATTTGAAGTTCACTGAATTGACGTACTATGTTCCTTTGTTTAAAAGATAAAAGGATCTGTAATCTTCTTATATCTAACAAAAATGATATACTTACCATTAAATTCAAACTATAAAATTCAAGACAAGTACTCGACGTTGAGTGAAAATAAGTTAATGTAAGTACTCGACGTTGAGTGAAAATAAGTTGACGTAGGTAGTCTACGCTGAGTGAAAAGAAGTTGGAACTGTAGAATATATTTTCATGCTAAGAAACCCTCTTATGACTTGAGTATGACCTTAGATTGGTTTTAGATTGGTTTTGTGAGTGGGGCATTCCCAACCTTCCTTTCTCTTCTTCAATTTTCTAAGTCGAACACTTTGTCAACAACATTTCCGTCCGGTAATGTGAGCGAAACATTTCAATTTTGAAATTTTCTCAGTACTTTTTAACCTAATTTTTCTGCGTTCCCACCAGTCTTTCAGGTTTAACGCATTTCATATTTCTTAACTACGTTATCAGCACCATCTTTAGAAATCATGGAGGCAGAGACAAGACATGGTAAACCAGTTATAGAAATCATGGAGGAAGGGGCATGAAAGGGTGAAAAGTAAAGGACCGATCAAATACAATAAAATTAAGAGTTCGAAGAGTTATTTTTTATTCCCTTCCGTAATCTATTAGTTTTTGACATTTAAGCCACATGAATTCTATTTTTTATGCTATATTTTTACCCTTAAATCAAGGGGCTTTCTAAGTTTTTGGCCCTAACCTCTTATTGTGCGATTGCCTTTTCATTTTGCCCCAAGTTCTGAAACTGTGAGAAACCTAGACTGACATCCTGACAAATATAGGTGCATGCAAAAATTAACCTGGAGTCTAGGATCCTAAGCAGCAAGAGCACGGAGTCTACGATCCTAAGCAGCTAGAGCTAAGTTGAAGGATATTACAAATCAGTGCACGAATAAGGAGGAAGAGAGTCCACTCAGTGCCCCGCTTCCTGAGAAGCATGTCCGGAGAATTAAGAATTCTGTACGTTTCAACGCCGCTCAACTACTTGCTATGGGTGTTCTCTGGAAATCAGAGTCAACGTCTTTGCAATCATATGCTAGCAAGATAATGAAGAATACTTTGGAGCATAGTAGCAAAATACGGTTGTATCGGTAGTTGCTGTACACCAAGTTAAAAATACGTCGAACATTCAAAATGAAACAGGTTCGGAACAGTCAACCATTTATTTACCGAATACGACAATTCAAATCATGGCCGCCAAGTTTGAACAGTGAGGTGAGACTTGTGTGTGCAAGAGTTAAAAGTTAAAAGTTTTAAACTTCAAGAACAATATCAACTCCTTACTAATACTAACTTACTTGTACATGACTACGACCAAGTATTCCCTTAGGATTTGAATTTGAGATATGTTTACAATGAATGATGCGTTAAAATTTGGTTGGAATGATTTATGTATAATTTTATTTTATTTTAAATTAAAATTGCATATTTTTTGTATTTATAAGATGGCTACTCTCGTATTTTAGTCGTACGTATTTTTTCTGTATCGTTTTCAAATCGTATTCAAATCCGCACTCAAATCTTGCTACTATGCTTTGGAAAGCTAGCATGGAATTCCTCAAATGTTGTACAGTGTAAATCCCTTTTGTGACTAGCTGCAACACTCTTCCTGTGTCAAGGTGGTTTGGGGGTTGTCTCTACCCTGGTCTTTCAATGTTCGAAAGGGTCCTATATCATTATGGTTTTGAATATTGATGGAATAGTTTCTTCCTCCAGTGTTTTCATACCTTAATTGAAATACTTTTATTTTTTATCTAAAATATGTACAACGTGTAGTGTACCGAAAACTACTGTATCTATTTCAGTTCTTCATTTTGCAGTGTTTCCAATTTAATGTGCTTATTTTGAGCCGGTGAGCAGGTGATGACTTATCAAGTTGCTAATGAAGGAAAATGCAATGCAGCAGTAGACTTGTCCTCCTTCCTCAAGCACTGTAAAGGGTTATCCCATTTTTTAGGCATTATCATGAATATATCCTAGATTTAAATCTCCCTTTTGTGTTGTCTTCTTAAGTAAACATAAAATAATACATCGTAATTCTTTTTCTCAAAATTTGTTCAGGAAACTATTATGTTTTCAAAACACAGAAAACTGCAACTCATAAGAGAATTTGTGGTTCATAAAAGGAAACAAAAACTTTGTATGTTGATGTAAATTAGCAACTTGGTATTCTAGCATCCCATTCATGGATAAATTTAGTGCACCAATGAACATTGTATTTTTTTAAAATATTTTGCGTATCGTTGATTTCTATGTTATTATTTCCTTACATGTTTTAAGTTCATGAGTTCACGGTAGAGGCTTACAAATATAATTAAGTATTGTAGTGTGGATTCAAAGATACCATTAAGTTCACGAGTTCACGGAATAGGCTTACAAATATAATTAGGTATTGTAGTGTGGATTCAGAGATATCATCAATGGTATCTCTGTGACATGGAGGAGATGTATTATTGGGTTTTATTGCGTTGAGAGGTGCTTTATATAGTTCAAAGTGGATGAAATGTGTAACATATGTCCGCTCCAAAAACTAAATATATAAAAAAATTATAAAATGAAGAACATGTGGACTCCAAATTTAAATTGGCCAACTTGTAAAATACATTTATATAAATATATATCGAATTTCAATTTCAATTTTCATTCATGCATCCTCACATTTTAAATAAATATTTTGCTAAATAGTTACAAGGCAATAAATCTTTGTGTATTAGTTAGTCTTTCCTTAATTTGATCTACAAGAGAAATATATATTCAAAAGAGAATCATTATAGATTAAGAATAACTATTTTACTTCATAATCAAAGAATAAATTCAATTTTTTCTAATTTGTAGGATTCCAAATTGGAATAGTTGGAAATTGGATAATTGTGATAGAAAATATATATGATTGTGTACTGTTAAGTTAATAATAGAAAAATAAGTAGATATTAGTTTTGTGATAATTGCAAATTAATGAATAATTGGGAAAATTGCAAGTATTTTACCTCATAACTAATTAATTAATACAACTTTAGCCTATTTTCCTATTTTTTCTTTTACTTCATTCTCTCACATGTATTATAGCTTAACATAATTATTATTTTATTACAATTCACCATTTTGATTGTGTAATTATTTAAAAAAAAATGGATGAGATGATTTCAACGTGGTAATTTTAGTTTTTTCAATACGATTGGAACAAACATAGATCCATAATAACTCTTGCTATATAAAATACAAATAAAGATCAAATTTCTCTATTTGATCCTTTTTGGTACTTGATAGGAAAGACTTAAGATGAATTTATGCTTTGTTGGAATTTATTATTTTTTGATAAATAAATATGAAAACACAACCTTTCCTTGAATGTTTAAAATGCATTTTTAAACTTCATTTACTGATTGTTACAAAATCATAAAATTATTGATTTCAAAATTAATTATTGAATCGTATAACATGCCATGCGTCACAACTTTTCTCTTTGCCCATGTTAATTTTGCTTATGATTTTCAACCTTGAAACCGAATTACATTTAAAATCTAACCCTTTAGACACTCTTGGAAGCGCCTTTTCATATGCAGAAAGATTTGACCAACATTAAAAAAAAAAAGAAAGAGCACAAGACTAGCCTAACCGTGCTCTGTTTCCATGGTGGGAGAATATACAAACTTATGTCAGGGAAAAAAGGTTTGTCTATATCTGCACTGATGACCAGATGAGATTTCATAGTGTTATTAATATGCACAGTTTATAATAAAATTACTTTAAACCCACGAAAACCTAAAAAAAAATAGGGAAATAGTAGAAATAGAAAATCAAGTTTTATTTATTTATATATATATTACATAATGGCCATGAGATAGCTAATGTTAGATAAACAAATTCATGGATAAAACTTAACTTAGACAAGGAAAGGAAAAAATGAAAAGCAAAAGCTACAATACCATGGTGGCGAGATGGAAAGAAAGATAAAAATATACAATTCCACATATAAAAATGAAAGAGAGTTGTTTGAATCCATTGTTAGTAGACATCCAATGACAAATTATGTGCCCGTGGACATGTAATGAAAAAATTTGAAAGTTGTTTAATCCTCAATGTAAGAATACTAAACTTGTGAAGTTGGTTTGGGTGGGAAACGAAACTAATTTAAAATTTAATTACGTAACCATAATAAAATTGTAAATTCATTGAGTTAAAATCATTGTAAAATGAATTAATGAATAAAAACATTGTAAATGGATTTTTTTAACATTCTTTCAGATTCGTTAAAATGTTGTAACCCTAAACTTCAATCATATAATGTAACATAAATTATGAGAATCTCAAAGAAGAGTTTCTTCTTATTCTGAATAGTTTTTAGTTTCTTGTTTAGATCATATGGACTCATCACCATAAGAACAATATCATCAATGTAAATAAGAAAGATGATGACTATACCAACTAGATTCAATGATGACACAACTTGCTTCTTCTAAACAACCCTCTAACTTGTCAATGTATATCAAAAACCATAGGAGATATGGAACAACCTTGCTTGACACCTATATTACAATTAATTTCTTCTGACCAACCTTCAATGTTCCTAGACTTGTTCCTCTAAAAAACCCGCTAACGTGTTTATGTATATACCAAAAAGCGTAGGAGATATGGAACAACCTTGCTTGACACCTATATTACACTTAATTTCTTCTAACCAACCTTCAATGTTCCTAGACATGACAAAAAAATTCTCAAACAACCTTATTGTAGTAGTTCTTAGCTTGAAGTAATTAAGCAACTAGAATAATATAAATTGCTTGAGGAAAAATCAATGTAGCATGCCATGTGTGCAAATAATATATTTTTCTTTTATTTTTTAATTTTGAGCTTTTGTTTAGAGTTGTAAATGTATAAAAAGGTGCATCCCATAATGTAAACAAAATGCACATTTGAAAACCCTTTTGTTTCAAGACACTTTTGTCGATGCAGACAAGGACAAAGCTCTCTAGTCTAAATAGTGTAGATCTATAACAAAACCCAAACATAACATATAAACTTTCCTAGATTAATCAAATTATAGAGAATGCAAGGAAATAACTTACCTTGCAACTGTAGCAACATCTCCTTGCTTGATGTATCATTTGATCTTCACCTGCAAAACAATATACAACAAACAAGTGTAAACACACAAACAATAGTAATATGCAATATTGATTAATCTAAACTAGTGGTCAAGGAAACTAATTCTAAATATCTGATACAAACAATCTTTATGGAAAGAGTATATATTACTGTAATATATCAAGTACAAAGGGAGAGATTACAGCCATACCTTGACATCACAACTTCTTCCGACCAACCTCTTACCTCAAAGATCCAACCCTACTTCTATTATAGAAAGGAACCTTAGCTCTAAGGAAATTTCAGCAGCACTTGGATACTCTCTTCTTCCTCCTCTATTCCATGAAGGAAAACTTGCGTTTATAGGCCAAAGAGGATAGAATAGGTTGAGGATCTCATGGAGAAGGTTAGGGGATCATCCCAAAAGTATAGGGGTTCAAATTCCACCTATACAGATTTGAAGGGATAAGCCTCCATGAGAGCTTCATTCTAGAAGACTCTCGAAACTTCTCTTTTTTTCTTTTAACAAGCACCGACGCACCCTGTCAAAGAGAAACCTACGTCACTGAGTTATGATGCATGTTGAATGAAGGAAACAAGGATCAGCGACATACTTTGTTAATGTGCAGAGTGCGTCACCCAATGTCTGACGCATGTTGTGAATAGACAATGTGCATCAATGATCCAAAACTAGGAAAGTGAAAGGATCAAAAGCCTCTTACCAGGTCATTTGGTACTTGGCACTTCAGGGATCATGGTTAATACAAGGGTACAAACCTCATTATCATGGTGATGACAAGATTTTGGTGTAACATATTTCCCCCCAAAGTATGAAGCTAGGGGAATGGGATAGGTGATACTTGGACAGATGGAAATTGATGTAAAAAACTATCAATTGAAGAGCTGACGAAGGACTTTGTAGTACAATAGACTCTTAATATACATGTCCCAAATAAATCACAATATGGCTGCCGAACAATACAATGCATATCCATGTTAGTACTAACTAACTGAACACAATCATGGTTACTAAGAAAAAAGCATAGATCCATGATGAGATAATTACACATCCACAACCAATACAAGAGTGGATCTGTGTGATGTGACTCAAAAAATATCCATTGCAACCTGGGAAAAAATTTCCCAGGATCTTCACCCTGAACCCGCAATGATACGAATCTAACCATGTGATTACAATGTGTTGAAGTCGAACATGGTAGAAACCACTTGATTGCTAGACAATTATGTAAACCATTAACAAGTGCGAGGGAAATCGCCTTTGGTGTCAATTATTCCCAAGGTATCATGGTACATCTCTCCGAATGTGAATGAAACAGTTGAGGTTGAACAATCAATGGAATCCTTAAATTAGAAGTCAATGATGTAAACTTATCATTGAAAGAGAGGCAACATGCCATTAAGTCATGCAGACCCAAGGTGCTTGACTAGTTTTGAGGTCTGATTCTCGGATGATGTTTTGTAGTTGACAAGGATAGACCCGTTGAAGAAGGGCCATGATGATTCCCCCATCATCGACATGAAACATGATCAATTTTTTTTCGAGAGAAGATCGGATTGAGGAATGACTTTAGGACTGACTCAAGAGTAATTGACTCAAAGGGAAATGAGACGACTGCAAAGGTTCACTCAAATGACAGAACTCCCTTGAACATTTAACGACACAACAAACAGCTAGGAAGCATCGATTCAACGAGGCAAAGACCAAGACATAACATGACACATGATTGTAGTACTCTTCGGATGACTCAGAGGAATAACACAACCCATGGAATTGGTGTGACTCGAGGACAAGTTGATTATCCAACTGTTTGAATAAGATACAGAAAAGTGCCATGTTCAAGGGTGACTATAAGCTTACATTAATACATATAGATACACATTCTTTCCTTATTTGTCATCATAATTGATGAGTATCTCTTTGTTTATTAATGAGCTTGAGGAGGATAATAGATGCTCAGTATAGCTCATCCTTTGAACAAGTCCCATCTCACATGTTTTACAAACCTAAGAAATGAGGGGTTCATTCCTATAAGGTCCTTCAATGTTAAATTTTAACAAGTACAAAGAAGGTAAAATCGATGCCATTTCATGTTTAGAGAGTATGAAAAGACTAAAGAAGACTTCGTCGGGTGTACTTCTTCATAGATTTGGTCCCCAAGGTCTAAAAAGGTATAAACTAATACCTGGAAGAACTCTTCTAGTCAAATGTTGACTAGAGTATTCTTTTTTCATAAATAGTCCAACACGTCCGAAAAAGGAATAAATTATCACCGGAAAGATGACATTTCTAATACTTTGACAAGCGTGAAAGAATCAAGTTCGCTTGGCGATATTTTCCTATTTAGGGAGTCTAAAAAGAGCTTAAAGAAAACTCCACAAGGGTTCCTTTTTTCGTAAAGGTTTTACGAGCCCCAAAAAGCGATAAAAGTGTACTCACTAACGTATTCTCATGTATTTACGAGCACGAAAATGAACAAAGATTGAGCTCGACATCGTTTTACTAGGTTTTTAACGAGCACGATCATGGTGTAAAGAGCTCGAAATATTTTTCATGTTTAATAAGGAGTATGAAAAAAAAAACTCCGCCATAGTCAATTGTCATTAAACTTAACCTACAATCTCTATAATAAGTGTTAGAACCATGTTTGAATCGAAGTAATGATAAAAATGACTAAATTGGTAAAAATGAAATAAAATATTAAAATATTTTATTTCAAATATATAAAAGAGGTAAAAAGTAAAATATTTTTACCATTGTGAGTCTTACCTACTAAGTGTGAGTGAAGGAGCCTTTTCTAGTGCAAAATTTTCGTGGAGATTGTGGGAGTATCATGCATCCATTCTATGTTTCGTCAGATCCAAGTAATCACTCTCCTCATGCTCTTCATTTTTATGCTTGATTTTCCATTTTTCATGCCATTTTTGGGGTTTTTGGTGTTGTTTTAAGAGGGGAAAATGCATGCCATTGCCGACGCACTTTCCCCTTTCGGAAAGTGTGTCAGCCAAGGAGCGATGATCATTCTGAAGGGAAAGAGTGTGTCATCGATGCCCTATCACAAAGTTGCAGTGTGTCGGTGTAGGAACGACTTCAAAAAATAAAAATAGAGAAAACAATTGGGATTTTTCACTTCGTATCTCTTCTAATACCTTTCTAATTGTTGTTCATGTAGGTTTGATCTAGGAAAACAGTGCAATGGAAGAAACGGAGCATGAATTAGAGGATGCCCAAGTGGCCAATGACCCAAATGTCGTGTTGGATTTAAGGTAGTGTGGGCTCTTGAAATTATTTCAAATTCCCATAATGAGGGCCCAAGTTCTCCTACTAGACCATTTGATACGAATGTGGGACCCATATCCTCACCTCGGAAGTGGAAGACATATACTTCATCACGTGGCTTTCAAAACAAGGGGCTCTTGTTTCGCTTTCAAGACCCAGGGGTGGTGAGATGACCATTGATGAACTCATTGATTATTATTGTACTCCCAGGACTCAAACAAAAGGTGGAAATATTTCCATCAAGCATGTACGAGACTGCCCATTGAGGACTGTTTCTTTCACTATCGAGAGGGTAGCAGGAAGTAGAGCCCCTCATCAGACTAAAAGGGATCACATGCTCTATTCTATCGAATGCATGGCTCCCACGGTTTTCAACAGGTGTGAGGGTGTCTTGTTAAACATGAAATAAAAATTGACGAAGTGTAGGAGAGGGGAGCTAAAACAATTTAGTTGTGTATTGATCGTAGTGTCCTTCTTCCGAGAGAGGGTACCTCTCCTTCATTCATAGATAGAGATCACCGAGCTCAAGCCACGAGATCCACATATGTTGAGATGGGTAGAGGTGATGGATCACCATGGTGGGGGTAGACTCATTATCACTTATGGGCCCACATTTTTCATATGGTTTTGCATTCAACTACTTATGGTAGAAGACTACGCATATGTAGGCATGGATTTCCAGGGAGATCTAGATCCATCGCTCCCAGAGGGAGAGCAGTGGAGTGATTTAGGTAAAAAGGAATTTATTTTTGTATTTTTTAAGATTTTTTATTTATTTTATCATATTTCATTTTTTTTTATACTGAGACCTCATGTACTTCTTCACGGATGTTGGGCCTTCAATATTAGTTGGATCTTCGCCTATCAAAAGGCAATGAGTAGTCAGGGAGATAGCAACGATTAAGCGAGAGGTTGTAGAGAAGCTGGACGAGATTGAGGAGAACCTCTAGTGGTTGACCGTGGACATTCCTGGTATATCTATATATGACTTTCCATAGAATTATCAATGCTGTACAGCTGGGGTTTCTAGTCATTTCGGTCGGCTACTCCATCGGGTGGCAAGGGCTGTCATATGTTATCATGAGCACCACTAGTGATAGTATTTATATGCATTGATGTACTGAAAGGTACAGGATTCATATTTTATCATGATGATATACTGAAAGCTATGAGATTCATATTTTTGTCTCGGTACTTTTCATGAAACTTTTATTATAATTAATATAAAAACTATTCAAGTGATTTTATATACAATGTGTCTTTGGTGAATATAAATCTCATGGGGACTGCTTATTTGTGCACAAATGATTTACACATTATGTTTATTTACACGTTCCACTAATGAAATGCTTAAGAATGTGAGATATATGAATTTATAATAAAATTGGCTAATGAATCAGCAACAATATTCATGTGTCTAGGGATGTGTTGGTATTGAACAAATTCAAACAATCTCTCTAGGAGATGTACGCGTCGAAAAATACGGAGTAGTATACGATCAAAAATGGAATAGAATCGATTTAATTGGGAGACCACAAGTTCAGAATCCAAATGGATGACAATGTGGTCCACACCAAGGGAATATGCGTCGGTTAACAATCCAATCACAACGTGATATTCAACGACATTATTAGTTGCAGGACCTAGGCAAGTCCCTCTTGAACTTATAAGTTCACTTGTAGGGCAATAGAGTACCCAAGCTATCGAGGCAAGGTTTCGAGTATTCCCTAGCACCATGTGTAAATCCTAAATAGGTTGCCATCTATGCATTCAAGCAAAACATGGTTTAAGTAGTCACGATGGAGATGAGACCCTAACCTATGAAAGAAAAACTTCACACCATATCAAACATACATCATATACAAAGTGTAGAAGGTACTTGTGTATGATTTACCTAAGCATAGTACCTCTTGAGGTAGGCCCATTTCTAGGCTCCCCTAAAGGTATCCCATCATAATCGACTAACTCGTAGGCCCCTTTTTATAAAACACGTTTCATGATGTAGGGCCTATGCTACATGGACTCGAACTTACCTACCCACAGTTTATAGTGCTTTTGCTCATATGTCAAAACCAGATCACCTTCATTGAAGATGCGAGGTTTGATGGACTTATCATACTGGTATTTGATTCATTTCTTATGTGCTTCATTAGCGAGAGCAACATCACGATGGGTTTCATCCAGTTTTGCTAAATATAGGAAGCATTCATCTTCATCCATGGTGTTTAGCAAGAGTTCAACGACTAGTTTCAAAGACAAGATCTCGTACTTTATAGAAAATAATGCTTCCAATCCATATACCAATTGAAAAGGTGTGAATCTAGTATCCGTTTTGATAGAGTTTTTATATTCCCAAAGGGATGAAAAGAGCATTAAGTGCCAATTTGATCTATGGGTCCCTACCATGCATTGTATCATGGTTTTCAAGACCTTATTGATGGCCTTTACTTGACCATTCACTTGGGGTAGTAGGGGGTTGCGTGTTCATGGCAAAATCCCAATTTGGCACTCAATTCAATTACCATTTGGTTATGGAAATGTGAGCCATGGTCCGTGACAATGGCTCGTGGAACCCCAAATATAGCGATGACATGATTGAACATGAAGACTGCAGCAGTTTTGTCGTGTTCTTTATATGTAGGCATATCCTTGTCCCATTTTGTGAAGTAATAAACAACTACAATAGAATAGTTGTGCCCCCAGGTTGAGGTATGATTACAGTGAATGAAATCAATGCCCCATTTTGCAAAAGGGCCGACGAAAATAACTGGGTGTAAAGGGGCAAGATGAATGCACTTTTTGGAATGAAAAAAATGGTAGGGAGGAAACTTCTTAACGACTTCCATGAAATATTTAAAAATGGATGCCTAGAAGTATCCATCCCGTAAGATCATCTGGGATGTAGTCATCCCAAAGAGTTGACCACCACATGCCCCCGAGTGGAAGTCATTTAGAACACGCTCGGACTCCTCGTGATTCAAACAACATCATAAGATTGAATCAATACCACAATGATATAGGGTGTTTCCGATGATTAAATAGTATTTTGCATGATGGCAGAAACGAAAACGTTCATCGCAAGATAAGTGAGGCCCAAAGCGTTGGGTTTGGAGATACAAGGTGATATCTCTATACCATGGATCGGAGGTACTAATCAGGAACAATGACTCATCGAGAAGATAGTCAATGGGCTCATAGTCTTGATCAATACAAGGAAGATCACATATTAGCTCCACAAATTCTAATGATTTTTTAGATTTTTCCTTTTCAAACTATAAATCGAATTCTTGAAGAATTACAATCCAGTGTGAGTGTTTTCCCCCTAGTACTTGACAAGTTAAGATGTGGTACATAGGGTTTGAATCAGTGATGATAGTAGTTGTACGGAGAAGAATATCATGAAAAAACTTCTAGACAGCGATGATAGCTTCTAGAGCCAACTCCTCGACATGTGAATAGCGATTTTCAGAGCCGATGAGACCCTTTTTAAGGTAATAAATCACATGTTCTTATGATTTGTTATCTTCCTGCACTAAAACCATACCAATAGTCAAGGTATAGGTAGCAAGATAAAGGATATAATCCTTGGTATAATCAGGTGGTTGTAACATAAGTGCATGGGTAATGGCACGTTTTAGATTGTCAAATGTACTTTGGGCATAGGAATCCTAGACAAAAGGGATATCCTTTTTTAACAGCTGCATATAACCCTGTGTCTTCTCCACATAATTACACACAAAACGACACAAGTAGTTTTCCTTCCCCTACAAACTTTGAAGTTCAAAGATGTTCGTGGCTAGGGGTAGGGTGATAATAGCCTCTACCTTCAGGGGATCAATACGAATCCCATATTTTGAGATGATGAAGCCATGTAGACATCCGGAATCCACGCAGAATATGCACTTATGAGGATTTAGGAGGATGTTAATGCATCGACATCTGAGGAAAAAAACTATCAAATGATCGATGTGAAACTCTTGATGATTTGATTGAGATGGAAAATCATTGAGGTAGGGATCCAAAAATTCTTTAATATCATGAAAGTCGTACAACATGGCCCGTTGGAATGTGGCACCATCATTTTTAAGGCCAAAAGGTTATTTGTGGTATGCAATGTACCCCATGGGCATATGAACGTGGTCTTGTACTGGTCTCATGGGTGGATCTCAATCTGATTGTAGCCATAGAAGCCATCCATAAATGCGAATATGACACTACCGGCACAGTTATTGATGATCTGCTTGATAAACGGGGTAGGGTAATTGTCCATGGGACAAGCCTTATTTAGATCCCGGTAATTGACATAGACTTTGATAGTTCCTTTCTTTTTCATAACAAGAACAATATTAGAGACCCAATCTATCAAGGATATAGGATAAATGAAACCAACTTTCAACAGCTTTTCAATTCCTGCTTTAATAGCCACAGTATTTCGAGGGTGCACTAGATGGAGTTTTTTCCAGATAGGTTTTGTGCCGGGATAAGTTTTGATCTAATGAACAACGATAGCATGATCAATCCCGAGCATTTCTTCATAACTCCATGTGAATACGTCGCATAATTGTTTAAACAAGGCCGTATAAGTGTTGATTTCTTTAGAAGAATAGGTTTGGCCAATATGGATATGCTCCATGACACTAGGTTTCATCGAGATGTCAATAGTAGTGGTAGGCATAATGTTTGCCAAATTCCCTTCAGTTACCATATCCTGGGTGAGAATAGGAGACTAAGGGTTGGAAATGACATCTGGTGAAATAATAGTTTGAATATCATTCTCTACCATGTCTAAATCTAGGAGGAAGGACGATCGATGATGATGGTCCTCCCAAGGAAGCTCATCCAAGCTCATAATCTCCATAATGGATTCATTAGAGGGAAATGTATGGAGGAGATAATCCAGCGATGGTGAGGACGAGTTCAACCAAGATGGCAGAGAACATGGGTCTAATGTGACCAAGTGATAGTCATCAGGTAAAATGTTAGCCGATTGGATGGAATTATAAGTAGCCTCAGTTGGGCTAAGAGGAATTTCATCTCCAAATTATCAAATCAATGTCAATAGAATCAAGAACAATCCAAGGATCTGTTGAGTTGGAGGAAAATTGGGTCATGGATGAGATCATGTTCACCATGGCAACTTGTGATGGGGGATCAGGTGTTGGAAAGAATCCCATCAAGGATGAGTCCTTAAGGATCCCTACCCCCACAATCTGATTTATTTGCGAAGAGTGCCCTAGAAGAGGGACATTATCCACGGGATGAGTTGTGGTGTCCGGTGTACAAAAATATAAATGGTCGATAGTGACAATTTTCCCTTGATGAGGAAATTGCACAATGCAGAAGACGGAAGATGCAACAGTAGTCATAGCGTAAAACCAATTTCGACCAAGCAATAAGTTGTAATCCAATGGCATTGTGACTACTTCCACGTTAATGGAAGCAGTCTTACCTCCTAATTCAACGGCTAAGGATTGTAAAAGACCATGTGGTTGGAATCCACGTCTGTCAAACACTTTAGAGTGGTGAGAGATCGATTCAATTCAGGAGAGCCAATGGCTATCCAGCAAGACAAGGAACTTATGGAAGTAGAGGCTCCTTCGTCTAAAACAATACGATGGATATTTTTCCCAACGAAGTTGGTAATGAATTGGAATACCAGTTGGTGGGAAATACTCGGCTTAAAGTATTCCAGTCTAAACATGATGGTGTTAGATGATTCTGGATCCACTACTCCAATAGCAGGTAGCAAGGTATTACGCTAATTAGGATAGTTTTGTATGGCTTTAAGGGATGACATAGCACATGGTTCCTAGGCTAGATCTTCCACAATGTTGTACTTCTGAGAGGCCCAGGCATTGGGTTTGAAAATCGCTTTTCAAATTAATCTCTTAGGTGGATGCAATGTTGCATCTGATATAGGTTTTTCTATGGTCAAAGGACCTTGTGTAGGAGGGGTATTGGATGCGAATGTGGAGGATTTTTCAGCATGACCTCCATTATATTCTTTATCTGGAACAAAATCATACGTACGTGCCCTAGTAGATGTGTTGGAGAAAACTCACTATGGCTTGGGAGACCACTATAGACAGCTGACTACCATAAATCAACTCAATTCTCAAAACTATGCTATTATAAATGACAATGCTAAGATAATGGAAAATGTAACCAACCTCGATCCAAACGTTTGATGTAGATCCCCGTTGGAGCTTTTCCAATCCGTGCACTTGAATCTACAAATTAGTCTTGACAGCCAATATACAACAAGTACATAATATATATAAACGACATTAACATCATCAATATCAATGGTCCATGACATAACAAGTAAATGCAACCCAATGTAAGATAAACAACATTTACAACATTAATGGATGAGAATATGAGTATTTCTATTAGTAAACAAGAAAAAGTACAATGTGATACGACCTCTTGTCGACAACCAATCTGAACCAAGATCTGGATCAATCCACTTGTGCCTCCACCACTTCAATCCTCCATGAATGGAAAACTCAAACTAGAAAGGAGTTTGGAAGGTGAACATAAAGGGTTCACAACTACAAGGATCAATGAGTGTCAACTCAAGATAAGGCAAAAATCCACTAGAGTTCTCTTGCTCTTCTTTCTCCCCCCGTCCATAAGCCATATGTGCTCAATATATAGTCCTCTCAAAGGTAAGTGAAAGGACACATCGAGACGTTTCTTGGGCAGATGGAGAACCAAAGGTCACCTAATGACCGCTTTTTGGGAGTTAAAAGTAATAAACTAGTGATTTTTACCATTTTACATGCTACCCGCGGGCTATATAGATGCAACTCGCGGGTACGCTTGCTATAGTGATGCAACAAGCGGGTAGGAATAAAAGTAGGGAAAAATAGTATCTGAAGGATATAAAGTGGATTTGAGTCAGTGAAACGGATCCTACAGGCCAAAGAATGTTGATGCTCACAGGGTGGAAGATTACATTGTAACAGATGCCCCCTAATGTGTGAGGTCAGAGACTGATGCTACGATGGCTGAAATACATTATAAAACTCAAAAGTGGAGTGATGGAGACATAAGTGGAAAGAGAAGCTCACTCGTCATAATACAATAGTATCCCTGAATACATATCAGTAGTACAACAATATGATACAATGGCCATGAATAGGCAGTACATAGTGAACACATGTCATAAGTGATCATAGCCATGATCCCTCTACAGTAAGATATGGTCTCCTACTGAAAAGGAAACAACTGGTGCAAACTGGAGGTACAAACTGCTGATATCTGAGAGGTGATATCTCAGGTGTAAAGTCAAATTCATAGGTAGCATACTGAATGCCACCATCGCCTGGGGTCTTCTACACAAGTCTTCGACAGTGCAAGTCCCATCAAGTGAATAAAGGAGTTAAGGCTGAACCTAATGAGACATCGTCTGATTACCGGTCAATGATGAATACCGTTAATAGACGCCAGATGACCCACTGATAATGAAAATGGGCATCAAGGCACATAGCACAATCATCAGAGTGTGAATAAATGAGTTGAAGTCGAACACTAGGATGAATCCATCGATCAGGGGACATTGATGTATTCCCAAAACTGTCGATGGCGAGAGAACCTGCCACTAATGACTGCAAGCCTAAAGGTACTCAACCAAACTCTAAGCCTCAAGTCCCAAAATAAATGGGTTGAAGTCGATGGAACGAGACTCGCTGGAAGGAGGGCATTAATGCATCCCCCATCAGCCAGCACAAGGTACCAGCTACGCTGAAAGATTTGGAAGAACTCAGGTGAAACGGACTGACTCAATAAGGATGACCGACATGCAATAGTCAAGAGATCTGAGGAGTGGCCGACACTAGTTTCAGGACTTCCTTTGAACAAGAGCATGAGCAGATGGATAGACTCAAGTAGCATAGACTTGACATAAACTGTGTAATGCAGGAGGCATCACAAAGGGATCCATAATGACTGGAAGCTTAACCAATCGGTGGAGAAACTGAGATACAAGTACAGCTCCTAAGGTCCAACTATAGTCCCGACTCATAGTTTATGGAGTGGAATGAATGCTCTATTCAAAGGTGACACAATAGCTGCTAACAAGAAGTAGTAACCATAATCCCGTCCGGCTTTTTGGAATATTTGATTTTTTTGTCTTTTTCATGTTTAGGGAACGCCTGAAAAAGAATAAAATTGCTTATAGTACAACAAGTAAGGGAACAAGTGTCATATAGCAAGCAAACTAGTCCCAAGTAGTGGAACATACCTATGATCAATGCAAGGAAGTGCATGCAGGATGTGGACACTCGGGGGTCTGTTCCATCAGGGTCAAAAGGACATCAAA
The DNA here is from genome assembly GCA_027924585.1 of Larix kaempferi. Taxonomy (NCBI): domain Eukaryota; kingdom Viridiplantae; phylum Streptophyta; class Pinopsida; order Pinales; family Pinaceae; genus Larix; species Larix kaempferi. Next base: position 1,360,140 of record BSBM01000522.1, read on the forward strand.
TTGTGAAGGGAAAATTTAAGCTCTACAGGGCTCGACAGGGAAAAGTGCTCAGGAACCAAGCTAACAACTAAGTAAGCGGGAGCCGGCACAGGGCTCAAGCGGCAAGCAGGATGATGCAATGCAATCACAACATGATATAACTAAGGGGAGTCCTTAAGGGAGATGTCCAGCATAAGACAAAGTAGAGTATGAGTCTTTATCGCAATGTCATGGCGTAACTACAAAGGACTCCCAATCCTAAGGACAAACAATGGCATGGGCACCAGAATGTACAAAGGGGTTCTAACTAGGGTACCCATGTTCGGAAAATCCCTACCGCCACATAATGACACTTCTATAGCAGTGTGAAGGTTCCATGTCGGTTAGGAAGCGGGGTTGCACCTAGGGTTTATGAAAGTGGTCAACAGGTTAAATGCATAATGCACATGGAAATGGCATCTAACCTATATGCCAGGTGTGAAACATACCTACCGCAGGTGTGAAATGGTCCAGAACAGCTTTCGTCAAAGAAATCTGATTAAAAAATACTACTCCAAGACATCATATTAGTCCAGAACGACATAAAACGGTAAAAACTATAGACAAGTGGGTCCTGAAAATTATAAATAGTAATAAAAATTACAATTTACAATTCATTTTTACTATTCACCCATTTGGAGCTTTTGGTTAGTTTTCACCTAAAAATTCAGTTGCCGTTTCTGGGAGCTACAAGCGACCATTCATCGAACCATCTGGAGCAGGTTGGTAGTCTCATCCATACCTTTCATTTCAATGCTTTCATTTTAGTTTTCAGCAGTGGGATTTTTTGTTTGGCCAAGCCCTAAATGGCTTCGGCACTACCCACGAGCTATAGCTATGCGGTTCGTGGGTAGGGCACGATACGCGCAATCAACACAAAGGTTGACCACGGGTACCCGCACCTGTATACAAATTAACCCGCGGGTACAACCATGTAATTTGTTTTTGAAAAGAAATTGACCAAAATGTTTGTTGTTTCTCACTCCAGGATGGTTCTAGAGTGGAGGGAGAGGGAGCATGACCAAGTAGATGAGGTTGTGTGCAATGATGTGCAAGCACAGCAGGCATTGCAAGCATGTGGGTTATATAAATTTTGGAGTATAGGGGGTTTAAGGGCCGAAAACCTATTACTCTACCGCTTGATTGATTATTGGGATGTTGATGCACAGAAATTCAGTCTCAAAGGGAAAATCCTCACACTAGAAGTGGAAGACATCTATTTCATAATAGGTTTGTCTCATCGAGGTGAGACGGCCAGTCTTCGGTCTTGTACTGTGGGTGGTGGGATCACCGTCCAGGATTACATAGCACGGTATTGTACCACAAACACACGAGCGGTGGGAAGTCAGGTGCCCATCAATTCCATAGTAGATCTAAGCATGAAGATCATTGTGGCTACCTTAGTGCGGATCACTAGATCCAAGGCCCTACACCAAGCATCCAAGCCAGTGATGTTCTATGCATCACAATGCATGCAGCCTATAGTGTTTGATTGGTGTTCCACACTACTGGGGTCTATGAAGATCCAATTGACAAAATGCAAAGAAGGGAAGGCCAAAAACTTCAGGTATGGAAGTATCCTATGTAGCTTCTTCGAGAGAGAGTTTTGGGGCTTAGTCCGAGGGTGGATGTCCCTCCTCATAGCCTCCGCGATCCATCCCTAACCCAGTGGGATGAGATCCTGACACGACAGGGTGGTGACCATCTGGCGTCACCATATACTGAGGAGTTCTTCCGCTGGTGGAACCGGCAAGTCATTGCCATAGAGGACTACCCCTATGCAGGGATAGACTTCTACCAGGATAGGGACATGCCACTCCCACCAGACGCAGCATTTGAAGACATTGGTGAGTACTCTTTTTAGGTTTTTGTTATTAAATTTTTATGGATTTTTTATTATAGATGAAATGAAAAAATATTTTTGGTGGTAGTATCACATGCTAATGGTTGACTGTTTGCTCCTAGACAAAGGCCCAGTGAGACCCAATGGCTTGCCGAGACATGGTCATTGGGGTAGGGGTGGTGAGGTAGGTGATGCTACAGTAGGGCACACTCTACAGACCTTGTGGCACAATCTAACACGAATGGTTTCTAGGGTTCCACAGATAGAGGTGGCGCGACTACCTGAGGCCATGAAGTGCCATGTAGTGGGAGTTCCTGGTGACTGGGTGCGGTTACTGCAGCGAGTGGCCAATGCAGTTCACTATTACTATGAGACACATCCTGTCGGGGAGGCAGTTAGGCCTCCTCGGAGGGAGTAGATATCCTAGGATCTCATTTTTTGTATCGATATGTATATTTTTTAGGGCTACGGGCTCCAGTTTTGTATGACACTACCATTTTTGGACATATTTATATAAAAACTTTGGCTCTCTGGTTCTACTATATGTGTGTATGTACAAATGTATGAATGTCTCTTTTATTTTTGTGCTTCATGGTGAATGTGACAAATTACAATCTAATACATAGTTAGCGTATGCATCAGATATATGATTAACACTTCTTGGAACATGTATGTATGTAATTGAAAAAAAATGGCATTCCAAGAGTCTTACCCTTAAGAATTTCTGAAGTAACGTAGGATCTCGCACACGGTACTGCCCATTCAACTGAGACACAACTAGTTGTGAATCCAGGCGAACTTCTAAAGAATGGATGCCATGGGAAATAGCATCCCGAAGTAGCTCAATGATGGCACTATACTCAGCCACGTTGTTAAACGTGGGACTGAGACAAGCACCTCCTGAAGACACAACTAGGTGGCCAGGTGAGAAAATAACCCAGGTAGTAGAAGCAAGCTGCTACGTATGACGTCTAGGACCATCTGCGAAACCTAAGAACGTAGGAGATTCTGCTAACATCTATCAAGCAAACAGAAGTGAATCAGTAGATCCGAAAAACCAAAAGAAAGCTAAACTATGTACAGAAGCAACTATACAGTAGTATACAAAAGTATCATCCTGAACTAGAGGTTCAAGCATAATACCGCTTGAGGTAGAGCCCATTTCTAGGCTCCTTCAAGATAGTCCCCTCATAGTCTTCTAATTCATAGGCTCCTTTTTCTAAGACACGCCTCATGATGTAAGGACCGTGCCACATGGGATTGAACTTGCCTGCCCCCAAGGGTTCTTTAGCTTGGTCATATAAGAGGACCAAGTCACCTTCAGCATACTACCGGGGATGGACAGACCTATCATACTGAACCTTGACACAACGTTTGTTAGCATCTATGGCCACAGCAACATCTCGACGTTGCTCATCAAGTTGCTCAATATCTGTCATATCAGGGAGGAGCTCTATGGCCAGCTTCAGCGAAGGGATTTTGCATTCAATCGGTAAAAGTGACTCCACACCGTGAACTAGCTGTAATGGTGAGAATCCGGTGGCAGTCTTGACTGTGGTTCGATATGCCCACAAAGCAGGATATAACATGATATGCCAATTGCTCTTGCTTTGTTGGATGGTACGTTGGAGAATGGTCTTCAAAGACTTATTAACTGCTTCAACTTGACCATTCGCTTGAGGATAGTAGGAAGACAAGCGTTCTTGACGAAACCTAAGCTTGAGAGACAAATCCTCCATCATCTTGTTTTGGAAGTGACTACCATGGTCAGTGACAATCTCTTTCGGGATACCGAAATGAGTGATAATTTGATTGAACATGAAATGGGCTGCAGTAGCACCATCGGCTTTTACGTTAGGCATGGCCTCAGCCCACTTGGAAAAATAATCCATGGCCACTATGATATGGTGATGCCCCCTAGCCGAAGCTAGTTTGCAATCCATGAAATCCATCCCCCATTTAGTGAAGGGACCCATGGTGACGACCGGATGAAGGGGCGCTGGATGCGAGTGTATGTTCCGAGAAAACACCTGGCAAGGATGACATCTCTTCACAGCGTTAATACAATCCATAAAGATGGAAGGCCAAAAATAACCGGCTCGCATAATACGTTGGGTTGTATCAACCCCGGATAAGTGACCGCCACACGCCCCAACATGGAAATCATTAAGTAGCCGTTCCGCTTCTTCGTGAGTTAAGCAACGATGGAGAATGGAATCCTTTCCTTGGCGATACAAAGTGTCACCGATGATAGTATAGTCTTTAGCATGATGTTTCACACGCCGTCGCTCATCTCGTGAATAATGTGGAGGAAACTTCAAAGTTTGGAGATACACAATGACATCCCCATACCAAGGGTCCTCGGATGAGATAAGAAATAAGTGCTCATCCACAAAGGAATCTTCATGAATGACATCCTCATCAAGTCTCGAAAGGTCTAACATAAGCTCAGCAAATACCAACGGTTTCACCGATTTTGCTGAAGCAAAATCGAGATCGAACTCTTGAAGGATCACAATCCATTTATTATACTTACCCCCTATAAGGCGTCGTGATAGCATGAACTGAAATGGATTGATGTGAGCTACTACTGTGGTTTTTCTAAGCAAAATGTAATGTTGTAGCCATTGGACTGCATGGACAGTCGCAAGCGCCAGCTTTTCTACGTGAGTATATCTTAGCTCAGCATCTACTAGATTTCGACTAAGGTAATAGATAACATGCTCAATGAGCGTGTCATCAACCTGAACCAAGACCATGCCAATCGTCTCTTGAGACGTGGCCACATAAAGGATAAAATCTTGTGAGAAGTCTAGTGGACTAAGCATAGGGGCCGATACCAAAGCTTTCTTAAGGGCGTCAAAATACTATTGGGCTCGCTCATCCCAGATAAAAGGTGTGTCTTTCTTCAATAAGCGCGTGAAACCTTTGGTAATATTAGCATAATTGACTACAAATTGACGCAGAAAAGTAGCTCTCCCTTGGAGGCTCTGAAGTTGTAACAAATTACACGGAGGAGGCAACTGAAGTATTGCCTCGACTTTTAGAGGATCAACTCTAATACCCTCTTCCGAAACTATGAAGCCCAGAAGGCGACCCGTCCTTACAACGAAGATTCATTTATTGGGATTTAGTCGAATTTTGTAGTGTATACATCGTTCGAGAATCATACGAAGGTGCTCGGGATCATGAAAGGCATAGGTCATGGATCGCTGAAACGTAGCTCCAGCATTTTTAAGGCCGAAGGGCATTTTCCAATATGCAAATGTTCCCCATGGACAAATGAATGTCGTCTTATGTTGGTCCATGGGTTTGATCTGAATCTGATTATAGCCTGAGAAGCCATCCATGAACGAAAAAATCTCACTTCCCACACAAGCATCCAAGATCTGATCAATGAATGGCATGGGGAAGTTGTCTTTTGGACATGCATGGTTCAAATCTCTAAAATCAGTGCATACACGGATTGTTCCCTACTTCTTATCCACAGGAACGGGGTTTGACACCCATTCAATAAGGGGAATAGGATAGATGAAACCAGCTTTGAGCAGTTTCTCCACCTATGCCTTGATAGTAGTTTCCTTCCTAGGGTTCATAGCACATAAGCGTTGTCGAACCGGTTTAGAATTAGGATACGTTCTAATCTCATGTTCAACAATGTGGGGGTCTATTCCTGTCATCTCCTCATATGATCGGGCAAAATCTTCCCGGAGTTCTGTAAACAATTCGGTGTAAATAGTAATCTCCTTAGGAGTACAATCGGCACCGATGTAAACATTCTCCACCTTCTCGGGAGTACGATAAATGTTGATCGACATGGTTGGGGAAATATTGGCCATATTCCCCTCTGCAAAAACATCATGCGACTCTAAAAGAGCCACAGGGTGACCAACCATCTCTGCTAGAGTCATCCTAAACTCTTCTTACTCAATGAGCTCGAGCTTGGGAACGAAATAAGAGCGATGATGCATATCCTCCCAAGGCATCTCACTACCACAAATGGCCTCCATAATGGATTCATCAGATGGCAAAGTATCATCAAGGAAATCATGTGAACAAGACAAGCTGGCTTCCCAAACTGGAAGCATAACGGGATCTTCTTCGACTGTTTGGGAAGAAGAGAGATCTGGTTCTGTAGTGGCTTGTTGGATATGCTCATAAGCAAGCTCAACTACATACAAGGGCACAGACATCCCGACGTGTGTAATGTTTCCAGACGTAGTACTCGTGAACGGTAAATTCCATGGATCAGTGCAATAGGAAGTCTGGAATGGCATATTATGCAAAGGAGGAGACGCATCATTGGAAATGGTTCCGATAAAATTCACAGGTGTAGAAATAGTATAAGTTCCCATCAATGAAGGGTACATACCAACACCTATCTTCCTAGTTGTCGGCTGAGAATCAGTAACTTGTGGGACTATGGATCCCGTGGATGCTGTGGAAGGAGTGTTAACAAAATCCAACTGATCGATGGTCACAATATTATCATCATGGGGAAAGCAGATAACTCTGAATACAGTGGACGCGACAGCCTTCATAGCGTACATCCAATTCCGACCCAATAAAAGGTTGTAGTCGATGGGCGCATCAACAACCTCAACTTCAATAGGCACAAACTTCCCTCCCAAGTAGACAACAAGGGAAGGGATAATTCCATGTGGCTTAAAAGACCGACCATCGAATGCAGTGAGCATGGTTCTAGACGCGAGAAGAGGAGGAGAGCCAAGAGATTTCCAACAAGTTAATGACATTACTGACACAGAAGCACCTTCGTCAACCATAGTACGTTTGAAAAAACTCTGAAGGCACACCACCTGGATTTGAAAAGCCACGTGGTAAGGCAAGCAAGGTTGTACATCAGTAGTATCGAACTTGATAACACTAGGATTTCCCCCATCCTGAACTCCTAACGCACTCAAAAGGGCATGCTTCTAAGAAGGACAGGCTTGCAAAACTTGAAGAGTCGACATGGCACACGAAGTTTGGCCCAAATCTTCTACAATGAAGTAGTTCTGGGTAGCTCGAGCATTAGGATTATGCGTAGAGTGCTTGAGAACACCTTTCAGTATCCGTGGCATATTAGAGGGCTTCTCGATATGCAAGGAATTGTTAAGATGAGGGGGAGGCTCACTCCCCATATTGGGTTGTGTTTCACCATAATTGCCTTGATGAGTAGCAACACAAACCTCCGATTGAACTATGTTCACACATCCATAACCACTAGTATTGGAAGAAGCCGTCGCCGTTTCATTAGGTCCATAACCAGTGGTAGGAGCATGCGAAGCCATGTTTTGATGATGAGGAAGGGGATCCTTCAACACAGTTGGGCTCTGTGCCAATTGCTTCGATGCTTCTTCTATTCGAGGACATAAGTGAGTAAGATGATCTTCCCCACAGAGTTTGCAAGGGAATTTCACCTTATGCCTAGGTTTACGATCCTCACCAGCATTTCCGCCTTCCCGAGGAGGGTTGGAATTCTCTTTATGAGGAGTATTATGATTGCTATTATTGTTACTTCCATTGTTTCCACCCCTACGATGGTTTCTCCCCTTTTTCTTACCACCAGGTTGCTGGTTACCTGACGGTTTCGTTGATTGCACATTGTGTACTTCAAACGATGGAGTGGAAGTGGACAAGGTGTGAACCTGTCCAGGGGTAGACTGGTTTAGCGACAAATTTTACATTTGATTAGCTACCAAGTCTATAGGGCGAGTGCTTGCGGATCCCACGATGCCATCAGCATGTGGTCCAAGAACTGAAGTGGGCTCATGTCTTGTTCTTGGTGCGTCAGGAATAATGTCATATAAAATGCAAGACTGAGAGTATAGTAGGTCTAACTGCTGGACTTTCAAGATAGCTTGTTCCTCAGTCACAATGCCGAACATCGAGACATCCTTAGCAATGTATGGGAGTAGATACTTAAGGAACCATTCCAACAGAAATTATGGAGGAATGTCGGCTTTCACTAATCTTTTTCGCCGACACTACTTTTGAATGTGGTCAGAAATATGTGTGGCCTTATTCTAACGGAAAGTAGACAACAGTTCAGTACCAGTGTCATAACGAACTGGCAACTGGAAATGGTCCAAGAAAACCAAAACAATCTCATTGAATCCCCTATAGGTGTTCCTGGGAAACTCCACATACCATTTCGCAACTGCCCCCATGAGGGTGCATTGAAATAGTCGTAATCTAACAGAATCATGATTCAATGAGTTGGAGGAACACCAAAGGTGAAACGTTGTGACATGATCACTCGGGTCCTCACCACCTTTCCCCTCAAACTTAGGAATGTCCGAAGGGAGTTTGGTAGGGACCGGGGGCCAACCAGGGTCGTGACACACTGGATCATTCGTGAGCTTTGAAAGATCCAAAAAATTCAGACGTGCAAGGAACAAGAGCTGCGGCTGGAAAGCTTGATTATAAGCTCCCATAAAAGGTTGGTTGAACGGAACCGTATTATAAGGTGCACCAAAAGCTTGACCATGAGCATTAAACTACTGATAATGAGAACCTGACAGACCATAAGCTTGACCATGGCCATAGGGTTGATAACCTCCTCCGACCTGACCCATATGAGAGTAAGCAAGCATATGTGTGTTTTGGGTACCGTACTGAGGTGGGTTGAACTGGTGGCCAACACCGACTGTGTTGTAGTAAGGGTTGCCACCATAAGTATGGGGCATATACATACTATTCGTAGCGGGAACCGAGTTGTAATGACCATAATGGTGAGGTATGTTCCCACCCCCAACATTAGGATTAGCGTCAGCAGTCATGTGGTGACCATAAGAATGAGAAGTATTCCCAACCCCAACGTCGGTGTTACTAGTAGTAGGAATGGTGGCATTATGATCACGAGGATAAGATATATTCCCACCTCCTACATTAGCATTACTAGTAGTGGTGGTGGATGCAAAAGTGTGTGGTACTTGTCCACCCCCATAGTTAGGAGGAGCATTAACATTTGCAAAAGTGGCCTTGGGTTGACGGGTAGCAATCTATGTGTTCAGTCGTGGATGGTGAGTCGGGTTTCGAACAGTGTTCCTATTAGGTGGGGCATTCCTAGGAGGTGTTATTCTTCCAACATTAGCATTGTTAGGAGGGTTATGACCAGTCCTCATATTATGTGCGTGAGTGGACAATGTGGTGCCCCCGGTGAGGGTATTTCCCCTAGTGGGTGCAATGTTGCTAATGCCATGACTAGTGCTAGCATGACTACCAAAAGCAATGGGAGGATCAACTATATTGAAACTGGGCATACTATATGAGAATGGGTTAACTTTGATCGCAGGATCTTCGTCTTCATCTTCAGTTAAGGTTGGCATCCCATAAAGATAATTATCCGGATTCAAAGGATCAAACGGATTGTTCTCAAGTGGATTCGGCCAAATAGAACCAGGTTGAGTCTCAGGTGGATCACCCCTCCAGTCCTCACGAAGTGTGGGGGTATCTGTAGTATGTTCGACTCCATCCGATGGAATCATGGGGATGTTCTCCATTTTGGAATGTGCAGCTGTCATAACGTCGGCTAAATATGTCTCGTAAGAATCTGAAGACTTAGAGGGAGCCCGCCGGCATCCTCGAGCGGCATGACGTGAAAACTCGGTCAATTTTAAACCAACTAACCGACAGGAATGGCGGAGAGTAGGACTCCGCGCCACGATATATCCATAGAGAAAATCAAATCACAATGTATCCTATGGCCAACTATCGATCAAAAATAGTAAATCAAAAGCACACACCTAGAGAAACTACAGCCAAGAGCAGACAAAGATAGTGGCTAAATAAGCTCCCAACACTAGAGCCGGTATGTCTCGCCTAGGAGAGGCTTGAGACTCCCAAACTATAGCTGGAGGTAATAGAATCAGTTATAGAGACACCTAGGCTTCACTGCGTGTACAGGGTCAAGTACACTGTACAAACACAACTGTGCTTTCCAATCCCTATCTGACTCAGGACACAAACAGCATAACCACTGCAAGTACCCTGTGCGATACCTGGGTAAGGAAACTATGGTCACCGCAATATAACCAATGCTCATGGGGACAGTCGTAGGTGGGATCCATCGTATGGGAAGGGTAACTAAGCCCGAAGCACAAGAGGACGAACCTCCGATACCCCCAGATATGGACAAACCCTGGAAATATCTCCCACGTTTAGCCAGTATCAGAGGGATATCCCTTCAACCAACCTCCCGTGACCTCATGCTTAACTCTACTTTGAGTAGAGCTTCCTGAGAACACCGATATATACCATGGATTCCTCCACTCCCTGGTCAGACACCTAATGTTTCGTCTAGTATTCTTGGATTGTTAACTCACAATGATCTATTCCAAGACTCTAAACCTATGCTAGTTAGTGTACCCTATAAATAAAATCAGTCTAATCAATTTTAAGATTAAGCGTTAATTTTAATGGCTGTGGTTACTCAAGGGATATGGTCGTGAAACTAATGATGTGTAGGACTCAATAGTATGCAAAATTGTCCAATCCTAGACTCATCTATCCAATAAAACAATGTCACTAACATGCACAATCAACCCAACGATTTCGAAATAAAAATGCAATCCTTTTATATTTTTGATGCACAATCAGAGCCTAAATGAAAGCAGCAGGCACTCAATGCAAGATGTAGTACATGAAAGTAAAAACAAAAATGTATTTTCTCTTATAAACAAAAGGAAAATGCAAACTATATGTATTTTTCAATATAAAGAAATGAAAAATGCAAGCAAAATCCTACTATTCAGTCACTGAAGTGCCGAGAAGATCACTAAGACAACCCAGCAGATCCTAAACAGTAAGACTCAGCTAAAAGAATGAGCTCAAAAGGAAAAAACCAACAAGTCTAAATCCAAAGATGGGTAAAAAACTCACAAGGCTCAACCAAGAGAAACGGAGAGTTCTGGTCACAACCAAGGCATGGAACAGTCAAGAAACAGGCCAACAAAGACTCAGGATCATCCAAAGCCAACCCAGCAACAACCAATAGTCATAAACCAACAAAATCCATAGTTATACGCTAATGTTGAAGGAATACCTGCGAGTACCCGCGAGCAATAGTGTAAACAGAGGCAGGTATACGTGGGTAGAGTTAAACTAGCCCGCGGGTGAGGAAAGGCAAGTGGGCAAACAAAGAGTCCAATGGCTCAGAAAAAGCAAGTTTTCTATAGTGTATCTCAATGGAAAATAAGTGACACAGAGCTTCGACAAACAAAAACTCTAATTATGGACTAATGCTCAAAACATTTCCCAAACATGGATGTTTTCCCCAGCGGAGTCGCCATTTCTGTGTTGGAGAAAACTCACTATGACTTGGGAGACCACTATAGATAGCTGACTACCAGAAATCAACTCAATTCTTAGAACTATGCTATTATAAATAACAATGCTAAGATAATGGAAAATGTAACCAACCTCGATCCAAACGTTTGATGTAGATCCTCGTTGGAGCTTTTCCAATCCGTGCACTTGAATCTACAAATTAGTCTTGATAGCCAATATACAACAAGTACATAATATATATAAATGACATTAACATCATCAACAACAATGGTCCATGACATAACAAGTAAATGCAACCCAATGTAAGATAAACAACATTTACAACATTAATGGACGAGAATATGAGTATTTCTATTAATAAACAAGAAGAAGTACATGATACGACCTCTTGCCGGCAACCAATTTGAACCAAGATCTATATCAATCCACTTGTGCCTCCACCGCTTCAATCCTCCATGAATGGCAAACTCAAACTAGATAGGAGTTTGGAAGGTGAACATAAAGGGTTCACAACTACAAGGAATAATGAGTGTAGACTCAAGATAGGGAAAAAATGCACTAGAGTTCTCTTGCTCTTCTTTCTCCTCCCGTCCATAAGCCATATGTGCTCAATATATAGTCCTCTCAAAGGTAAGTGAAAGGACACATCGAGACGTTTCTTGGGCAGATGGAGAACCAAAGGTCACCCAATAACTACTTTTTAGGAGTAAAAAGTAATCAACTAGTGATTTTTACCATTTTACATGCTACCTGCGGGCTATATAGATGCAACTCGTGGGTACGCTTGCTATATTGATGCAACAAGTGGGTAGGAATAAAAATAGGGCAAAATAGTATCTGAAGGATATAAAGTGGATCTGAGTCAGTGAAATGTATCCTACAGGCCAAAGAATGTTGATGCTCACAGGGTGGAAGATTATGTTGTAACAGTAGATAAGTTAACCATTTCACTATGCATCATGAGAACATGAGCAGTCGAAAATGTTTCTCCTTGCGAAGGAGTTGGTTGTTATGCAACCATCTATTGTTGTCGTGTGGGGAATGTGTCCGTTAAAACTGTGGGTTGAGGGTTTCCTTTTAGGAACTTTTGGACTTCTTCATAATGTGGGCATTCTTTCGTGAAGTGGTCATCACCGCATAGTAAACATGGATATTTAGCCTTCTGTTTTGGTTTGGAATCAGTGGTGTCTAGATTCATTTTTTGTTCCTTCTGGTTAGAATACTTTTTGGATTTTCCTTTATTTTTCTTCTTGCCATCATATTTTGAGATGAAGCAAATTGAACTGAATTCACCTTTGCTATGGGAGCAGGGCTGAGTGACTCGTTAGTGTTATTACCAGCCTATGTCGGAGTTTTATTTGAATTAATATGGATTTGTGGTCCTGTCGATTTGATGGCAGGCTGAGTGTTTACGAAACCAACAATGCCATCGACATGTGATTCCATGGGCAATTTGTTGGGTCATTGGTAGGGCAAGGGGAAGTGGGAATTATGCCATACAAAGTGCCATATTGAGCATAGACTAAATTGAGATATTGGGAACATGCATTGGCTTGTTCCTCTATAATGTCCCCTCCCAGAGAAACATCTTTGGTGATCACTAGAAATAGTGATTTGGTGAAATAATCAACCAATAATTGGTCTGGAATGGGAGCCTTAATGAGGTGATGTCTCGTCCTTCACTCATGGATATGATCATATATATGAGTAGAGGTAGATTTCCAAAGTGAACTTATAAGGTCAATATTGGTTTTATAGTGGATTGGTAATTGAAAATGTGTGAGAAAGACCATATCCAAGGACTGAAGGTTGGGAAAAGAATGTGGTGGCAATTTAATGTACCATTTGGCGACAATACCAGTGAGAGTTCTTTGGAATAACCTCAGATGGATAGATTCATCCATTAAGGAATTCGAGGAACATCACAGATGATAATTCATCACATGGTTTTTGGGATCCTCACCAGGTTTTCCATCAAACTTGGGTATATCCGATGGTATCTTCACAGGAATCGGTGGCCAATTCATGCCATGCTGAATGGGATCGTTGGTCAAACGTGACAGATCTAACAGGTCCAATGTATCCAAGAATGGTAACTGTTGGTTAGACAATGGATACTGGTAATATTGGTAGGAAATTTGAGTACCAATAGGACCATAGATTGATTGATCATAAGGTCCTCCCATAACGGGTTGGCATAGTGTGGAGGTACACCCATGTTAGGGGGTTTTCTCGGTGGCGGGTTTCCTCCTGAATGAGGGGGGCCTCCAAAGTGGGGTGGTTGTCAGGATGGTGGGGGTGGTGGTGGGAGATGTGGTGGAGGCAGAGTTAGGACAAGTGGTGGTGGTGGAGGGGGTGGAGGTGGTCGGGGTGGTCCGCCGGCTGAAGGTCTAACTGGAGGGAAGTTATATTGACCCCATGGGGTATTCATATTTTTAGGGTAAGGTACTCTGGGATACATGTTTCCCAGAGTAACTTGATAGGTTTGGCTCATTGACATGTTCTGATTGCCTGGATATGTATAAACCCACGCAGGTTGGCCCTATGTAGACAACCCCCAAGTATGATGTCCCCACGAAGATTGTCCCATGGATGGAGGTGGACCTCTAGTAATATTATAAGTCATATATGAAGGTTGTCTTCCACTTACATTATGTGCACTAACTGGAGGATTCCCCCAAGTTAAATTCCATCTACTAACTACAGGTTTCCCCACAGCTAGTTTTTGACTACCAACCGAAGTTTTCCCCGTAATTATATTTTGACCATTAACCACAGGTTTCCCTGTGGCCATACTTTGACCACTAACTAGAGGGTGGCGTCTGATTATACTTTTTATTGAAGGTTTTGTTATCTCCCCAAATAAATTTGTCAAGTTGAGCCTTTTTAGATGATAGGATGTCATTTGAAAATTCATTTCTAAATTTCTTAAGGCTCATTGTTGATATATTTATGCATGTAATTAAGTTTGAAAAACATTAGATTGGGTTTTCATTTAAAAAATTCAAAACACAGGTTTCAATAGCTAAGCACTTATTTAAAACGGTCCCTAAGCTACCGAAAGCCCTGCTCTCGGCAGCTTAAGGGAAATTTTCAAGGCTCTCCTAGCTACCGAAAGTGAAAGGACATACAGCGTGAGTCAGGGGCAGTTTTCGGTGGCTTGGGCGAATACGATGGTGTTCATTAGCCACCGAAAGGTAAGTTTTGGCAGCTTACAAGTCAAAAGCAAAATTATTCGAAGCTACCGAAAGCGGAGGCTTTCTCAACACTGTTTTGACAGCGTAAAGGAAAAAATTCCCAAAGCTACCAAAAGGAGAGGCATTTTCACCACTTTTTCGGCAGCGCTCGTGTTCAAATGCAAATTCATTCCATCTATCGAAAGAGCAAAAGAACTTCACTTGTCATCAAGAAACTGAGACAAAATACATTTTTTCCATTTTGGAAGATTAGTTTCAAAACAGAGCTTTCGGTGGTTTAGGAAGGCTTTCAAAGTTGTTCTTAGCCACCGAAAGCAGAGCTTTCGGTGGTTTACAGGTTCGAATTTTGGCTCTTTAGCCACCGAAAGTGCAAAACAGGGAAGAGAGGCATTATTTTTTGCCCAGATCATGATTTTTGCTTCCAAATGGCAAGAGGATGGTTTTTAAGTGAATATTTTAATTAATAGGATCTGTTTCAAGATGTTGTTCCAGTGTTGAAGGTGCCAGCAAGATGAAAATAATGAAGGAATGTGGCATTTTTTACTGTCCCGAGTCATCATTTTCAAATGACAATTCTGAGCGTCTGGAGGATCTTTTTCAAAACGCTCGGAGGTTTTTGTTCCTAACATGTCATAGAAAAATAAACTCCCCCATTTTTCCTACAGGTGTTGTCGATTGAGAGAATCGAATCCGTCACTAAGCCCCAATTTTTGGATCCCAGAACCTGCCTGTTTGACACCTGTTTTTGAAATGCAGATCTCGAGCAAACCAAAACGATTTTCAAAGATATGAGAGAGGTTTGTTTCTCAAAACAGATCAATGCACAATAACCTCTTCCATTTTATACACAGGGGTCACATAGCTAGAGAACTGAACCCATATCTGAGCCTCTTTTTCAGTAGTTTCAGCAAAAGTGGTGTTTTTACTGTGCAGAGTCATCATTTTCAAATGATGATTCTGGGCGACTGGAGAATCATTCTGCAAAATGCTCGGATTTTTTTCTTCCTGAAACGTCAGAGAACAATAACCTCTCTCAGTTTTCCTATAGGTGCTACAGATTGGGAGAATCGAAGGCATCTCTGAGCCCCATTTTTCAGCAGTCTGGCCAATTAAAAATGATTTTTCCTGGTTTGTTGAAAAATGGTTTTGTATTTTCCATCTAGAGTAAATTCAACCCAGCTTCGTAGGATCTGGGGAGATGTTGTAAAGGCTATAAAGCATAGAACTCATGTAGAACAATGGTTCGACTTTGGAGACTTTATGCAATATAGCTCTCAGACTTCTCATTTTCATCTCGTTTGTACAAGCTTCTTTTGCCATATGTGTGTTCAGTTTTTCCTCTTTTTCTTTTAAGTACTTGCAATGAAATGTCTATTTCATGATTTTTCCATTTGTCTACGCCAGATAGATGCTATCCTATCTGTGTTGGTGAATTGAATACCAAGTACCATTTTCATATTGTGATCAGCCATTCATGTATGTTCTTTATATGAGTTTGCTAGCATAATATTTTCTGCACACATCTACTTTTATTAAACCTTCTGAGTAGCAGTGGTTAAAAGCCTTGACTATCTGAGTATGTTTATGCATGTTTGAGTGAGTGAGTTTCGTATGAGTCATCCAACTTGATCCACCTTTTTATATTATTGAGATATTGATTAAGTTACCAAGCTTCTTCGAGTTACAACCTAGAAGGACTCCTGGAGTGATAACAGGTTTTTTTCCAGTCATGAAGTTAACACTGGTTGAAGGTTTCCCCCCAGTCATTGAGGTCAAAAGAGGTCTAGAACCAACCAATTGATTTTGGTACGATACAAGTGGAAAATATGGCTTTCCTAGTTCGTAGGAGGTCATGTTAGGCACAAACATTCTTGGTGTTGTGTCCCCAAATTTCGCATTGGATCACAATGGCTTAAGCCCCTTGGCCATATTCATGATAGTTTGTCAATATGATGCTATGATAGTTTGTCAATATGATGCTAAGGGTCAAATAATTGCCAAGAATGATGACCAAGTTAGTAATAATGTAAAATTAGATCCAAATGGACAAGGTGGTTCACATTAAGAGAAAAATCCAAATTCAAAGTTGTAATATTCCCATCCAAATGAACTATCATGGAGGAAAATTACTAGTTCCTAGGTTGGGGTGGAAACATTGGGATTTTGAATAAGGGGTCTAATAAACCCCAAATGGACATTATCTTGACATAAATATATTAAAAGGGGTTAAATAAATATTTATGATAGGAAAAATAAGGTGGCACTTGGTCATGGAGACACATTGGTGGTGTGGGACCCACACAAAGCTAGATTCCTCATGCCACATGGCATCTTATTCTCACCCATTCGAATACAAGGTGGAGTCTAATGTTATTGGGGAGTTGTAAGGTCAATATACTTGGCATGACTCAATGAAGGTAGAATTGGAGTGGAAGAGTAACCCCCATGGAAGAGGAAGAGGCATCTTAGAAGAATTGTGACACTTGGAGCTAGATTCCCCAACTCCTATGACAACAATGATGAACATTCTATGACACCTATGACAAATTTGAGACCTTATTGATGACATATGTCATATATGACATGTTAGGGCTAAAAATAGCCTCCAAGAGGGTGCACAAGGGATTTAGGGAAGCCAAGAAGCCAGGCATAATTTTAAGGACCCATACTTATTTAAAAGTGTATAAACCTTAACGAATCTTACCAATTCTTAAAATGTCAACAATACAATATTTGGTGATATTTTTCTAAAACTATTTCAATTTCTAAGGATTTTATATAGTTTATATAATAATTTGGCAATTTTTAGAGTGAAAAAAGTTTACCACATCAAAATTGGGCGAAACAGGGCTTCAAAAAATGCAAATTGGCAAATCTTTTTTCTGGAAAAAAACATGGAAAAATAGCCCTTGGGCTAAATTTTGCCCCTAAAATTATCCTTGCAAGAAGCTTCCCTCTTCGAATTGAGGGAAGATGGAGACTAGGAATTAGTGGACAAGTGGCACACCTTGGAATCTCTTCCCAAATTGAGTTGGCATGAGTCCCTTGGATGGAATTCGAGATAAGGAGGCCTTTGTAAGTTTATAAAAGACAATAAAAAATAAAGAGACCATCTTTTGATCATTTTTCATTTTTCATATTGGAGAGCATAGCTTGTCCATGCTTGTGGATTGTTTACTCTACTTGCCTTAGTACCAATTTCGAGGGTGAAAGACTCCCATCCGAATTGGAAATTGGAGAGGAAATTTAGACCTTTCAATTGGATCTAAAATGGATTCATTTGTTTCAGGTTGAAGCTACAGGGCATCTCATGAAATTCTCATCCTCAACTTGCTTCCACACCTTTCTCACGTTTCTCTTCATATTTTGGCTCTTGGAGGAAGGGCGCACTTGGTGAGGTGATTTTCTATTTTGGGGAGATTTTGTGCCCTATTTATTTTTACTATGATATATATACTTTGTATTTAATGCTCAGAAGACTCTCAGGTCGAAATACCAAGTGGAACTATGTAAAAATACCAAACAATGCATAAATGGTGCCATTTTCCCTACATCTTGTTATGAAAGCTTGAAGTTTCTCTATTTTGACTTGTATCAGTTCATATCTGTGATTTTTATGATGTATGGATGGTCATTAATGTATGGAAGAAGCTTCATATACATTTCATAATCCTTTGGAACATAAATCTCGAATTTCATAGCAAGTGGTGAAGTTTACTAGCATTTCCCCCCTATGTGAAGACATGTCCACAAACCTATGATTTATGGGAGTTGCATAATCCTTTAGAAACTGATTGATGATGTTTTTAGGAGCCCACTAAAGTCCTTCAATAGTACGATGTATCTATTTTTAAATTTGGGAAGTTCGTACAACATTTGGAGATCCATCTTTGACCACTACTCTTGGGGGATTTGAACCTCGATTTGACTAGTAAATTGCCCTATATTTTCTTGATTATAATTGAATGTTGCAGAAGTATTTTGGGAGTTTCGAAGCATCCAACAGTCACAATTTTATCTATTAATACCTTCCAAACAAGTTCAAAACCAATTTGGAATCATTTGAGCCATTTGGAGGCATTTGGGTCAATACTTGTCTAAGGGTTGAAGTGGCCAAAATTTGCAATTTTTCCAATTTTTCCAATTTTACCAAATTTATTAAAAAGGGACACTACAAGTGGTATCAGAGCATTTTCCTTGCACCTGTGAATTAACATCATACATTGAAGAATAATTTGCAGCCATGTATTACTATTATGATGAATCCCATGAGTACAATGCTTATGAGCAATATGAAGAAGAATGTGGATGGTATGAGGAAGAGGTGCCATCATGCAGCACTTCTTACAATTTCATAAGGAATGAGGGTTATTCTTATGGCTTTGAATTTTATGAAGCTGAGTTTGTCACACTATCAAAGTATAATTCTATGAATGAATTAGAAATATTGAGAGCGACATGTAAAACCTTGCCCCAACAATATCAGACATATCTTGATGTGTATAAGGGAGATACACAAAAGGTCATTCCTTTTGAAGACTTTGCTGATTGGGTGTTTGAAAATAGGACCAAAAATGAAGATGTGGAATTAGTGAAGAAAGGTCTATGCCCTTCTTGCAAAATACCTTAGAGAGAAAATCATATGTGTGTGAGTGAAAAGAGCAGTGAAATATCTGAAGCTTCAGGGAATGCATGTATTTGCTACTTGAAGAGAGTTTTTGGGTTCTCTTCAAAAAGAGATTCCAAATATATTCATCTTAAGGAAACCAAGGGGAAAAATGCATCATCTTGCTTGAAGGAGCAAAAGGAGGAGACCCATGAGCCACCTAGTCCTAAAATAGGTGAAGTAGAAGGAGCAATACATGAAGAGGATCGAAAGTCACTCCCAAGTTACTCTGAAAAAGATGAAAAGACATCACATAAGCATGAAGAATACTCTATTGAAAATATTGAATATCATTTCGAGACACATTCTACCTTGGACATGAACCAAAGATCATCTACTGATGGATGCTTGAACTACGAAGGAGTACCTACTGATGGGTGCTCACACCTCTATGTTGGTGACATAGAGATCACTTTTGAAAGTGTTGTTGCAAGCCAAACTTCCATTAAACATGAAAATGAAGACTGTCACATACCCAAGTTCTAGACATTTTATGTTATGTAGAAAAAATTATGTTTTATTTTTATTGTAAATTTTTATGATTATTGACCAAGTGGGGTCAAGGATGACTGTAATTAATTACTTTGAATATTTTATTATATATAAATAAAAGTGGAGACAAACATCCAAAGGAGACTGTTGAATGAGTATTCATTGACCCACTAGGAGGAATAGACTGTGGTGGAGAGAAATCTGACACTTGGAAGCATCCTCAATTCACTCTAACTATTGCAGGGGGAAACTTCCCTACTTTTATGGTCATGATTCCCCAAGAAAGTGGAACTGAGCAGGTGGCTCATTTACTAAACAAACTGACCAAAGACCTACGCATGCTACTTATCTACCCATTGAATTCAGCAAGAGGCTATTCATTCTTACCTTGTGATAATTTATGAGCACAAGAGATTCGATGAGGGGAAAGTTAGAAGTGATTGACTGAACTAAGACTGCATTCTGAACTAGTGCAGCCACATTGCTGAGTTCAATATTGCTAAAAGCAGGAAGTACTACTGTTGAGTGCTACTACTAAGTTGCAAGGGAATTTATTCCATTACTCCACACAGCATCTTCGTCCTAGTGGTTCAGTGAATAGGCTTGGGGGTCCTAAGGAAAGTAACTTGGCTGTCTTCAAGAGTTGGTTGGGTGGAACGAGCTCCTTTGGTTGTTTGTTTCTTCCACAGTTATCAAGTTCAATTGTGTTATCTTATTTTACTTCAGTTAATATTATTATTACAGTTCTGATGTTATTATGCTGTCGGTTTTCTATCGCTTCCTAAATATTCTGATCTGTCATTAAATATTTCATTTCTGCAAATTTATCTTTGTTGAAGGGCTTAACAGCCGATTAAGTTTAATTGAATAATTGAATATTTAAGAATTTGTTAAATCAATGATAGAAATAATTTTTTCCCTGCATTTTTTCCACACACTGTTCCCAATGCCATACTCTAGTACAGGGAGGATATAATTAAAATAGATGTGAAATTTAGTACTGTAAATAGATTCAAAATATTGAATTTATAAACAAATCTATTTCATTTCAGAATAAATACATGATTTATTTCAGTATAAACACATTGTTTCTTTCAGATAATTGCTAATTAGGAAACTTAAATATTTATACATTTAGTATAGTCATAGAAATACAAACATATGCATTCGAATGATCTTATACATTAACATTTATATTCTGTCTATAGCAATACATTATCATAATCAAATAAATTTACTTTCTAAGTATTGTATCTGGTCTCTTTTCCCATTTTAGTATTTCACATAAATATTCTCACATTGCATTAAACTTTTCAAGAAAACAATTATAAGTTAAAACAATAACCTAAAGCTTCAAACATCGAATTCATAGTGTTAGCTTTAACCATAACAAAGTTTGGTATTGCAGTAAAGAAGTAATAAATTCACACTATTATTATTTAGATATATAGTACTAATTATACTTTAGCATGTGAATCTAGTATAGATTTATAGTATTAAATAAATCTATTATTTATTTTGGGTTTAACACCACACAATTGTTTATCAAACAAGAAATGTATTGAGAACAGGGTTCGAAACCCTCCATGTTTTTGTTCACACCAAAAACGTATAGTTTAGCATTTCAACCATAACAGGGTCACAACCAGCTTACGGCTAGGGTGGTCAAACAAAACCTGAGTAGTTAAACACAGCATCAGGCCTAGCCCTAGTTTCATTATCACAATACATTCACCATTAACCTGGAGGTGCCGAAAGCATTTGTTTTAGTTGTTTATCAATTTTCCACTTGTAAACCAAAATCAACTTAAAACTTGCCATTTAAACAGTCTACAAAATAATTGAAACTAGAGCTGAGATGAAGGTTCAAAACCCCACACCACAACGTAAACATAATGATTTTTTTTACAAACATTTCATCCAGTTTTATGACAAAAACATTATCGATTTATGACAAACAGTTAACACTGGCTTTTCATATTTATAACAGTGTTCAAATAAGACTTCGAATTTAAAGCTTCAATAACAAACTGTAACAGTAACCGAAGCAAAACATATTGAAATGTTGTGAGCTACAACTCAAGGGGAAAATCCCTCATAAACACAAGCCTTACGGCTTCAAGTTGATAATACAACCAAATGCAACAACCATGTTTACACCTTCGAATCTCGGTGAAACCAAAAACAATCAAAACCTTCGTAACTGCTCGAAACCCCCTGAAAGATGTCACCAAGGCTTACCAGGACATCAAGCATCCATTTTCTTTAACGGGCCATTATCAACATCTTGCCCGGGAAGCAAACCTACCAACATTACACTACGCATGGTTAAAAGCTAGAAGGGAAAGCTTAAACAAAAGACAATGCCAACGGTTAAACTTTAGAAAAACGCCATTGCAATATAACACATCACCTGGTCTTTCTGGAAGCACGTTTGAGTTTGCCAGCTTCTTCAATGTATACAGTATGTGCTCAAAGCACCACTTCAAATCCCTAGAAGAGCCAAAACTCTGTTCGTTTGTATTTTTCGAAGCACACCGGAACCCTCAATACCTTTAAATGCTCAGGATGCTATGAGTTAGGTTCAACATTGTTACACTCATAGAAGTTCGGACTATAAAACATTGCAAACCATCAAAACACTGGCAAAACCCTACCAGCAACAGGTCACGGTATCAAAACTTCAAACGCATTACACTATGGTGTTAACCTTGTACATTGCACTCTCATTTTACATCACTCCTACGACCAGTTGCAAGTAGCTTGGTCACACCATCAAAACCCTGGAGAGGCAGAAATAAGTTTTAGTTACAAACCCTGAAAACCGGAGAGCCTGTCGGCCTCCCTACCCACTTGCTCATGCAAAATGAATGCTAAAAGCATGGTATCGACGGTAGTGTATGGGAAGGTTAGGGTTTATCCCAAAACCCAAGACCAACCACGAAATCAATGATGCAGATCTAGCCACTGTGACAAAATCCTTTCACGATCACAATCTCATTTAATGGAAATTAATTTTACAACCTTCAACATACAGCTTACTGTCAACACAGAGATCCAACTACGATCTTACCATACCATCCTTGCACAGCTCGGCGAATTTTACACTACGCATTTAAAGATTAGCACCAAACTCCAAGACTTTTCACGTGAAGATTTGGCCACGAGAGCAGCCAACAAGCAATCCATCAGGATAGCAGTTATGGGACCATTAAATACCTTAGCTACCTATTTGTAGTGTATGCCAACACATCCTCCACTATAAGTTAATACGTTGTGTATCTGCATAGTTTGGGAGCATATAGTAAGGTTACGACAGGTTACATTATATCAAGCTTTGCCACTTCTAATTAAAACATAAGGTGATAGGTTATACACATAGTATCATACGTATGGTTTATGAACATAGATCCAAATTTATAGTTTATGCAAATAGATTTAATGCATATCATTCTCATATAAAGTCTACACATATAGAATGTGCATTTGCATCCTAAACATAAAGTATAGTTTTATAAAAACTATATTATATTGCTTGATATAGGTAATATATATATAATAAATGTAATGGATTAATATTACAATATTTCTCCATAGCTTTGGTAGAGAACATATAATGTAAAACTATGAAAATTCTCCATAAGTATTGATACAAGAATTTATGTGGTATTAATACATAATTTTTTCTCCATAGTAAACATGGAGGAATACGATATAGTGAGCATAATCAAATAATTAAGATAAAATACATGAGTTGAATTGCAAAACAGATAATCCTCTACACATTCATATTTTTTAACTTAAAAGGCCAATTATAGTGTTGTAAGATAAATTGAAACACATCATAAGGCTTCATTTGGAATTTATCTATCTTACCTGTTCTCTATAAATTAGAATTCAGGAGCGTTAGCTAGCGATAACTAAGTAAGCCTCGGGGCTATTCAAGGACTCCTTCATTTCATCAAAACGAACATTTAGTCTCTAGAAAACAAAATGCATAACATAGAACGAAAGTGACGATATGCATACTAACAATTAAGAACATTATGTAAGCATTATTCAACATCCTGACATTGACTTGACGATAAATGACTTACGATTTTTTTAGACACTATTTAAACTAACAGCTATTAAGACATCTGTTGCGATTCATAAGTAATTTAAACTTGTTATCGTTAAGTATGTGGTTTAATGTTTAGTTGTCTTGAAGTTAACACTTTTAGCATAGCGACACAAGCATTTATTGCAACTTAAAAAAAAATAAATTTTACTAAATTTTTGGGGTTGTTAGAAAGACCTTGTAGTAGTTGAATAAGAAACAAGATCAACTTCCCCATCACTACTTGAGATTCATGAAGTTGGTCCAATCAAGAAGGAAGAATATGAGGAGGTTCATTTGCAAGAGCCTCATTTTCTTGAAAGGTCCTTGAAGATGAATGAAAATAAGATCCAAGAGACCCTTAGCATACTCCATGACACTCAAGCATTGGTTTCAAATTCTTGTTGGAGAGTTTCTTCATTGAAGGATCCATCATTCCTTGAAGACATGGAGAAGATTCAAAGAGCAATGTGCAACATCAAAGGTAATTTCATGTCTTTGATTTTTTATAGAAACAATTTGGTTGAGTTTAATGAATTGTTACATGATGCATACTTGAAGAATAATGAGGATATTCATAAACTCAAAATTCAAAATGAGCAACTTCTTGAAATGTTGCAATATACTTGTTCTTCCTCCTATGTTTCAAATTTTCATATGGTAGATTGCATGGAGGATTCTCTTGACATGGTAGATCATGAGAAACATGGAAATTTGTATGTGCTTGATGTGTTTGAAGATGATATTGATGAATCCAAGCACTTGATGTGGTGGAAGAGGAACTTGAGTTGCCTCTTGGAAATGGTTACACAATTTTTGAAGAAGTGTATGATTCCACTACATTGGAACCAACCTATGAGAAATTTTTTTCCCTTTTGAGGGAGGTGCATGATCCTAACCTTATGGAGCCTACACATGATGACACTTTTGCATATTCTAATCATTTGGGTGAGTTGGTTCATTCTCCTACATCTTACAATTGCATATTTTGCAGCATTCATGCTAATGAATTATGGGTGAAAAGTTGTTTTTTGATGGTGCCACATGAGGAGTGTGAAACTCCTACCTATCCTTTTGATGCTGACATGACTAGAGAACCTCATTATTTACATTTGCAGCAGCATCCTTTTTTACCTTATGATGATACATATATTCATGGATGCACTTATGATGTTCACTTGAGTCACTTGAAGACTCATGATTTTTCTTGCTCCTTGCTTAGTTCAATTGATGTTGGAGGAACTTCATTAACTATTGGGGTGTAGAGATATATGATTGGAGAAAATGTTTATTGGCAGCAACATCCCTTGTTATTTCTTGATGATACACATATCCATGGATGCATAAATGGTACTTATGTGAGTCCCTTTAAGGATCATTGTTTTTTTTTGCTCCCTACTTGGTTCAGATTTTAGTGGAAATTATTCATTCACTTATTGGATGAAAGAATACATGGTTGATTATTTTGATGCATCTTACATCATTTTGGAGTAGAATTATAGGACATGGGATCCTCACCTATGTCATTGGAGCAGATTTTATTGGTCACTTGATGCTTGTATGCACTTGGCAAATGGTGGTCTACTTACTTGGAGGTACAAGCACTTCCATGATTCTTTGATGAGGCATCTCCTTGATGTACATTTTTAATATGTGGTTATGTACTTTTATGATCTATATTTTGTGCATATGATGTTTGGAAGAAAGCACACAAGGAAATGGGATCCAGGAATTCACTTTCCTGATGGTATGGGTTGGAGAGCACTCCTAATTGTTGGAGTGCACTACAAGCAATGGGACCCTGGAAAAAATTTTAGTCTCATTGGTTTCAATTTTTTTTGGGAAATAGGTAGTATGGGAGATTGATTCCCCACTTAATAAGGTGATTTTAATCATACTAGTGCATCATTAAGCATGGTGGTTCCCCTCTAAAAATTTTCATGGAAGCTTGAAGACTCAAGGTTGGGAAATTCAGTGGCAACTTCAAAGAATTATGCAGTGTGGTATCATAAATGGTTTCCAAAATATGAAGAGGTAAAGAGTGATTTTGCAAACTTGTTTTGATTTATTTAGTTAGTATTTTTGTGTTTAGTGGTGGTGTTACAGGGGATATCAATATGAAAAAGAAAATCCCATATCCTTGCTTTTGGAAACATACAATTGTAGTACATGAGTACCACCACTCAAAGTTTTGGAAGCAAATTTTTGGAAAGAAAGCAAGTTCTTCAACATCCATGTTTGAAATTGATCAAGGACAAGCAATATTGCGAGGGGAGTATTTGTCATGTCCCCAAATTTTGCATTGAGTCACAATGGCCTAAGCCCCTTGGCCATATTCATGATAGTTTGTCAAATTGATTCTAAGGGTCAAATAATTTCCAAGAATGATGTCCAAGTTACTAATAATGTAAAAATATATCCAAATGGACAATGTGGTTCACATTAAGAGAAAAATCCAAATTCAATGTTGTAATATTCCCATCCAAATGAACTATCATGGAGGAAAATTACTAGTTTCTAGGTTGGGGTGGAAAGATTGGTATTTTGAATAAGAGAGCTAATAAACCCCAAATGGACATTAGCTTGACATAAATATATTAAAAGGGGTTAAAGAAATATTTATGATAGGAAAAATAAGGTGGCACTTGGTCATGGAGACACATTGGTGGTGTGGGACCCACATAAAGCTAGATTCCTCATGCCACATGGAATCCTATTCTCACCCATTTGAATCCAAAGTGGATTCTAATGTTATTGGGGAGTTGAAAGGTCAATATACTTGGCATGACTCAATGAAGGTATAATTGGAGTGGAGGAGTAACTCCCATGGAAGAGGAAGAGGCATCTTAGAAGAATTGTGACACTTGGAGCTAGATTCCCCAACTCCTATGACAACAATGATGAAGATTATATGACACCTATGACAAAGTTCAGACCTGATTGCTGACATATGTCATATATGACATGTCAGGGCTAAAAATAGCCTCCAAGAGGGCGCGCAAGGGAGTTAGGGATGCCAAGAAGCTTCCCGTTCCAATTGAGGGAAGAGAGATACTAGGAATTGTTGGACAAGTGGCACACCTTGGAATCTCTTCCCAAATTGAGTTGGCATGAGTCTCCTGGATGGAATTTGAGCTAAGGAAGATTTGGAAGTTTATAAAATACAATAACAAAGAAAGAGACCAGATTTTGATCATTTATCATTTTTCATATTGAAGAGCACAGCTTTTCCATGCTTGTGGATTGTTACTCTACTTGCCTTTGTTGGAATATTTTATATTCCTTGGATGGTAATAATGTCTTTGTATTATGTCGAAAGATGTCCACAATATTATGTAAAAGAGTAATACATTATATCCCATATTCATTATGGTAAAATATACTCTTGATATTCATTATTATATAAAGAGATGCTATTATGGAGAATTATATTATCCCACATGCAATATGTGAGAGTAATTCCTCTTCATCTCTTGGTATATAATAGAGTCAAGGGAGTCTCTCCATTCATCCTTGTGTGAGGATCATTCATTCGTGAATCATTCATCCATTGTGGATCATATTGTATTGGGGTTATTGGCATTGCTCTCTGTAAGCTTGGAGGAGATATTCTGGAGATAATAGAAGACTACCTTCCTATGGACGTATCCCAATTGAGTGAACCACGTATATCTGGTGTACTCTTTTCTCTTGTTCTCTTTATGTTCTTATTTATAATGATATGTTATTGTTTGCATAGATAAGTAAACTAGTTTAATTAGATCCTTATCTCTGACATGGTACCAGATCTTGTTGCTATGATCTAACACTTTCTATTGCTCTCAAAGAATATTTTATCATTTGGGCATTGATTATTTCTTGTAGATTTGCTTTCTATCTGGTAGCCATTAGGCTTTTCTTCAGATCTGAGCATATTTCTACAGTTTTTTATTTCTAACCCTAACCTTGTTGCGTATATTTTTGCATAAATTTTTCAAGGGTTTCTTGATGTTGTTTTTGAAGATCTATATGATTTTCTGATTCTCCTCAAGGAGATCTATCTTTCGGTTGTCAAAACGACAATTTTTGTCCAGGTTTGGTAGACTTTGTGCAGGTTTCTGTCTTTAGTAGATTCGACACTATTTTCGGTCTCATAACTCGGTCAATTTTAATCGAAATTTTTATGATATCCTGTTTGTGGAAATGGAAAAGTTGTTCTAGATCCACTAACATGGACATAACAGAATTTTGGGAAATTCTAGGAACTCAATCCAAGGGTTGTAAGTAAAATTTTCTCTTTCCTTTATTGTTTTTCTAACTATGTTTTTTGCAGATTCAGATCAGTACGGTAAAGTATTTAAGTTTTCTGTTATTCATCTTTTTTCATTTAAGTTTTGCTTCTAATCATGTTTACTAAGAGATTATTTCTTGTTTGGTATATATTTGTCTAACATTTCTATATGGAAACTTTGGCATCTTTTAAGGCCATGGATCTCTAGTATTTTGTCATGATTATAGCTATAAACCATTTAATTCTTAATATGTTAACAAGATACTTAATAACTAATTTGTTCTTTTTTATCATATTTAATCATGTTGATTTCTAATCATGTCATGTTTATAAAATCAATTTTATAAGAACAATCTCATATGTGTTATCTTTTGATCATTATTTGTTGTATTTATATGTTATTGCTTACCTTTGTGTAAAAGGAATTTCATTATTTTAGAAGTAATATCTTTATGATCATTATATGCTCTTGCTAATTAAATTCTTGAGTAAAGTCAATTTTTTTACTCTATGTGATATCATAATTGTTTGGCTTGTCATAAGTTATTTAATTGGGATATAGTTTCTTTCTCATGTATTGCAGAGATTGTATTTAGTTCCTGTGCTATTTGTCTCTAGCATTCCTATACGGAAGCATTGACATGTGTTGTCTGTCTCTAACATTCCTATATGGAAGAATTGACATTTCCAGTGCATTTTATCTTTTGCATATTTACATAGTGTTAACAGTAAATGAATCCATGATTAAGACCATTAGTGACTTGTCATTTTATAATTTATAAGTGATATCATGAGTTGATCATAATTTGTTATATGTTGATCATATTAAACATTTTGATTTATTTTCATGTCATGTTTATTTTGATCATATTTTACTCAATATTTATATGGCTTTGAGCAATCTTATAATCTTGAAATATTTATCATGAGCACCTTGTTCTTGTTGCAATGGGTTTTTTATTCTTATGATTGCAGAGGTTATCTTGTTCTTACTTGTCTCTAATGTTCATATATGGAAGCATTGACATTTGTTTTTTGTCTCTAACGTTTCTATATGGAAACATTGACATTTTAAGGGCATTCATCTCTTGCATATTAACATCATACTAATAAGAAATGTACCTATGCTTAAGATTAGTTGCTTGATGACTAAATTTTCATATATTTAAGTGAAATCTTGGGCTCGCTATTTATATGTTGTGGCTGACACTTAACATGTAAAAGTAACTTCATTTTCCTTAATGAGCAAGTTAATCTTTTATTTGATCATATTATGTTTCCATCTTTTTATATGATGTTTGCTAACCTTCGGTGTATAAGCATTTTAATTTATGTATGAGCACCTTTATTTTATGATCTTTATATGCTTTAATCTTGAAAGTTCTTGTGCAGATAAGTTCTATGTTTAGGCTTTAATCTCATTCCAGACATATTGAAGCACTATCTTCCACTGTTAGAGTCATGATGTTCATCTGTATGATATCATTTTCGATGTGTAGACCATTGGGGTCTTGTTCCTTCAATGTTTGAGGTCTTCTACAGATATTTCTATTTGCACCTTGAATGGAAGAATGTCTGCTATCTGCATGTGTATTGGCCATCTGGGTATTTTGTACACTATTGTGGTGATTTTAGCCACATGTTCTGTTGTATCAACCGCCATAAGGTATCTGTACACTAGTGTGGATTGTAAAGTTAGTCACAGCAGATCTAATGAACAAAATAACTCAGTCACAACAGATGAATAAGAAGATATGGTGCAAAACTGTGCAAAACATGCAGCAGTGCTCTCTATCCCAGAAAGGGTGAATGAATTACAATAGATTACAATACAATCCAATATCTGTCAATGGCAATTCGAATTGACTAAGTAGGCCATTCGAATCACTGAAATGGAGTAGCTTGACTCAATCTAGGAGTCCTCATCAATCATCGGTGTTGCTCATCAATCACAACAAACAGTCATCCAGGTGTCAAGCTGAGTCTAACTGATCATAATAAATGTAACTGAAGTGTGTAGCACTGATATAGGATCTGGAGGCTCAGTGGGGGCACATGGGAGGCTAGCTGGAGTCAGAGCAAGTCACCTAATCGAACTGGAGGTCAATCGGAGGTGAAACAGTCAGTCAGGAGTGAAATCGGAGTGAAATCAATCAGAATCGGAGCTAACTGAATGTAACTGGAGTGAATCTGCAGTGGTAGGTGAGCAAGTGCGCCCTTCTCTGTCAGTAGGTGAGAAGAGGGCGCCTTTCAGCTAAGGAGGGCTAAAGCTCTGTGGAAAGTGGCTCCCGGGTGCTAGAAGAAGGTGGATAAGGTGCTGGAGGCATCAAACAGGTGACTGGGATGCATGCCTATGCATGCAGAATCCTGAAATAGATCATATCCTGAAATAGATCATGCAAGATCCTGAAATAGATGATGTATCCCGAAATAGATGATGTGGATATCCGAACACCCCCCCTCAAGCTAGACTATGATGTGCCAACTAAAATAATGTGGGGCCCTGGTAACTAAGACCAAAGGTCACCCCAATACAATAATCCAAAAAATGCTGAAAAATAAACTAAGTGAGGAAAGAGGGAAAACCCAGTGGGAAGAAAGCCCCCCCTCAAGTCTAAAGCATAATAATGAATCAATCTGTCTCCACCATGATGGAACTCACCCCCAACAGTGAACGGAGGTAAGAGAACTTCTTCTCAGTGAAGCTCTTGGTGAAGATGTCTGCAATTTGCTCATCAGTAGGGCAATATTGCAGAATGATGGTGCGGTCATGCACCAACTGTCGAATGTAATGCATATGAATCTCAATGTGCTTGGTCCTCTGCCGCTGAACTGGATCTGTGGAGATCTTGATAGCACTTTGATTGTCACAAAATAGGACAGTCGAAGTAGTGCCACCAAAACCAAACTCGGAAAGAATACCCTGCAACCAAACTGCATGAATGCAGGCATTGACTGCCCCTCGATACTCTGCCTCTGCTGAAGAAAGTGCAATGGCTGCTTGCTTTTTGCTGGACCAGCAAATAGCACCATGACCAATCATGAAAACATAACCGGAAGTGGACTTCCGATCAATGCTATCACCTGCCCAATCTGAATCAGTAAAACCAATGAAATCTAGCTCAGAATCTGCAGCATAATGTATGCCAAACTGTCTCGTACCTTGCACATACTGCAAGATCCGCTTGGCTGCTCGCCAATGAAGCTCATGTGGCTGCTGCATATATCTTGACACGGCACTCACGGCATATGAGATGTCAGGCCTAGAGTGTGTCAAATAAAGTAGTGAACCAATCAACTGTCGATACATACTGCAATCTGCAAGCGGTGTGGAATCTCCCTCCTCAAGACTGATTCCTGAGAGGAATGGGAACGGGGCTGCCTTACATTCAGCCATATTAAACTTCAATAACAGGTCGGAAGCATATTTTTGCTGAGATATAGTGATCCCATCAAAATTTTGAGCTATCTCCAAGCCCAAAAAGTGACTCAGCAAGCCCAAATCGCTCATGTCAAAAGCTAGATTTAAGGCAGTTTTTAGCTTGTTTATTGAAGTAAGTGTGCTACCAGTAATAAGCAGATCATCAACATAAAGTACAATAACCAACAAATTACCTTTAACTCGCTGAAGATAGACATTCGGATCAGATTTGCATCTTTGGAAATTCTGAGAAAGAAGGAAGGAGTCCATCTTTGCGTACCAAGCTCTTGGGGCCTGTTTTAACCCGTACAAAGACTTCTTCAATCTGCAAACCAATGATGGATCTGATGTATAACCCTCTGGCTGCTGCATATAGACCTCTTCAGCAAGGTCTCCATGTAAAAATGCACTCTTCACATCCATGTGATGCACCTCCCAGTGCTTGGATGCGGCAATAGCTAAAACAAGGCGGATGGAATCCATCTTTGCAACCGGTGCAAAGGTCTCTGTGTAGTCCACTCCTTGGACTTGGGAAAAACCTTTTGCCACCAACCTTGCTTTATATTTGCTGATAGTGCCATCAGCAGCAACTTTAGTACGGTAGACCCATTTACACTTCACTAATTTTCTTCCAGGTGGAAGAGAAACTAGCTCCCATGTATTGTTCTTTTGAAGAGAACTGTACTCTTCATCCATGGCATCTTTCCATCTCGGATCTCGATGGGCTGAATAATATGATTGGGGATCTGAACCAGCCATCAAATAACAAATCTCAGGAAGAAATGGATCAGCAATAGAAAGAGCCATACCTGCCCTTTGAAAGTCTCCTCTTGTTCGTCTCGGATCAGCAGGATTTCCAAGATTCGAACCAGCAGATTGTAGAGTATTTTGGGCCCACTTTGGTAACTGAGGGAGATCTGAATGGTCGGATTCCGAACCTGATATGTCATGATCATCATATGCTGCTACAATATCAGAAATATCAGAACTCATACCTTCATTATCGCTGCTCGAATCTTCTTCTGGTGAAGGCGGTGAATCGGCAGTTTTCTCCTCAACTAGTTGCAATTCTTGAAGCGGTTCTTCAAACTGCACACTGCGCTCTATGAATATCTTTTTAGATCTGATATCCATGAGTTTATATGCTTTTGATTCTTCCCCATATCCTATCAATATGCACTCGATACTTTGTGGATCCAAAGCTCGTCTCTTCTCAGAAGGAATTCTAGCCCATGCAGTAGAGCCAAAAACTCTCAAATTGGACACATCCGGTTTGTGACCAAAGAATGCTTCGAAAGGAGTCATACCTTTCACGGATGAATGTGGAACTCGGTTCTGTATATATGCAGCAACATTGATTGCTTCAGCCCAAAGATTTGCAGCCAAACCTTTTGATTCAATCATGCATGTAGCCATCTCTTTCAGTGACCGGTTTTTCCTTTCCGCTACACCGTTCTGCTGGGGTGTGTAGGGAACTGTATGTTGGATCTTGATTCCGCTTTGGGCACAAAGTTGCAGCAACTCGGACTTGATATATCCCCCACCATTATCAGATCTAAGAGCTTTGATCTTGCTCTCAGTGGTGGTCTCAACAGAAGCCTTAAAATCCTTGAATTTTCCAAGCACTTCTGACTTGTTTTTGAGAAAGAATACCCATGTAAAGCGAGAATAATCATCAATAAATGTCAAAACATACCTTGAACCATTTAATGACATATGGGGCAGCGGACCGCTGATATCAGAATGGATCAATCCCAAAATAGTATAGGCTCTGCTAGCCTTGCCGCGGTCGAATCTGTGCTCGGGGTGCTTCCCAATAATGCAACCGGTGCATATTCCCTTCGAGGAACGGAGTTGTGGCAGCCCATCAACCATGGATTTATTTGATAGCAGCAGCAAATACTTATAATTTAGATGTCCAAATCTTTCATGCCAAAGCCTACTAACCTCATTACCATGTGTGCGAAGAGCAGTGGGCTTTGCAAGCGGAATAAAGTGCGAAAACTCATAACATTTTGCAGTGTGGTTTGCCTTTCCAACCGCAACTAGTCTTCCACTTTTGATATCAGAAATTTCAACTGTATTAGGGCTGAATGTGACTTTCTTTGGATCACCAGTATGTGTCATTTGATAAACAGAAAGGAGATTCGAAGCTAAGGAAGGCACATAGAGAACATTCTGAAAGCATCCATGATCTACATGAATCGTACCTTTGCCCTTTGAAGAAATTTTTGAGTCATCTCCCAAATGGATGGGGATGGAGCTGTTTGGATCGAATGAGGAAAAAGAATCAATATTTGCAGCCATATGATTTGATGCACCCGAATCTATCAAGAGAGTGGGCTTCGAAACCGTTGCCATGAGTGCTTGTCCTCTTTCATGATCGTCATTCCGATCCTTCTTCCTTGCACCGTCAGGAAGGGTTATGTTGTTCTTTTCCAAAAGGAGGGCCATTTGATCTATAGTCTTCTTCATACATGAACTTTCGGGATGAAAGCCACGGTTACAATAAGTACATTTAGATTTTTGGTTACCTTCTTTGCCCTTTTGCTTGGATTTCGAACTGGATGGTGCATCCGTTTGCTTGCCTTTGTCTTTTTGCTTGTGAGGCTCGAATTTGGGCTTCTCCTTCTTTAGCTTTCCTTTACCATTCGAAATCTTGGGTCCTTGAACAAATAGGGTTGAATATTTGGAGCTTATGGACCCCATTTGAATCAACTTGTCATGCTCTTTCGTAACGGACTCAATGAAGGCATTCAAGGTAGGCATCTTCCAATTCGGGGTAGTTAGCCGACCGGAATTGAAAGTGGAGACAAATACCGAATAATCTTTCCCAAGCTTGCTTAGAATGGAGAGGATCAACTGCTTATCCTCTTTGATAACACCACTGTTCTTCAATTGCAAGTTCAAGTTCTTGAATTTTGTGAAGAATTCATTGATGGTCTCGAAATTTTCAGGATTAAGGCCAATCAATTCATTCTCTAATTGAAAAGCCCTAAGCTCATCCTGTTTGCCGAATAGTGTCTCAAGTTGCTCCCATATGGCCTTTGGAGTCTTCAATCCGCTGAGATGGAAGTGAAGATCTTTGGAGATGGAGAGACAAAGAAGACCGTAAGCTTCATCAAGCTTATTGTAGTGTTTGGTTCTTTCTGCCACATTGTTTGGCTCCAATTCAAGACCAAGAGTGACTCGGTAGTATCCTTTTGAACGTAATATGATCTCCATATCATCTTTCCAATCAAAATAATTGAATGGGGTGAGGATAGGCTTTGAAGAAGAGTATTCCATTGCTAGGAGCGAGTCAAATGATGAAGAAGAAGCTTGCTTGCAAACTATAGCGAATGGAAATGCTGTAGGGAAGCTTGCATGCAGAATGTAGCGAGTGCACTTGGAGGAGATAATTAACCTGCAAATCACATAAGAACAATCACAATAAGGTCGAACAATCCACCCTTTGAGAGTTGCATCACACCTGGGATTGGATTTCAAGCAATGTTGAATGGGTCCAATGTATCAAATCCAGGAATTATGTGGTAACTCAAGCTTCTGGAGTGGTATTGGAATAATTTTCAAGCTTTGCATGCACATGAGCGAATGCCCTTGAGATATCTCATGCCAAACTTTTTGCAATTTTTAGCAATTCAGTCAAATCTTCTTGTATAAACACCTGTAGAAAAGAGATCTTGTCCCTGCAATGGCTCTGATACCATGTAAAGTTAGTCACAGCAGATCTAATGAACAAAATAACTCAGTCACAACAGATGAATAAGAAGATATGGTGCAAAACTGTGCAAAACATGCAGCAGTGCTCTCTATCCCAGAAAGGGTGAATGAATTACAATAGATTACAATACAATCCAATATCTGTCAATGGCAATTCGAATTGACTAAGTAGGCCATTCGAATCACTGAAATGGAGTAGCTTGACTCAATCTAGGAGTCCTCATCAATCATCGGTGTTGCTCATCAATCACAACAAACAGTCATCCAGGTGTCAAGCTGAGTCTAACTGATCATAATAAATGTAACTGAAGTGTGTAGCACTGATATAGGATCTGGAGGCTCAGTGGGGGCGCATGGGAGGCTAACTGGAGTCAGAGAAAGTCACCTAATCGAACTGGAGGTCAATCGGAGGTGAAACAGTCAGTCAGGAGTGAAATCGGAGTGAAATCAATCAGAATCGGAGCTAACTGAATGTAACTGGAGTGAATCTGCAGTGGTAGGTGAGCAAGTGCGCCCTTCTCTGTCAGTAGGTGAGAAGAGGGCGCCTTTCAGCTAAGGAGGGATAAAGCTCTGTGGAAAGTGTCTCCCGGGTGCTAGAAGAAGGTGGATAAGGTGCTGGAGGCATCAAACAGGTGACTGGGATGCATGCCTATGCATGCAGAATCCTGAAATAGATCATATCCTGAAATAGATCATGCAAGATCCTGAAATAGATGATGTATCCCGAAATAGATGATGTGGATATCCGAACATGGATGTTATATCATAGTTCTTCAGCTATTAGTTATGGTTGTGATGATTCTTGTGGTGATCTAGGCATCTTGTGGATCTAGTAGCCATGTTGGCTTCTCTTTAGATCTGGGCACCTTGCTATTGGATTGCGTCACATGTTCTCGACATCTTGTGGATCTAGTAGCCATGTTGGCTTCTCTTTAGATATAGGCATCTTGTTGTTGGTATTTCATTGTACAACCTAGTTCGTGTGCAATTTCATGATTCAGTGAGAAGCGGTTGTTCTTCATCAAATTCCATTAGCTGAAGTGTTCTTCTTTTGCAGCTTTGGTTCTTTTGGAAGTTGTCATTAGGGGGGAGTAGTAATGGATCCTTCCTTCCTTTGTTAGTGGGCTTTTCTCCTAGCCATTATTAAGGGGGAGTGTTGGAATATTTTATATTCCTTGGAAGGTAATAATGTCTTTATATTATGTCAGAAGATATCCACAATCTTATGTAAAAGAGTAATATATTATATCCCATATTCATTATGGTAAAATATACTATTGATATTCTAAAGAGATGTTATTATGGAGATTTATATTATCCCACATGTAATATGTGAGAGTAATTCCTCCTCATATCTTGGTATATAATAGAGTCAAGGGAGTCTCTCCATTCATCCTTTTGTGAGGATCATTCATTCGTGAATCATTCATCCATTGTGGATCATATTGTATTGGGGTTATTGGCATTTCTCTTTGTAAGCTTGGAGGAGATATTCTGGAGATAATAGAAGACTACCTTCCCATGGACGTAGCCCAATTGGGTGAACCACGTATATCTGGTGTAATATTTTCTCTTGTTCTCTTTTTGTCCTTATTTACTATGATACGTTACTGTTTTCATAGATAGGTAAACTAGTTTAGTTAGATCCATATCTCTGACAGCCTTAGTACCAATTTCGAAGGTGACAGATTCCCATCCTAATTGGAAATTGGAGAGGTCATCCATATCATTCATTTGGAGCTACAATGGATTCATTTGTTTCAGGTTGAAGCTATAGGGAATATCGTGACATTCTCATCCTCAACTTGCTTCCACACCTTTTTCGCTTTTCTCTTCATATTTTGGCTCTTGGAGGAAGGGCGCACTTGGTGAGATGATGTTCTCTTTGGGGGAGCTCTTGTGGCCCCATTTATTTGTATTAATATATATATATATATATATATATATATATAATCTGTATTTAATGCTCAGAAGACTCTCAGGTGGAAATACCAAGTGGAACTATGTAAAAATACCAAACAATGCATAAATGGTGCCATTTTCCCTACATCTTGTTATGAAAGTTGAAGTTGCTCTATTTCGACTTGTATATGTTAATATCTGTGATTTTTATGATGTATGGATGGTAATTAATGTCTGGAAGAAGTTTCATACACATTTCATAATACTTTGGAACATAAATCTCGAATTTCATAGCAAGTGGTGAAGTTTACTAGCATTTCCCCCTATGTGAAGACATGTCCACAAACCTCTGATTTATGGGAGTTGCAGAAACCTTTAGAAACTTATTGATAATGTATTTGGGATCCCATTGAATTAATTTAACTATTCCATGTATCTGTTCTGAAATTTGGGAGGTTCTTACAGCATTTGGGAAGCCATTAGTGACCTCTACCCTTGGGGGTTTAAACCTCGAAATTACTAGAAAATTCTCTATTTTCTCCTGATTACAAATGAATGTTTTAGAAGTCTTTTGAGAGTGTCTGGGAACCTATAAGCCTAATTTTTATGTCCTAATAACCTTAAAACACTCTCATTCCCAATTCTAAATCCTTAGGAATCTTTTGGATCCATCTACCCTTGGGGGTTTCAACATCGATTTTCCTAGTCATTTTGCCTTTAATTCCCTAATTATAAATGAAATTTGATGAAGTAATTATATAAGGTGTCCAATAATATAATAGTTGTATTAGGATGTCCTAATACACCTCAATCCACTATGGACATAATTCAAAACCATTTGGGATCATTTGGGGCAGTTTGGAGCTTCATTAGCCCAAGGTTCAAAAATTGGCCAAATTGGGGACATTACACTTGGTGAAGAAAGAGTAAACGAATATGTGGGAGACTGGTATTCAGGATTCACTACTTCCGAAGTGGACGGTAAAGGAAAACTCAGACTCCTTACTTATTCTCCAAGTATCCATAAGCAAGATATGATATCTTAAAGTGGTCCTAAAAAGTCTTTGTTCGAGACGAATCTGGTAGGAAATGGAAGTGGAGATTTCTCCACAGTCGATGGTCAACAAAAATCGGAAATAAAGGAGGTTTCCCAAAAATGAAGCGGTTGGACCAAAAGAAGTCATTATCGGTCATCTGTAGGTCAAGTAAATATCTAATCGATGGCTCCAGGGTGTCATTCATGTGAATGGTGAAAAGATGTTTCATGCGAAGAAGGTTGTTCTACTACCAATGGTCCTATAGGATCAATTATAGGTGGATTTATAGGAGGAGAAAAATTCCCTCCTGATTCAATAACTGGAATTCCTTCTTCATGTGAACCAATTGTAGTGGGTTGGTCCATATCTTCCCACGTGCTTCCTTCCCTGGTGAGAGGATATTTAGGTGGAAAATTTTGGATTATACAAGATATCTTTAAGGGTTGCTAAGCCAGAATGACTAATGAAAGTCTCTCCCTAAGAGTATTCTAAAGAAAAGCACACTTCAAGTCCTACTCAAGATAAAGCCGCAAGCAAACTTATGTGACAGGTGGGATAAAAAGTTGGATCCTCACATGAGTGTCAAGGTGTCGCAACTCATGGTATATCGTAGGGTCCAATATTAATACTCATCCCAATCTTTCAGAGCACTAACCAAGGAGGATTAGGACCATACCCCTAACCGTATTACCCGACAACCTAAAAGTATGTGCGTAGTATCTCCCTGAGTGTTTTTCTCAATGTATTACAATGTCAAGACGACCAATGGTTGACTCAGATGGTTTTAGGATCCTAGTGGGGTCTCCCGATATACACAACGTACATGGGAGCTCCAATCCATAGTAGTGTTGTCTAATGCACAGTCGTTTGACAAGAGCCTTCTTACATACCATTGAGTACATGAAGTAACTTTCTATATACCATTAGGTACATGAAAAGACATTCGATATACCGACTAGTATGTGGAAGAAATGAAAGCCCCGGGGATGCAGTGCAGGAAAATAATGACAACTCCTACGCTTAAATACATCTGAACGCATCTCTAACCTATCACTCAAGTTTCTAAATATTGTAACTTGGACTAGCACTTGATTTTATCTTTAATCATTAGGTGGACTTATGAAGTGTAGACTCGACCCAATATGCATGAATAAGCTAAATGAGGTGGAAGTATTTTATTTTTCGATGAAAACTATCTAGGGAAAGTAGAGATATCTTTATGTTTTTGCTAAGACAAGTAAAATATACCCCAAAAGACAATACTATCCTTTCACTTTCCTTCTTATGCAAACCAAAGGATGAAAATGCATTCTTTCGATTGATCCTCAGAAATACAAAAAATAACAC
The DNA here is from genome assembly GCA_027924585.1 of Larix kaempferi. Lineage (NCBI taxonomy): Eukaryota > Viridiplantae > Streptophyta > Pinopsida > Pinales > Pinaceae > Larix > Larix kaempferi. The sequence goes on from BSBM01000522.1 coordinate 1,399,446, forward strand.
CAAAACAAGGATTTTTGTTTTTGTTTTTTCAGAAGAGACTTGATGATGCAAATCGAAAATAAAAGAACAATGGAGTCTTTTAATTTAAAAAACACCTCAATTTAAAACAAAGAAGCAAAGGAGTTAAAAGGACGAATTTAGAGATATTTGGAACAATGCACTAATTGTAAAAATGCTTGAAAATGAAAACTTTATGATCAATCTAAGAATTCTTCTCTTTTTCAAAAACTTTTTAAATATCAAAAGGAAGAAAAATGGGCAATTCTTAGATCTTTCAAATTTTTCAAACAATTATTCAATACCCAAAAGATATATCTTCTCAACAAATCAAAGCACTATACTTCAAAGATGAAGAGAATGGAAACTCAATTCCTTTTAACACTATGTTCAACCAAATTCAAATATAAATATTCCCACTTTGAGAGAGTTCTGCAACTTTTGGAAATAAAAAGCACTCGCCCAAGCAACCAATCTCAAAACATACAACAATTCAAACCAAACTCACACTTTCAAAGGTTTCAAGACTTAAAACATACCATACTAAAGGCTTCTATAGGTCCACAAGACTAGTCACACCTGCAAGGGAATAAAATTACCCGAGACAAGTCAAGTAACCGCTTGACTTATAAGGACTTAACAAGAAACTAATCCAAGCTTTAAATCTCATAAAAAATTGCGAGGAGAAGAAGTAAATGGAAGATATGAACTAAGATCGATTCAAATTTAAAGATTTCAAACCAAATCCTCCCAATTTTTTCCACATCAGTGGTAAATTGATCCTAAAATGTTTGTAATTTCATATGTGGATTTACAAACACAAAAATTATGCCTAAAAGTGGCCCTAAAACAGTAAAATCTCACAACTAGTTTTGACATTTTTGCAAATTTGAACCAAAAATATTTCAAAATATTCCAAATATTATCTAATTAGAATCGATGCAAGGTACAAAATCTATTTTAAGGGATTCCTAAGCCAATCCAAGAAAAAAAATCACAAAAAATTGGACAAAAGTGAGAAAACTAGGTCCAAAATTCAAATCCCTCGATGGACGTAGGTTCAGAAGAGTGTTCAGTGCATTTTCTGATAAAGTTGCATCCTGTACACATAGAAGGTGTGTTGCTGGATCGGGTTGACAATGTAACGGAGTGTGTATTTGACCAAATACGCACTGTGTTTGAAGGCAAAGTGTGTCTCTCTTCCAAGATCAAGAAAATGCAAAAGCCGATCCCAATTTTCAAGTTTTTTAGGTTTTTAAAGGTGGATTAAGGATGGTTTTAGGCTTCTAAGGGTCTTTAAACTTGGTACATAGGTCCTATAATAGTTTTAAGGAAATATTTAATTCGATCTTTTAAGGTTTGGAACACCAAATGTCTGAAGAAATTTTCAAACTATCCCCAGGGGAGTCGCCAATTTGTTGATTGCAATAGTAGTAGGGATGTGTCTACATTAATTAACTATCTTACTATGATATTGGTGAGATTCAATGACATAAATACATGCAATACTCATTCATTCCTTATATATTTCTAAGTAATTTGAAGCAAATAGAAGGGAGTAAGAGAGTAGAATACCTGTTGAAGCTAGCCACGTGAAGAAGACCTCCTTGCTTGAGCACCCATGACCTTTAGGAATCCATTTGCAGCATCTTGCTAGGTTCTTACCTCTATATTTTCTCTCTAATAACTTGAAAAAAATTGCAAAAATTGAAATATATCTACCAAGCTTGAATGAAAAACTATATCTAAAACCTAAATTCAAACACAATTTTTTTTGGGGGGGATGATTTGCATCATATTGAATTGAGGAAAAGAAATACTTACAACCTTTTTTCTTGAGGTGAATCCTTCCTCCTTTTCTTTGAGCCAACCTTCTCCATCCTTGACTTTGATCCTTCAAGAAATTTGTTGAAGATGAGCTTTCCAACCTTGAAATCCTTCTAGCATGCCTTTACTCTCACTTCCTGTCTCTTACCATGCCCCAAATGCCTTTCTTTAATAGCATTGGGAAATGGGAATTCATGATTCAACTTTCAATGTGGGATAATACCTTTGCTTTATTTTTGAATATTTTCACTCAAAAACCCACTTTTACAAGTAGCAAGATGAAACAAACTGACACCATGATGGCCGACACATGAAGTCAAGGTAACTGCAGAATGGTCGACACAGGCTGTATCCTTGAACAGTGAGCACGACACAAAGTGACTTAGGAAGCTTTTAACATAAGGGGAATGTGATATAAATCTGCAATGTAGGAGACATTAGTAGATTCTCCATATGATTGGAAGAATTACCAATTAAAGGAGTGAAAACTTTGAGATCATGTTCACCCTAAGGTCAAAAAATAAAACCCAACTGAATGATGAACTCAAATAGGTGCTTTGTTGAAGGACATGACTTACTTAGCTGCCTTTGAAACAGAAAATATGTACGATACCCTTCTCTTCCATTATTCTTTTTGTCAAAAGAATATCCTTATTGTTGTTTTAATGAGTCCAAGAAAGCAAACTCAATAATCTTTCTTCATTTTTTAGAGATTTCGAAGAAAACATAGATGAATACTCTATAATACTGATCTCTTGATTTTAATATCGAGCCGAGATCTGTTCTTGCTCGCTGGTGTTTTCAATTTTAAGGAGACTAAAAAACTTAAACAATAACTCCATATACCTTCTCGTGGATTTCACATCGAGCCCGAGTAGGTGAATGCTCGTTTGGTATTTTCAAGTTTCGAGAGTTTGAAAACCCTAAAGAAGACTCCAAAAGTCCTTTTTCGTACAGTTACTCTCCTCACCCAAAAAAGTGTAAAACAATGAGAGAACAACTCTTCTAGCCACGGATGACTAGAGTATTCCTTTTTCGTAATTAATCCGCAAAAGTCCGGAAAAGGGTTAAACTTATACTTAAGCGGATGTTCCTTCAATTCCTTTATTGAGTCTGAAGAGAACAAGTATGCTTGGCCATCTTGTTTGTTTTTTAAAAGTCAAACAAGAGCTTAAAAATGACTTAAACAACTTCAAGAATCATAAGTTCATGACCTGTCAGATGACATAATTCTAGATAACCAAGTTAGTGATATATCGCAAAAAGAAATTTTCTTGATGACATTAAATATTGGACAGTGCCATACCTAATCCAACATGTCAATGAAGAAGACACACCTTTGACAGAAAAATGTGGTGAAATCTGCAATGTACACTTCACCTAATTCACCAAAACTCAAAAAAGATATTAGTGAATTAAATGAAATATTAAAAATAAATTAAAACTATAACACATGTAGGAAAGTGGGTAAAAATTTAAAACCAAATTTTATAAATAGTTTCAAATTAAAAACAAATTCACCGTTTCTAGTTTTTAGGGCAAATAGTGGAGTGCAAACCTCAAACTTCATTCGTTCGTTGTGACCAAACCGAGCTACCAAACCGACTTCCACTTTCACCAAGTAAGTTATCTCATCCTGTACTTTCATTTGCATGCAAAGTTTTTAATTTTTGGTGGTCAAATCCATTTTTTATTGATGTTTTAAACTCATTTCTGCGTGTGCACGGTTGGTTTTGAAGGAAACTAGCGCCCTCGACAAAAGTGTGCTAGTCCTGCTAAAACACAGTAACGTTCAGGACGCTACTGTCTATCTAAGACAGTAGCGCACACTGCAAGACATAGGGAAAAAATAAAAAAGTGACCAACGTTTAAATCGTTGCTTGGCAGGATAATGCTTGTATGGCGTGAAAGGGAACATGAGGAGATGGATCGACATGCTTTGAATGATCCATTGACCTTACATCCATTAAGAAGATGCGGTTTGTTAAAATTCTATCGAACGGTCAACATGCGGGCACAAATCCGGTAACTCGAAAGGTTAGTACAGTATTGGGATGCTAATTCTGGAGTGTTCAATATCCAAGGGGAGATTTTGGAACTTACTGTTGATGACATATACTTCATCATGGGTCTCTCTCGAAGGGGAGATGTGGTGAATCTCAAAGGTACCTCTCGAAATGTGGGTGCCTTGTCCATGCAAGATTATATCAATACCTACTGCGTGGCGGGTACCAAAAAGACCGGTAGCCAAGTTCTTTTTTCAACCGTTGCGAGCTTCCCACTAAAACTCATCTTGAGTATCCTGAACCGAATGGGAGGAAGTGCAATGCAACACCTTGCTTCGAGGAACTATATGCCTGTGGGCACGAAATGCTTGCAAGGGACGGTGTATGAATGGTGTTCTAACTTACTGGCAAACATGAAACTTCATCTTTCCGAGTGCAAAACCGGGAGGATGAAGAACTTTGGTTACGGAAGTATACTTTGTACCTTTTTCTTTGAAAGGGTACCTGCATTGAGTCTAGGGATGGGTTTTCCCCCACTCAATCCTCGTGAGCCTATTATGTGTAGTTGGGGAGAAATATTCTTACGCCAAGGTGGTGGCAAGAGCAACTTCTGCTATCATGAGGATGATTTCTGGGCATGGTGGGACCGACAGGTACCAGCTCTTGAGCATTTCCCTTATGCGGGTATAGACTTCCGCAATGATCCTGAGCTGGCTCTTCCTCCAGGATCAGCCTGGGGAGAGATAGGTAAGTTTTTTTTTGAAAAATTATTTAATTTTTTCATTTTATATATATGATTTTTAAATGAGTTTGAAATACTGAACAAAATGTATTATGCAAATGTTTGGCCAGTGCGTCCTGAGGGACACCCTCGTACCTTCGTACAACCAGTCATTGTAGGAGCAACCGATGCCATGTTGGTGAACATAGAGGGGAATATGAGTCGATTGAATCATGGCATTCCGACATACAAGATCAAGTGGATGCTGCTCGAAATGTAGGAGAATGTTGTGGGTGTGCCCCCAGCATGGATTTGGCTACTGAGGAAAGTAGCTAGGCTAGTCATCTGCTACAGAGAGGTTGTGGCAGATATGGCAGAGGCAGATGAGGCCCCTCCTTCTCCATAGGAGAAGGACATCTATATGTATATTTTTTAGGCCATTGAGCCCATTTTTGTATATTATGACATTATGACAGACGTATGACTCAAAATCATGTATTTTTTGATATAGCTTATATATACAATATCGGCTTTATTTACATGTGTGTTCTTATTTTTATGCGTAAATTGTTTATTATGGATGTGTATGATGTAGATGCCAATCTAAAACATAATTTGCATATGAATCAGCTAGTGCATTTAAGTTCATTGGAATATGTTGATAAGTAATGTAATCGAAATTTCTCTCAAGCAACCTAACTCGCAAGAACTAACGTAGCAAAACATGATCTATAACTTGATATTCACCTGTTAACTGAAACACAACCAGCTGCGAGTCGAGTCTTACCTCCAGATGTGAAATTCCATGGTAAAGAGCATATGAAAGTAACTTTATGACCGTGTTGTATTCAACCACATTATTCGTTGTGGGACCCAAACAAGCCCCTCCTCAAGAAACTAGTTGACCAATCAGTGAGTAAATAACCAAGCAGCTGCAGCCAACTAATGGGTGTGGCGGCTAGTGCCATCAGCAAATCCTATAAAGTGTTCAGTTGACATCTAAA